>CM061065.1:60464692-61064692 GCA_030762895.1 Sophora flavescens
AGTTTCAGTGTTTGTATTTTTGGCCATGAAAGAGACTAGTGGTTTAAAACCTTTACTCTTGGATTGGTTATTACTAATGAATTGTTTGAATTATGATGCGTCACCAATGTATCAATGATGTGACTATGTATCTATAATCATTTGATCAAGGATATCTTGGATGATACATGTGATTTTGATTAATTATTAAGACACATATTGTACATGTATCTTATTTTTATTGATTGAGGCATATATACTTATCAATATGTTGGAGCTCTTTATGTTTGAGCATGATATATCCTGGTATGAATTAGTTTTGGAAGTCTGTATGGCAGATGTTTGGTCACGAAAGTGATTTGTTTATAGTTTTGAAGGACATTTAGTCATTGTTTCACAAAGATATATTTTACGAATTGTCGTACCAATTGTCCCATAAAAGGGCCAGCATATGTTATGATCCATTGAATTTCATGAAATATGCTTGCAAAGATACAAATATCTTATATTATTTTTATTATTATTGTGTTACTTATAGCAAACTTGGACTATGTTTGCCCAAAGGGAGACAATATTTGAATTAGGTTGTAGTCTAATCGTTAGCTTCATGGTTAAGAGACTTTTTATATTTGTTTGTCTTGCACAAGTAGAGTGTTTAGTAGATGATAATATCCCCGAATGGCTTGTGTTTGTTAATGACTATATTTTATGTTACCTTTGAGGATTTTATTAACTAATATATTTGTTTGAAGATGTATGAATTGGAGGATTTTGTATATATCTTATCTCGGTTGATTTCTTACTTGAAGTCATGATTTTACTATCAAATTTATTTGTGAATATTTTATGATAAATATTTTAGATATCTTCGTTTTACTATAAGTTTTGTAATTTAACATGTTTTGGATCTTGACATCGGTGGGGAGGATTTTGACTTTGGTCGTATTTGATGTCAGAATGGTAGTAAAAAATAATTTGTTGAAATATAAGTTTTTGGGATGTTGATATTTTGGATATTGGAATAATTTTGAATATCATAGATCTTTATGATCGCAATTGATCTAGAAATTATATGATCATAATCATGAATTAGGAAATGTATCCATAGTATTTGATGCTTTGGCAAAATAGCTTCAAGTTTCTCTAACTAGAATAATTTTTGTATTTTGTTGCATCTATGTTGCTACATACCACGTAAAGTGTTTGGTTAAGAATTATGGCTTCATGAAAATTGTTGTGATAATGATGATACCTTAAAATGGCATTAAGCGTTTGGATGAAGCAATTGATGTCAAGTATTTTTGAAATAAAAATATGATGGCTAAAACGTTTGTGATTTTGTGTTAGTTGTTCCATTATGTGAGGGTTCGGACCTCCAAGTTTAAAGATCATGATGAGATTATGGGCATTATGAGTTCGTATAATGGGCTTGGTTAGTGGGAGCTTAGTTTATGTGCTCTTCTCTACATGTGATTTTTATTTTGAACACTTTGGTGTTTCTTGTGATATTTTCCATTTGATTTGAGAAATTGATGATAAGTTGAATATTATTTTGTATACTTTTGTATATGTATATCAAATGTGAATGTGAGCTCGGTGTCATTGGGATCAATGCATAACGAGTGGAGTGCATGTTGGGGCGGGGCATTATTAGAAAATTTAAGCTCAGGTGTCATTAGGACCACTTATCTTGGGTGGTTGACACTATGTTGGGGGAGAGGCATTATTTATTTTGAAAGCTCGGCGTCTTTGGGACCACTATGCGATGGTCGATGCCATGTTGGGCCCAGGGCATTATTAATTTTTAAGCTCGATATCATCGGGACTGCTTGCGCGTGGTCGATGCCATGTTTGAGCTTAGGCATTATGTATTTTAAAGACTTGGTATCGGTTGGACCATTTTTGCAAGGTAGTCGATGCCATGTTTAGGATGAGACATTATGTATTTTGAAGCTTGGTGTTGTTTGTACCATTGTGGGCGTGGTCGACACCTTGTTGGAGTCGAGGTATGATGGTTATTTTTTATTAACCATGTGGTTTCATGGCCTTCGGTATTTGAGAAGGCAGGGCCGGAGCCAAAAGAATATGATAGTATGGCTTTTGGGTGTATTGGCATGTCATTTCTCCTACACTCCACATCGATGAAGCTAGTCGGCCCAGTGTAATATTTATGTAACTATGGAAGGTCCCATATCAATAAGGAGATGTACTTGCCAGATAATTTGATGTTACTTGGCTTTTTGTTGGATGAAGTCTTAATTAGGCGTTGCATCTTGGGATCATTTGTTTTGTTGCGGCATTAATTTATGATATTGAGCTCAGGAAGTCGTTTTTTCAAAATGTTTTCTACATATTAAAATTACAATTTTCCCAAGTGGGAGAATGTTAGAATTTTTGGGAGGTGCTTTTTATACCACAAAAATCTCCAATACACCACAATTTTTAAAATTCAATATCCTCAAAATACCCTTATAAACTCATTTCCCCTTGTACTTCCGGTTACTTTCTTTTTTAAAACTTCATCTCCTTTCTGTTTAGATACCGGAAGTGTACTTCCGGTACTTTTTTTGAAAATTCCGATACACTTGGTATTTCCCGGAAGTATACATCCGTACCTCTTCCCCATTTTTACCCCAGATTTGGAGTTTTCCTTATGAAGCTAGTTAAGTGTTAGATATTCATATAGGTGTCGAGAATAACCTGGTTGTAAAGAATGCACTAGAAACAACTAAAAAAATTAAAAATAAAACTTAAAACTTACCGCCTCAGTTAGGCGGTGTAAGCAGAAACTATAAACATAGCCTTGACGCACATGTAGGAAGAAGCACCACAATAGTCGCGCAATGTCCCATGTTAGATGTATTACTATAATCATTATATCTAATAAAATGACAATTTTATAAAACCATAACATCCTCCCCACCAAAAGTGGCAGATGCGGCTTGGGCTAGGTGCAGCGGTGGAGCTCTGTGGGTGGTTGGGTCGTATAGCTGAACAACGACACTAGCGGGTTGACGGGGATGAGGGGCAGCAGGGTAATTATTGAATGGGTGGGGTGAGAGGGAGGAGAGAGGAAAGACTCAAAGATAGGGGTTTTTTTGATTGGATTGAATCGGTTTTTGGTAAAAGTAAATGGGCCAATGATGAAAGCATCGTCGGGTTTGGATTGGATCGGTTTCTTCGCCAAAAAATCGTCCGATCCAATTCAATCAAATGCGGTTTGGATTAGATTGGATATTTCGGTTTTTAGTAACTTTATTTTATTTTAAATGTAAGTGTCATTTCCACTTATTTAATAGTGGATAAAAGATAATTTTCATTTTAATTTGGGAGTTTGAGAAGAAAAAAATTATTGATATTTTTTAACACGTTCTTTTATATTAATTATCATATCTACTCCCACTTATCCTATTTTTTTCTTGAATCATTACAAATAAATTGTAGGTAATTATTTTCAAATTTACTTAATTGTTTTCCTATTTTCATGATTACTCAATCAAATATATATATATGATATGCATCAAAATTTTAATAAAATATAACTTCAAGACATTAATATTTATTCTAAATAGTCTTATATATGTCATTCTAACAAAATATTAAAGAGAATGAGGAAAACATAAAAGTATGAAGAATAATGTTTAAGTATGAGTAATACTATAATTTCAAAAATAATAGTATATGTATATAATATATCGGTTTGGATTGGGTTTCACTATAGGATCCCAAAATCCGATCCAATCCAATAAAAATTACGATTTTTTGGTTTTTTTTCGGTTTCGGTTTTTGTTCGGTTATTGCGGTTTGAATGGTTGATGAACACCTCTACTCAAAGAGGAAGAGAGAGGGGGAGGAGATATGTAACACCCCCTTGGGCATTACTTAAAACACGTGCGGAAATAAATTAAATATTAATTAGCTGGTTCTTTGAGAAAATAATATTTTCTTAAGTTGTTAACATCACTCAAAAGCGATGACAATTTTTTTTTCCCTTTTCTTTTTCTTTTAAACACACAACAACAACGTAAATATAACCGGATATGGTTATATATATATATAACATACCGCTACTTTGCATCTTAATTGTTTATACAACTAGACCTTAATAGTATAGGTCCTTTGGAAACTAAATGTAAGGTAAATAAAAAACTAAGCAGTAGTACCTATAGTAGCTATAGCGATAGAGAAGAGAACTTCAACATGCTCCGAACTAAGGGACCTTTCTTCGTAGTCGTCAAACCCCGGAGAGGTTCATCGGGCTCGGATATAAATATATGCACAAGTAGAAACCGACGAATAAAACATGCAAGTGAGAAACCAATATATGGTTTAACACGATAACTACATGCGATGACAAAAGAAAAATATATATGTTTATAACCACATAAGCATTCATAATAAGGCAAATAGTTTATCAATGAGTTTCACACCCCAAACATCATCATATTTTAAAACTATGCATGAACAACTTCATATCGTCGTCTAGATTCATACTTAATCTCATGAGATATCCCAATGTCGTGATGAGTTGATCAAGCTCGATGGCCAAATAGGGGCACTTGTTAAATACCATAACACTTTATCGCCCAGCACAAGGCACGGTGATCACCGGTATATGGTTACCATAGCACACTGTCCAATACAAGGAGCGGTGATCACCGGTACATGGTTTTTCATTGTCCAACCAGGGCACAATGATACGTCGTGACATGAATATCGTCGTGATACCATGATTAACAAATAGGCACGTCGCCTAACATGCATGTAAAACATTTTGTTCTCATCATTTTTCTTCGTTTTCAATCTTTCCTTGCGAAACTCAAAGGCTTACGACCATTCACCATTTTCAATATCTTAAGTTTTTCATCATTGTACGTGACTCAAAGTCCGAGTGCTCAATCACGAAACCCCTAGATCGATGCATCGGGCTTAGATTCGTGGTAATGAAAACAATGTTCATTTTGAATAGCATTATTTACACCATAATTAGGACACAAGTCCATAGGACACGAATCCAAAACACCGTAAGAACACTAGTACCCAGATGTCTCGGTTACTAAGTTCAATATCACCGTCTACACCGTTTGTGTAAAACTTGACTTGGAAAATCATTTCAAATGGGAAATTCTTTTATAAAATCATCAGTTACTAAAATCTTTTTGAAAACTTCTTGTTTGAGAGTCGCTGAGGCTCAATCTTAGTTTAAAATACGTCTTTGTCACTTTAGAATTACTCGCCATAAGCACTTTTCCAAATTACCGTCGTTTAATGTTTTTAAAAGTCATTAAGTCAATTCTTGACCTTTTCCACTAAATAATTTTCTAAGATCATAATTAAGTTATTTTCGTAGATTAATTTCATAAAATAACTTTTATAATATTATGGAATTTCTTACATAAAATTAAAGTACAAAAAACATTTTCATGGTTACGTCCTCACTGCGTGACTCATAGTTACTTTTACGCTTGATAAATCATTAAAATAATAATATTTTACAACATTTCTTATTTTTCCCAAATCAAATATTCCATCAATATTATATTCCAATATTTCTCAGTTAAATATTGAATATAATTTATAAAGCTTCTTAAAGTTTTTATCTTGTTAATTGATTGGGGATGACCAACGCTGCAAGCTTCTCAAACAACAATCAACAACAATTTTATTGCAATTAACCAAGGCGGATCATGCATCAAAACACTATAATATATTACTGCAAATAAATAATTAAATGCGGACAAACAAACACGAGATAAATAACACAACTTTAATCAAGCACCACAACCATAAACCAAACACCACAACCACGGATAAATCATACAGGACCAACAACTTGATAGCATGTAGCCATCGAAAAAATCCCTCGCAATCCCATCTTACCTCTCGTAGAATTTATCTTCCGATCTCCTTCCTCAAACGTATCGTCAAACTCCGGTTTCACGAATCACGTATAATCGATACACTTAACCTTCAACAACCACAATCAACCAATTACAAACAAGCAAATAAAATCATCTATTCCCCAATGATAGGTCACAGCCTTTAAGAGGTTTTGGTGGCTAAAAATTTCTAAAATTCTTAATTCTTTGGATTAGTGATCCTTAAGTACTTAAGACATAAAATTAATGATTTAACACAAAGAATTGAAACCAAATATTCCTATTCCTCCAAAACTCAATTTCGGCCATACTTGAAAATATGAGCTAGGATTTTATTTGAACACAACAACTTGGATTCAACATACATATTCAATAGAAAGATGGAATCCATGATTATTTTCCAATAAAATGAACAAAAGTTTTCCTCCACCCACATATATAGGTTTCGGCCTTGACAAGATAAATGGGAAGGGAATTTTTTTTTGTATCAATCTCTTGGATTATGATTATAGATATGATAACTAACTCATCGAAATTGATTTCATATTTTTAGGATTTTTCTATGATTTTCTAGAGAATTTCCAAACTTTCTATATCTAGAAATTGAAAAGGATGATCAAAGCTTTAAATCATTAAAATAATTGAAGAACATGATGTTTAATGATGATGAGGAACAAAGATTACCTCTTGGAATTGAAGAAAAATGCAAGAATCACCAAGTTGCTTAACAAACTCAAGCTTATGGAGTTAGAGAGAAATAAGATGAATGGAGAAGTTTGGAGAAGATGAATAAGCTTGGAGAGGTAATTTGGCTTATGAAGTAGATGAAATAAATCCTCATGGCCTCGGGCTTGGCCCTCCTTGCAAAATGGGCTTGAAGAAGTCCAAGTACACTTACTTGATTTCCAAGCATAAAAATGCTTAAGACATAATGAATGACATAGGAAAGTTTATAGGTGACAATTGGCTTCATGTAAGACAACATCTTAGCCATGATATCGGGCCTCAAAACCGCAGCCCATGACAATTTGGGAGAATGAAAATCGATCCAATTCACTTGAGTATCATGGAAGTTTGTTTAGGGATCAAAATGAAATCAAGAGAAAGTTAAGGATCAAAATGCAATTATTAAAAATTACTAACATAACCTTATGCCACAATAATCCTTTACATGGATGACTCATTCATAAGAGAACACAAAATTTGTCCATTCATCGGTCCCGAAAATCCCGTAGTCGGCTCGTTGCTCAGACCAATTGAATATAACTAGCAAGAAATTATATATTATTTCACTTTTAATGAAATAATTCCAAAAATCTACAATCGTAGGAAATTAAATAAAAACCTTAAGTTTTTCGTTCACGAGTCAAGATTAGGTTTTTCGATCAAGATAATTATACTGTCGGAGTGAAATTCACAGTCGGGTTTCGCTTGACTTTTCAACCAAAAATTTAATCGTAGCTTTCTACAATCAAGTAGAGTATGAATAAGGTTTCGGTTTATTTAAAAACATTTTCTCGGCCTCTGGATAAAAATATAAACGTATTTATATAAATTTCCGATATTAGAAAACAGTGAAAAATCAGGGTGTTACATTACTACCCCTCTTAAAAAAAAATTCATCCTCGAAATTTCATGACTCCAAACTTCGATAGGATCTGTTAATCCGAAATCTTACTCGATAAAGAATATAGAAGAATTTTATCACTCTGAAAAGAATACAGAAATGTCATGTGCATAAAAGATTATTTCATAGGTTCGTAGATGTAAAAATGCATGATCGTACACGTTTAGAAGCATAAATCTAATAAAGCTCTTTCTTTCACAAGAACTTCATTAACAACGATGTAAAAGATCAACAGTCCAGGCAAAAATTCAGACTGGATCACTTCTACCAAAAGTAAAAGTGATTAGACTAAGTCTCATTAAGAAACTTCTTTTGTCATGAAAGTGTCTATTACGAACAACAATAGGATAGTTCATACATATAGAATTCCATAATAACTAGTTGAATAGTTGGAGTTTGAAACAATCAAATCATATGACCAGGGAAGAAATAGGCTAACTCAAATATTTCATATAATCTATCGAAATGAAAAAAATGCGTTGAGTCTGAATTCAAAGTATAGTTAAAAGATTATCGTCCATGTTGTGTCTACCTTGCACAAGATCGTCAAAGTTTGAAGCCTTAGCTCCGCTCACAAGATAAACTCTCCCCACGATCGTCGGTTTATTAGTGATTTGGTGTTATCGACAACCTGGTCCATGTTTTGGTGCATTGCACTCCCCTTGATATGTGTCCCACTTGATCACAGTTGTAACACTTAGTTCCTTTCAAAGGGCAAGTATCGGACATATGTTTTGGATCACCACAATTGAAACATCCTTTAACATGGCATTGGTTTTGATTCTTCCGCCTCCACTTCGATGCAGCAAAAATTAGGACGATATTGTTGTTGATTCTAATTATTTCGGTGGTTGGAAATTAGGTTCATTCTGCGCTTGTCTTCCTCTTTGGTTATGGAATTGACTCTCCACCTAGTTGGTCCTCCCTACAGCTTCCTCTATTGTCTCTTTTCATCCTCATTAGCTCTATTTTTCTACACTTCTCGACTAAGGCTTGGAAATTCCGAATTTCTAATGGTAGTACTAATTCTTTAATCTCGAAACGCAGTCCCCCCTCGAAATGCTCACACTTCCAATCCTCGTTTGGGTTGTTCTGGAAAAAAACGAAAATACTTCGCAAGCAATTCAAACCTTGCCGCGTATTATCAAGGGTTAAATCTCTCTGCTGTCGCATAAATTCTTTTTCCTTCTCACCGCAGACTTGAGGAAATACTTGTTCAAGAACATGTTTCGAATACTTCCCAAGTAATCTCTTGATTCTCTGCTTCCAGCAGCTGTTTGGTGCCTTTCCACCAATACTCAGCATCACCAACTAACAGAAAAGTAGCATAAGATACCTTCACTCCCTCAGGACTGTATATTAGTTCAAAGATTTTCTCTAGCTCCTGAATCCATAAGTCAGCTTTTACAGGATCCACGTCTCCATGGAATTGTGATGGTTCCTGGCGCCTAAAAGCAGTTAGATTTTTGCCTTAAGCCGCCTGTTTAGCTCGAGCCTACTCCTGTTGGTTATGAGCAGACCATTGTAGCGATCGATTTGCAATAGCATTGCCACGTTCTCCATAGCCTGGCGGCATAGTCCACTCCATCTTCATAGCTCTCATTCATGTTACCACGACCGCCAAGAGGACCACCTTAGCGACCCCTTCCACAACCTCGTCCACGTCCACCTTCTGGTGCGAGTTCCATAACTGACTACAAGAAAAAATCAGTAAAACCGCAACCAGAAAATGAAACGCGTACTTACGTTAACACATTACTTCTAAGAAGTAAGCCAATCAAGTCTTAATCAGAGAATACACAACATCAACACAACAGACCTATTTCCCAAGGTTTCCGAAAGACTCGACCAGCTCTGATACCACTAATGTAACACCCCCATTGGGCATTACTTCGTAAACATGTGCGAAAATAAACTAAATATTAATTCGCTGGTTGCTTTCGGAAAATAATATTTTCTTAAGTTGTTAACATCACTCAAAACGGTGACAAATTTTTTTTCCTTTCCTTTTCGACAACCACAACAACAACGGAAATATAACCGTATATTGGTATATATATATAGCATACCGCTATACTACATCTTAATTGTGTATACAACTGGACCTTAATAGGTATAGGTCCTTTCGAACCAAAACGTAAGGTAAATAAAAACCTAAGTGGTCGTGAACTAATAGTAGTTATAATAGTAGAAGAGAACTTCAAGATGCTTCCGAACTAAGGGACCTTCCTTCGTAGTCGTCAAGTCCCCCGAGTGGTTCATCTAGACTCGGATATAAATATATGCACAAGTAGAGAAACCAACAACAAAATATGCAAGAGTGAGAAACCAATATATGTATTTAACACGGTAACTACATGTGCGACACAAAAGAAAACAAATATTTTTATAACCACATAAGTATTCATAATAAGGCAAATAGTTTATCAATGAGTTTCACACCCCAAACATCATCATTTGAAAACTATGCATGAACACTTCATATACGTCGTCTAGATTCACACTTAATCTCATGAGATATCCCAACGTCGTGATGAGTTGATCAAGCTCGATGGCCAAATAAGACACTCGTTAAATACCATAGCACACGGTCCAACACAAGGCACAAAGTGATCACCGTATATGGTTACCATAGCACACTTGTTCAATTCAGGAGCAGTGATCACCGTATGTGGTTTTTCATTGTCCAACCAGGGCACAATTATACGTCGTGACATGAATATCGCCATGATACCATGATTAACAAATAGGCACGTCTGCCTAACATGCATGTAAAACATTTTGTTCTCGTCATTTTTCTTCGTGTTCAATCTTTTTCTTGCCAAGCTCAAAGGCTTACGACCATTCACCGTTTTCAATATCTTAAGTTTTTCATCATTAGCACAGGACTCAAAGTACGAGTGCTCAATCACGAAACCCCTAGACCGATGCATCAGGCTTAGGTTCGCAGTAAAAGAAAACAATGTTCACTTTGAATAACGTTATTTACGCCGTAATTAGGACACAAAGTCCATAGGACACGCGGTCCAAAACACCGTAAGAACAATAGTACCCCGACGTCTCGGTTACTAAGTTCAATATCACCGTCTACACCGTTTGCATAAAACTTGACTTTGGAAAATCATTTCAAATGGGAAATTCTTTCATAAAATCATCGGTTACTAAAATCTTTTCTAAAAACTTCATGTTTCAAAAAGAGAGTCACTGAGGCTCAATCTTTGTTTAAAATACGTCATCGCTTGTCCCATTGACAACTGTGAATTGACATATGTGAATTGAGAGTGCGTGAACAGGCATGAGAAGACTTTGTCTTTCAATATTTCAGGAATTTAGAGTTGACGAGGTAAATCACAGCTGATGAGAAATTTGTTGTTGGTTGGTGATCATATCTACAACAAGATAAGTATTAAATAGATGTTCTAATTTATATAGCCTGAAATACAAGTATGATGTTGAATTTTATCTTACAATTGTTGCAGTTACCTATTTGACGTTAACTAACCGTGAACATTATTTGGTTAAAAAAAAAAAAAAAACCGTGAACATTATATCATCACTCCTAATTTTAGGGGTATCTGGTGTAATATCCCGAAACCTCAAGGAAGATCACAAGATAATTTCTCCTTTAAAATTAAATAAATGAGCTATGAACAAATTCAGCTCGCAATGTATACACATTTTTTTCCAAATAATTAACAACTAATTCATGCATTGCACAAATGTTTTTTTCTAATTTTTAAATTTATAAAATTATAAAGAAAAAGTAAAATAAAAATATCCTAATTTTTTTAAGAAAACTAGTGCAATTTCTACGATATGAATAAATTTTTTAGTATAATTAAGGAAAAGAAGATACTTATTTTTGTGAATGATATAATTGATATGTATTGTTAGTGTAAATTTTTTTATACTGTTAACCAATCATAAACTGTATATTATAAAAAATATTTGACTCTTATCATAATTGCTTAAAAGTTACACATAGAATAATTTGTAATTGATTACCAATATAAAAACTTTACGACGACAATATATTAAAATTAAGAATAAGGACCCAGTCATTGACAAAATAAAACACGAAATGAAAAATACCAATTTGATCATCAAAAATGTCAAATGCGAGTCAAAATAGTTCGCTGATAGGGATTAAAATGTCCTTAAAAATTGTCCTAAAAAAGACTATTTTGACCCGCATTTTATATTCTTGAGAACCAAATTGGTATTTTTCATTTCTCAGGACCAAAATGTCATTGTATTATTTTTTTCGAGGACCAATTTGGGCCTTTACTCTAAAATTAAACTTTTTTTCAAATCATTAATCATTAATTGTTAATAAGATCCTCAAAAATATTTGGAGCTGCTACCTACACCCCTACACATGGACATCCACCCCAAAACCTTTTAAAATATTTTTTATTACTAAATTACCCTTAATAAACTTATAGGGCCAGTTTGGTGGTCAGGATAGAGAGACATGATATGATAAGCTCTTATCATATGTCAAAGCTGTTGTTTGGTGGAGGCATGATAGGATAGGGCAATCCCGCTACTTATCCTATCCCGTCCATCTAGTTAAAATTTTATCCCGAGGAGTGGGTTGGGTTAGCACTCAATGAGGATAGGATAAGGTATTTTTCCGTAACAAAGTAGGATAAGGTGATTTAAAGATAATAAAATATAAAAATATATAATATATAATATATAAAATAATTAAAGTATAATAAAATAATAATTTAAAGTATAATAAAATTTAACATGATTACAAAAAAGTATAATAAAATATAAAATATTTAAAATAATAAAAATATTAATAATTAATTTTATAATTTATTTATTTTTATCACAATGCTAATTTTATTATTTTATATTATTTTTAAAAACTGTAAAATATAAAAATTATTCTAATAACTTAACTATATGTAAATTAAAAACAAAAATGAATATTTAAAAGTATAAAAATTACAATATTTAAAAAATTTAAAACATTATATGTAATTTTATCACAAGGATAATTTTGTCTTTTTATATAAATTTAAATAATGAAAATTATAAAAAAAACTAAATCTAATAAAAGATGAAAACATTTAGAATAAAAACGAAAATTTTTAAAATTCATACTTAAATTATAACGCTGTTCAGTTGGTTATCTGGTGGACATCAAACGTCGGATAGGATAACTGCTTATCCTGTTCATATCCTATCCTACTCCTATCCCGCTTCTCTTTATCATATCCGCACTTATCCTATCACGACCAACAAACGATCCCATATACTCTGATTTCTTGGTAAAAATATCCACGCACCACCACTTCTCTCCCATCTCCCTCCACCCCTTCTCTCCCATCTCCCTCCACCCCCTGATTTCTTCTTTCTCTTCTTTTCTATTTTCTCTGTATTACTTGTTTTTTTTTTCTTTTTTCTTTTTTCATTTTTTTCATGCCTTCCAGCATTTAATTATCGGATTCAGAAACTATGTTGCTGACATTTAGGGAAATTCTCAGAATTTGAAAAAATATGTTTCCGGCAATTAGTTGCCAGAAGACAGAAAAACTATGCCTCCAGCAATTAGATGCCGGATGAACAAACAAGTAGCCTCTGGCAACTATTTGACGAATTGCAGTTTTCAAGTTTTTTGTTCTTCCGGCAATTAGTTGCCGGACAACATAATAAAGTATTCCAACATCTAATTGCCGGAGGTATAGTTTTATCTTCCGCCAACTAATCGTCGGCAACACATTTTTTCAAATTTTAAATATTTCTCGATAATTAAATGTCGAAAATATAGTTTCTAAATCCGACATTTAAATACCGAAAGACACGAAATAATGAAAAATGAAATGACGCAGAGAAATAAGTATTATGATTGTCATTTCATACATTAAAATTAAAAATATATGATAGATATCAAATATGCCGAGTGTAAGCAGCAGTTCCCAAATGATTTTGGGTTCTAGGTCCATGGGCAAGTAACCATGGGACCCAATTCCAAGTAGCAGGCCCGATACGGTTACCCAACCACAACGCCTCCTCCTCGTCCTCCCTCTGCGTTTGTGTGTGTGATCGGCAAAGAAGAAAATGGACACATGTCACTCCTCCCCTGCCCTCCACAAAACCCTAGACTCTTCTTTCTAACCGAACCCACATACTCTCAAACTCACACACTCCCAAAACCCTCTTTTTCCCCAAAATGAGTGAAACTGAAAACAAGAGAAAGCGTGGACGAAAACCCAAACCCACAACTGATGATGAAGAAGAAGAAACCATTCCCCAAGGCTCCCAAAACGGTGCCGCTTCAGTTTCCAACACTCCCAGAGAAGCCGCCAATACTAGCGAACCTGATTCCCAGCGGCGTCGCCCCGGCCGGCCCAGGAAGACCGACCGCAAAGAGCGATTGCCGGAGCGCCGAAGCTCTCGGCTGCTGGCCGAGCAGAGCGGCACAACTGATGAAGAAGAAGAAGAAACCATTCCCCAAGGCTCCCAAAACGGTGCCGCTTCAGTTTCCAACACACCCAGAGAAGCCGCCAATACTAGCGAACCTGATTCCCAGCGGCGTCGCCCTGGCCGGCCCAGGAAGACCGACCGCAAAGAGCGATTGCCGGAGCGCCGAAGCTCTCGGCTGCTGGCCGAGCAGAACGGCAATTGCGCTATGACCGGCTCGGGCGTCGTGGAACCGCCTCCGCCGTCAATGCCGCCGCTGCCGCATTGGGAGGACGTGGTGAGGGTTGTGCCGTCGATGGACGCGGTGGTTAAGGTTTTCTGCGTGCACACGGAGCCGAATTTCTCGCTTCCGTGGCAGAGGAAGAGGCAGTATAGCTCCAGCAGTAGCGGGTTTATCGTGGCAGGAAGGAGGGTTTTGACGAATGCGCATTCCGTGGAGCATCATACTCAGGTCAAGCTCAAGAAGCGTGGTTCTGATACCAAATACTTGGCAACAGTGCTGGCCATTGGAACCGAGTGTGATATAGGTATTGAATTTCTTTGTCTTGTTTAATGTATTATGCAAGGTTTTAAACTGCGGTTGTGATTCTGGTCCCGTTGCATTGCATTTTTCGTTATCATGAACAATTGTGAGAAATGTAACTATAATTGTGGTTGCGATATGATTTCGGAAACTATCAAATCTGTAAGGTGACCTCTGTTGGGGTTGCAGACTTAGATTTAAAACCTTGGTATTGTGTTTATTTTTAGTCGTCTTGGTGGTTTTTAAATTACAGTCCATTACTTGCGTTGTGGCTGCAATATTATGGTGATTTTGGCCATACTGCAGTAATGGAATTGCAGCCGCAGAGCTGCATTTTCATGCAATTGTCCATGTAAGGTAACCAGACCGCAACCACAATTTAAAATCATACTCCTCTTTGAGCAGAATTTTGCACCTGGTATAATAACCCTATTACTGTTGAATATGTGTGAATTATTGATTGTGTTCTCGATGATGAAACTTGTATGACATGTTGAAATAATTCAAATAAGCCATATGTTACATAGTTCATTGCTTGTGTTTGTTGCAAAAAATATGGAAGGGTGTTCATCTTGCTTCTTTAGGGTTTTGAACCTGTAAGGTGGGGATGTGGCCGCCATCTTGCAGCCACAAGGTGTTAATTCTTATCAGATTCCTTTAAGATCATGTAAAAATTTAGATTGTGCTGGAATGTTGCTGGAGGAATTGAATTTCAATTTGATTTTTGTGGACACAATGGAATGAGATTGATGGAAGATCTTTTTTGTGATATTTATCATTTTAACATTATTTTTATCTTTTAAACTTTCCTTTTAGTGCATGTTTGGTTCAGCTTAAGTTTTGAGAGAGAATCACTTATTTTCACGAGCTCTCTCAGAAATCTTTTGATTATAAACTGTTTTAAACACAAAACAAGTTAATCCAAACACACCTTCAATATTCAATAACTAAAATTGGAACAAGTTTATATAGTTTCATTTAATACCTTCCCATTCTGTTTACTTTATTTATACTTTTGGAAGGAACAAGAAGTTAACAAAAAATATGTTCCTAGGGTAGACTGCCCACTCTTAGCTTTCTTTTTTCTTTAATTTTGAATTTGTGATGCACCCAGTCAAGGATTTGGATGGTTTCTAATGTTATTTTCTGCTTCATTCTATTATGTTCTGTTAATCCAAGTAAGTCTATGTTTGGATTAGTTGCGAAAAATAGATTATTTCAATAATTGATTATAGATATAATCGATTATAAAATAGAATCAGTTTTATGTTTAGATATGTTTGCTGAATAATGATTTTATGATAATCTATATCTTTTGGATTGTGTAAAAAAACCACTTTTATACAATAAATTACAAAAAATGGTATGGATTTTTTTTACAATTTAATAATATTTGGTTGTTATTTAGTTTTGCAGGGGTGAAATTGGAAGTGTTATTGGTTTCAAAATAGTCTATAACAACTTTTTAAATACATTTCAAACTTCTAGCTTCTCTAAAACTCGTTTTTTTTTTCTCATAAAAAAACTTTTTTGTAATTTAATCAAATTCTCCAAACATATCATATTGAAACCCAAGACATTTTTTTTTTCATAATAGAAGCTGTTTTTGAGGAAATAATCTTTCCCAAACAGGCTCTAAGCATAAAGTGTTACCTAAATATTTCTGATTTTGTTTTTTCTCATTATGTTTATAGATGATGTTAGTTTACACTTACATGTAAGTAATTAATTATAATTATGTCATGATTGTCTCCTTCTGATAATGCTTCAGCTTTGTTGATGGTGAGTGATGATGAATTCTGGGAGGGAGTTTCACCTGTGGAGTTTGGAGATTTACCTGCACTGCAAGATGCTGTAACTGTTGTGGGGTACCCAATTGGTGGTGACACAATTTCTGTGACTAGTGGCGTTGTTTCACGCATGGAGATACTCTCTTATGTTCACGGTTCAACTGAACTTCTGGGACTGCAGGTAACAGAAATTCTAATTTGTCCTTCTTCACTTACCTCCTATGTCCTGAGTTATCCATTTTTATACGATAAATTGAATATTTCCGGCGTGTCTTCAAATACCTCTGCAGATAGATGCTGCAATAAATTCAGGGAATTCTGGTGGACCTGCTTTCAATGATAAGGGAAAATGTGTGGGAATTGCATTCCAGTCTCTTAAACATGAAGATGTGGAGAATATAGGATATGTAATACCCACTCCTGTCATCCAACATTTTATCAAAGATTATGAAAAGAATGGGGCTTATACAGGTATTTAAAGGAGTGTTTCACTCATTTGTCCACATCACCCCCTCCTTTTTTAAAGAAGTGAAAAAGAAGATGAAATAGAGATACTTAGCTGCAAAACATTAAAATAGAAAGGATGAAGTGGAGAGTTCTATTTACTATTTGTGCTAGCCTGTTATTATTTGTTTGTTAGTAACGTTGTCAAATCGCAATTCAAATTGTGAATCATTGGGTTAATTTTTGAATCGTAAATCGTATCGAATCGTAAGTGTCCCCAAATTGTTACATTTTCATAGTGTACCTTCATTCACTCTACTTGCATTTGCAATTTGGTACTTCTGTTTACTTTTTGTTTGATAGCATGATCTCAGATCTTAATTAAGTGTCCCCAATTTCATGCTTGTCAGGATTTCCAATTCTTGGAGTTGAGTGGCAGAAGATGGAAAACCCTGATCTTCGTATGTTAATGGGCATGGGACCTGATCAGAAAGGTGTGCGTATCAGAAGAATTGAACCCACAGCTCCTGAATCTAATGTTCTGAAGCCATCCGATGTAATTCTTAGCTTTGATGGGGTCAATATTGCCAATGATGGAACAGGTAATCTACTACGTTTTTACTTGGTCACTATCCCATTAAGAGAATTTATGCTTGCTGTTTGTGCCAAGTCTTCTATTGTTTTGACAAATAGCTGACTTTAAACCTAAGTTTTGGGAAAATTGACTACTTTTTCAAGATTTAGCGTGAGGTTATGATGATGTAGTTGATATATTAATTAAATCCTAAAGATTTTTTTAATTGGTATTATGGTGTTACTTTGCATATATGTTTCCCCTTATTACATTATATAGCAGCAATGTTTTCAAAGTCAGATCTGTCACTGAACTGGTAAGGGAAGGGTTTCAAGGTTTTGAGATCTAATTAAGGTTGGATCATAGTCATCAATCTCGGATAGTAGTGTGTCGGTGCATAGCAACCGAACCCCAAACTGCTATTGCGGGAGTGGGATGATCACTATTGCAAAGTCTACAGATACAAGCTAAGTTTTTTAAAATACACATGTAAATGTTGAAAAATAACATTATCCAAAATTGCAAACAAACTCATCATTAAAGAAGAAGAACAGAGAGAGAGAAAAGGAAGAACAGAGAGAGAGAGGTAGAGAAAGATTGAAGATGAAAAACTGTAAACTGATTTTGTTATTCAGTTTTCTAAATTGATAGAATACAGCTGTGGCTATTTATAGCCTGTGTAGTATGTTAACTGCTATACAAAACAATGACCTAACTGCTCTAATCGCCATAATCGAATCGGTCTTGACTCAAAGACTATCGATTATGGGCCTAAGCTGTTCTAATCGCCATAATCGGATCGGCTGTCGATTCTTGGCTTTACACTATTAGCCCCCTTCAAACTCAAGGTGGATGTTGACAAGCAACCACATTGAGTTTGGTCCTAAAGATACAAAGCGAGTGGAGGAAAGAGGTTTAGTGAGTGAATGCGCAAGTTGGTCCGCACTTGGCACATGATGAATGGATAGAGCTTTGGCAAGGACTTTTTCTCTCACAAAGTGGATGTCTAACTCAATGTGTTTAGTCCGAGCATGGAGAACGAGGATTATGTGCTACGAGAGCGCACTTAAGTTATCACAAAAAGTTTTGGAGCAAGCAAATGGAATGGCTAGCTCGGTCGATGAGATTGAATCCGGTCGGTTCAAAGAATAAGTGTTGGCCATGCTCCGCATTCTGCCTCCGTGCCGAACGAGCAACTAATGGTTGCTTCTTGGAGCACCATGATACCAAGTTAGGACCAAAAAGATGCAGGATCCGGAAGTTGATCTTCTGTCATCTGGGTCACTTGCCCAGTCTGCATCACAGTATGCAGTAAGGCTGGAAGGGTGATTTACAGGAGCTGGTCTTAGGAGCAATCCATAGTTGATGGAGCCTTTGAGATACCTCAATATTCTCTTGACTGCCTGCCAGTGAGAGTCCAATGGATTAGCCATAAATTGGCATACTTTGTTTACACTGAAGGCTATATCTGGCCTGGTTAGAGTGGCATCTTGCAAGGCCCCTACTCTTGATGACCGTACAAGTGGGGGTCAGAGAGTGTGTCGATTCCAAACTTTGAAAGTTTGCGATTCTTTGATCATTGGTGAAGAAATCCCTTTTGCTTCCAGCATATTGGCCTTGGCTAGTAAGTCTCGAACATACTTGGACTGAGTTAAGAGGAGGCTACCCGAGGGGAGGTGTTTAACCTCAATACCCAAAAAATAATCCAGAGGGCCAAGCTCTTTTAAAGCAAACTGAACATTGAGTTGCTTGATCAACTGATTGATAAAGGAAGTGGAGGAACCAGTTATGAGGATATCATCCACATAAACCAGAACATATGCAGCCACATTGTTCTGAGAGTACACAAATAGGGAGGGATCACACTTGCTAGTGGAGAACCCATATTGAACTAGGGCTTTTGCCAATCTTTCATACCATGTCCGTGGGGCTTGTTTCAGTCCATATAAAGCCTTGTGCAGTTTACAAACCAGTGACCTATCTGCTGATTCAAAGCCTGGTGGCTGTAACATATAGACTTCTTCACTTAAGTACCCATTTAGGAAGGCATTATTCACATCAATTTCTTTGAATACGCCATTTGTGTGTGAGAGCCAAAGTGAGCATAATCCGAATGGTGGGACCGGCTTTACAAGGTGAGAAAGTCTCATGAAAATCAAACCCATTTGCTGATGGAAGCCTTTGGCCACTAGCCTGGCTTTGTATTTGTTGATGCTTGCCATCGGGATTCTCTTTAACCCCGAAAACCCATTTCTGACCTATAGCTTTCCTATCGGGGGAAGAGTGACCAGGGACCAGGTATTATTGTTGAGGAGAGCATTGTGCTCATCCTTAATGGCTCAAGCAGTGTGGGTAGTAAGGGCAGCTTTGTGAGAAGATGGTTCAAGATGAGTCGGGTAGACACTCGGAGGTAGACAACCAGTCTTGGACCTGGTTAGCATTGGATGAGAATTGGTAGGAAGAGTAGGAAGAAGCGGTGGAAGAAGTGGATGCTGCTGCCGTGTCGATCCACGAGAGGTGGGGATGCGGGAGGCGAAGACGAGGGGATCGAGGCCGGGCTGACATGAGGATCAGGAATAGGTGGGTTGGGAGAGACTAGACTGACATGAGGATCAGGAATAGGTGGGGTGAGTGATCGAGAGGCGAGTTTTGGGAAACAGGAGGAGTGTGATGATTAGATGAGTTGATGTGGGTAGGACTCGAGAGAAGGAGAGTGGTATTGATTCGAGAGGGGTTGGGGACAGGTAGGGGATATTGGGGAATGGGAATAGAACCGGAATAGGGTATGTCGGGGGGGGAGAGGGATTAGTCAAGGGAAATAGTCTTGGATAAGGAAAACTAGTTTCATTGAAGAGGACATCCTTTGAAATATAAATTCTGCCACTTGGAGCAAGACACTTGTGACCTTTATGTTAAGGAGAGAGGCCAAGGTAGATACACTCAGTTGACCTAAATTGAATTTTGTGTTTGTTGAATGGTCCTAGAAAAGGGAAGCATGCACAACCAAATATTCTAAGAACAGTGTAGTCAGGTGGAGAGCCAAGTAAGGCATGGAAAGGGGAGGAAAATTCTTTTAGTGCAACTGTTGGTAACCTGTTTATGAGGTACACAGCTTGAGTGAAGCTGTGATCCCAGTAAGTTAGAGGGATAGAGGCATGAGAGAGGAGGCTTAAACCCATTTCAACAATTTGCCTGTGCTTCCTCTCCACTGTCCCATTCTGATGAGAAGTGTGAGGGCAGGTTAGCCTGTGAATGACACCAAGTTCTTTTGGAAAATTAGCGAAGGGACGAAATTCTCCACCCCAGTCAGATTGGACAGCTTTGATTTTGGCAGAAAATTGAGTTTGGGTGAGATTAAAGAAGAGTTTGAAGGAAGTTAGAGCATCAGACTTTTGTTTTAGAAAGTATATCCAAGTGAATCTGGTTTTAGCATCAACAAAGGTAATATAGTAGCTATATCCTCCAGAAGAAACAAAGGGTGCAGGACCCCAAAGATCAGTATGTATTAGCTCAAAGGCAGTATCATGAGTAGTAAGAGAGGGAGGAGCATAAAGTCTATGGGCTCTCGCCCATGCAACAAGCATTACAGAATTCAAGATCACTTTTATTAGACAAAGGAAGATTACAAGTCTGTAAGACTGTTTTTACAGATTATGATGGGCATGACCTAGCCTACAATGCCAAGTATTAAGAGAATTAGAAACAAGCAGACATAGTATTTGTATTTACAAGTGGGAAAGCAACTAAGAGACTACGAACTTGGTGACAGTGATCTTGAGGATGAGATGTCCTTAAGAATGTTGAGATTCTTGAAGGAGTAGAGTCCATCACTCCCCAATGAGCCTTCAAGCAAGACTTGATTAGAGTCCTGTGATTTTACACAACATGAATAAGGATGAAACTCAAAATACACATTATTGTCAAGAGCAAATTTGGAAACTGAGACTAAATTCTTTGTGATAGTAGGCACAAGTAATAGATTATGAAGTGAAAAGATATTGTGTGGGTTCTTAGAGGAATAAAGATTAGAGGAACCTATGGAGTTTATGTTTAGACCTTGCCCATTTCCCATGAGCACCGGTCACTTGCCCGAAAGGTGTGCTTTGATTTAGATTTTGTGCATCGCCAGTGAGATGATGTGATGCACCGAGTCGTGGTACCAAGTCCGTGATTCAAACTGGTGTTCATTGTGAGCTTTAAACCGAGGAGTTGATGCATACCGAGGTGTTTGAGAGGCCATGTAAGCTTTGTGGTTGCTTTGGTAGTTCACATTTTGAGGAGCTGATGGTCTAGGCAAAAGACCTTGAGCTGAATTAGCTGAATAATTTTCTCGTACTGGATAGCTATTCTGATTGGTTGGAACAGGATTGGGAGGAGGCATTGGTGGTGGCACGAAGGTTTCATCGAACCTGTACCAACAGTTGAAGGACTCGTGACCATACTTGCGACATAGTTGACATGTAGGTTTCGATCCTGCTCGGCCACGACCCCTGCCAGTACCGCGACCACGATTGCGACCTCCTCTCCCCCGATAGGAACCCTGAAAGTCATCGCGCTGCGAGTGAGAGTGTGAACTATCGGAATTAGGGTTTCAGTTAGATGATTTGGGGCTTGAGCAATATTGACCGAAATCGATGCAGAGGTGTTCAATTCTTGACGGAACTTGTCGAATTGAGCATCTTGAATAAGAAGAAGAGCCTCAATATCATCGATTGAAGGCGAATCACTGCGTCCATATATCATCATCACGAACGTGTTGAACTCTTGGGAAGACCCAGTCTAACACTACATCAATGTGATCTTGTTCGAAATAGGATCTCCCATAGCTTGAAGCCGAGTCCACAATCGCTCAATTCCGAGAAGATACTCTAAATTGATCTTGATCCTTTCTTAGTGTTCTTCAACTCGATCGAAATTGTCGTACCTTTGCCCCGAGATGTGAGTAGAAGAACTTGTGAATCTTGTCCCATACTTGCCATGATTGCTTGCACCCTAGAAATCGAGGAAGAATTGACGGAGAGAGTGATCCAAGAAGCCAGGTGAACAACATTTGGTCCTGAACGATCCATAATCGACACGCTTCGACTCAATTCCAAGCTCACGATTTGCCTCGAAGTGAGCGAGGAGGAATCGTGAGGATTGTTCACAAATCGATGCGACTTGTGAGCAATGATCACTGCTTCCACTTGCCGCTTCCGGATCAAGAAATTTTGATCATCGAGCTTCACCGAAAGAGAAGGATTGAAAGTCGCACCGATTCAGATGATGTTGTTAGAGTTGGAGAAGAAATTGATTCATTGAAGGGATTGTTAGGGCCGAGGAACGAATGGTGATGCGGCCATGAGAGAGATGAGGCCCGATTCAAGCTCTAGATACCATAAAGAAGAAGAAACAGAGAGAGAGAAAAGGAAGAAAGCAGAGAGAGAGGTAGAGAAAGAGAGAGAGAAAGATTGAAGATGAAAAAGCGTAAACTGATTTTGTTATTTAGTTTTCTAAATTGATAGAATACAGGTGTGGCTATTTATAGCTTTGTGTAGTATGTTAATCGCTATACAAAACAATGACCTAATCGCTCTAATCGCCATATAATCGAATCAGTCTTTGACTCAGACAATCGATTATGGGCCTAACTGTTCTAACTGCCATAACTGATCAAGACAATCGATTACTGGCTTTACTCTATTAATCATAATTAATAATCATAAGTGAAACAGGAACTGAAATGGAGCATGGAAAGAGGGGGAGAAGAAGGAAAAAAGGGCTAGATGGTGGTTTTTTTTTTTGAGATCTGGACAACAGCAAGGTGGCTTGCGGTGGCTGGCGAGGTTGCACCACCACTATGCTATGGGTTTGTGTGACGAAGAAGAAAGTGGCTATGCAAGTTTTGTGCGAGGAAGAAGGTCTGGGTGGAAAAGGTAATAAAAGTAAGGGTAAAATGGAGATTTACTAAGTTTAAGTGAGGGTAAATAAGACATTTGAAAAGATCAAAGAGAGGGCAAAATAGAGATTTGATGAGTTAAAGAGAGGGAATATTAGTAAAAAAATAAAATAAAGGAAACAAAAATGTAAATACCCCTAATTCTTCTAGCAAGAAGTTAGGCGCTGCATAGAAATTGAAGGTTTTCTGCAGCCACATGAATATAGTGGTTGGCGCTGCAATGACTGCGATTGTGCCTGCGATTCGTGGCTACGATTGCCACTTCGAGAAATTGCTCTGCGACGCTGCTCTCATCGCGCCCACCTTCTACTTCGTGCAACGACAACGTGATAGTGTTGTTATCACGCGCTATTGACTACCTTTGGTTGGACTAGGTTGTACATGTATGTATTAAAAATGAGTAATCTTTGTCATCAATAGCGGTGCTACTGCACCATCGTGGAGCGGATCTGGGTGCGATGCTATTTAGGGCGCGGTGTGTTTTTGTGTAGTGATCGTCGCAGCCACAGATCGCGGCCATAGCACCCACGACAGTGAAGGTCGTGGGTTTTCCCCCAAAAAAACCCTATTTCCGGTGATTTTCTGACGGGTTTCCTTCTTACGTTCTCCTCTTCTCCTCTGCTGTCGTGGCCGCCACCTTCTCGGGCTACTAGAATTAGGGGTTTTGAGGGGTTAATCGGACCGGCTGAATACTAGTTCATGGCTGTCAGTCTAACAAAGTTGGACTCGTCAACTTTTTAAACATTGTATAATGGCATACCTGTTAGGTCCATAGCAGAGTTATCAATCCCGGATAGTGGTGCGGAGCGGCTGATCCCGAAAATGCTATTGCGGGATAACGTATAGCGGGACGGCCGCTATTTTAGGATAAGAGAGGGAGAAGCAAAGGGAGAAGAGAGGAGCCAAGTAGATCTAAACGTGAGAAGGGAGGAACCAAGCAGATCTGAACGTGAGAAGTGGGGAGGGAGAGAGTGGGAGGAAGAAACAAAACAAAATAAGGGTAAAATAGATATTTAATGAGTATAAGTGAGGGTAAAATAGAGATTTACTAAGTATAAGTGAGGGTAAAATAGAGATTTAAGTGTTAAAGAGAGGGTAAAATAGGAATAGAAGAGAAAACTGTGACCTAACTCCTCTGAAAACCCTATATCTGCTTGCACCCGCTTCACCGCTTTTCGGTACGATTTCCGCCGCGAAAGCGGCCGCAACCGCCGCTATTGAAAAACGCCCTGCCACGCCGTTTGAGTAGTGGCCACCGGCTGCTCCGCCCCGCCCCTCTGCTATAGCGCCGCGATCGCGCACTATTAACTACCTTGGTCCATAGTTGTTAAACCGTAAATTATATCGAGAATCATTTGTTCAATTTTTTAATTGTTAATCATAATGTGTAGTACAATTCAGGAACTCATTCATATAAAGGCTTCTTGTCATGCATTTAATCATAATGCTTGGCTTAACTTTGCATAAACCCTGTCTTCACTGCTAACTAGGACTTTTTTAATGAATATTAGTAGCTTGTACTGTGGTGATCTGTTTAATTATACTGATGATTCAATGGTGAAGAATCTTGAAATTTTGTTGTTTATATTGTTTCTTTGGTTTCAGAGATAACTTCTAATTTTGGGATATATTTGTAGTTCCATTCAGGCACGGGGAGCGCATTGGTTTCAGTTACCTTGTCTCTCAAAAATACACTGGGGATAGAGCTCTAGTAAAGGTTCTCCGTAGTTCAGAGATACTTGAATTTAACATAAAACTTGCAACTCATAAGCGGCTTATTCCAGCACACATAAAAGGCAGGCCTCCTTCTTACTACATTATTGCTGGATTTGTTTTTACCGCTGTTTCTGTCCCCTATCTTCGTTCTGAGGTGAGTAGTTATCTTTCATGTATACCATTTTCTCTTCCTTTCTATTATGTTCATGTGCTTTTATTGTGTTCCTTCTGTTTTATCTGCCCCATTTCTGTTTTTTTGGGTAATTTGTTGTTTGGGGGGGTCCAGGGGGACTGCAGGTAAATAACTGCTTTCTTTTGTATTTATTGGATTCCCGTTTTCTTGCCTGTGGCCCTGCCCTAGACAGAGCGCGCCTGTGTCTGCTCCTTTCATTGTTTGTTATGCACTTATGGTGCTTCCTGGGGCTTTATGCTTTATGAAATTCTTAACTGATAAGTCATTTGTAAGTAACTTCTTCTATTGTTGATTAGAAGTGTTCTTAGTTTAACATGGAATGATCTACATAACATTTCAAAAATGCATCATTCTTGTGGAATGCTGCATCTCAATGTGTTTTCTTGGTCTCTTCCATGACTGTTGCGTTAAGTGGTTTTAAATATTAATGAGGGTCTATTTTTGAAATACATTAAATTCTAATCTGTTGAGTCTTGGCCTGTTAATTTATTTAACTTGTTTATTTTGTGATTTTGAAAAGAGCCTTGAGGACGCACCTTTAAATTACATGTATACTGCCACAGCTTCAAATTGATATGTAATATTTTCCAGTTTTACTGCTTTTGTTTTAATCATTCCGTTTGAGCTAGTCATATTTTGAATCCATGGCCCCACAGTTAGGGGGTCCTGTGGAATGGACTAAACCCTGAGGGTCTGTTTGCAAGGGGGATTTTGGAGAGGAAGGGAAGGGAATGTTCATTCTTTCTAATTTATATGTGAATCTATATTTGAGATCTTTTAAAAAATGAAGGAATAAAATAGATGATCTTATAATATAACCTTTCAATCACCATTTATTCTTTTTTATAAAACATTTTATAGTTTCCTTAATTTAGAAATGAAAAATAAGTCTTCCCTTCCCTTTCCCTCCAAAATCCCATTCGCATACAGACCCCAAGGGAACTACCTTCTGCATAGATTTATCTCATTTATGGTTAAGCTAGCAAGCTTGTATTTTAAAGGTTGTGTCCCCAATTTAATATCTTCCTGTATGCAAATTTTGAAATAGTGAAGTGTTATGATTGTTTATCAATTAGATCTAAACTATAGATATAGGTGCATAATGTTTTTGCAGTATTTCATGTAAGAATGTGACACTGATATTGTGATTTCTTGTTGGAAGTTGTACGAGTTTTAGAAGTGTCTTGTTTTTCAGTTTCTTATTATTTCTAATTTTAATTATTTTATTTCTGGGTTTATACTTATATCCAGTATGGTAAGGATTATGAATTTGATGCTCCAGTCAAGCTTCTGGAGAAACATCTACATGCTATGGCGCAGTCTGTTGATGAGCAGCTTGTTGTCGTTTCTCAGGTTTTTGCATTGAGTTTTTCCCAAATTTTTTGCATGTTTATTACAATTTTGTTCCAGATTGAGATTTGCTCGTACTTGAAATTCACTATATTGCCAGGTTCTGGTGTCTGACATTAATATTGGATACGAGGACATAGTTAACACTCAGGTAAGATAATATTTTATAGATATTAATTTGTGGTATAACAGAAATATCCTTAAAACTTTGTTCTTTGTATTCATATAGGTTCTTGCTTTCAATGGTAAGCCTGTGAAGAATCTGAAGGGCTTGGCCAGCATGGTAGAGAGCTGTAAAGATGAATATCTGAAGTTTGATCTGGAATACCAACAGGTTTTCTCTCACGGACATATTCATGGGTGCATTAGTCATCTGTTGTTGTTTTTTTTTTAATAATAAAAGAAATATTATTAGATGAGAATGTATGAAGGAAAGAGGACAAGACGTGCTTACAAAAACTTAGATAGAAAACAACTAAAACCTAAGGGACAGCATAATGCAACATAACATGTTAATCCCTCTGCATGACTAACAAAGAAACACCACTAAAAAGTCCACGGGCTGAGCACCAAAGGGATGCCAAAAGAGTAATCCTGTCCCGACCAAATTATAGAGTTGAAAAGGAATCATTGAAAATTCTATTGTTACGTTCCAACCATATACACTAAAGTACAAAAATAGAGCATTGCTATAAAATTTTGGCATTTTTACGAGAGCAAAAACCTCTGAATGCCATGACCAGAAAATGATGCAAATCTATAGGGCAATCCAGGACACTTAAAAGATCCCAAACAATCTATTCCAAAGGAAATCCGCCGCCAAGCAATGCAAAATGAAAAATGTGAGGTCCGGTTTCCAAATCTACCACACATTATGCACATATAAGGAGACAAAGTGGTGCGACATCTGCATTTCACATGTCGCCACTGTTAATCCTGTTAGTAACAGCAGTCTAGACAACTTTATATTCTTTGAGGGAGCTAGGGGCTTCCAGATGGGTTTATCCAAAAGAAATCTATCTGTTATTATGAGAGTGAGTTGAGAGCTAAAAAAAGATTTACAAGTGAACACTCCTAATTAATCAACACCCAAGTTTGAAGCATTATATGTTTACGTGTGGTATCAGGTTAGGATGTAGGAAAAATTAAAATACAATCAGTATAGGGCCGGGTCGGATGACCCCAAGGTCAATCCTAACCCAGCCTCGGGTCACTCAAAGGGACACGGGTTCGTCCCCTTTCCAAATCGGGTTAGGGTCTGACTTGGCCCGACCACTTCGGGTTGGGACGGGTTGACGGGCCGGGTTATGCTCACCCTATCCAGACCTAAAGCCTTTGTCAAACCTCCTATGAAGTCCATGGAAGTATCTGACCAAGTATGGGTGGGAATTGAGAGGGGTTGCTATAGTCTTGCAAGACTCAATGCTTGGTATTTGTTCCTTTGACACACTTCACACCCTTGTACATACTGCTGAATCTTGTGCATTCCATCCTAGAAAAATAGCATTGAAATCTTTTTGTAAGTTATGAATAAAAGGGATCTTAGAGGAGTTTTTCTGATCCACCAACCTCTCCTTGTAGCACAACCTGCCTTTGTTAAGTCCGAACCCCTGATGAGCATTGGGATCAGCCATCGAATCCTGCACTAATCTTCTCAACTTGTCATCCTTGGGAACTTCCTCTTTTGGGTCATCCCACTCAGATAGGGTTGAAAATTGTAGTTTCCTAGAAAGAGCATCAACGAGTTTATTTTCAACTCTAGGTTTGTACTTGATCTCAAAGTCAAACCCCAATAGTATTGAGACCCACCTCTGTTGCTCCTCTCCCATAAGCCTTTGATCAGCCAAAAATTTGAGTCTCTTTTGGTCTGCACCACAAAATGCCTTCCCAACAGGTGATGCCTCCAATTTTGAATTTCCAACACTACAACCATTAATTCCCTCTCATAAACTAACTTATTTTGAGCTCTCTGATAAAGTTTGGCTCATGTATGCAATTGGCCTTCCTTCTTGCATAAGCAATGCTCTAATATCTTTCCCTAATGCATCAGTCTCAATTACAAGTCTATTCAAAGTTTGGGACTGCCAAGACTGGGATGGTTGTTGTTGAAAATATGTTTAGGATCTTTGTAATTAATGTATAAGTTTAGGAATATCATATCATGTAAATAGGAGTAGAATCTCCTATATTCATTTTGTAATTATTTCATTAAGTGAATATAACGGAATCCGTTGTGCAGTTGAGACACGCAATTTCAACATCTCATGCCTCTATTTCACTCTTCCAACATGGTATCTAGAGCCAGAGGTAATCCTAAAACGGTGCTTTCCCGATGGACCCACTGTCCTCCAGTGAAAATTTTTCTTGGCAAACCGTATTCTTCCTCTGGTTTGTCCCTTCTCCCATGTCATGACCTTATTTCGGCACATTTTTCGGTCATTTTTGCCCTCTACCACCGTCAGTCGCCGCCTTTTCCGACGATCTTTTCGGCCTACCACCCCACCATCAGAAGCGCATGGTCCAGCACAACCCAATCCCCAATCGCCGGCCCCAACCGCCTCCTCACGCACCCACATGCGTGTCTCGAAGCCTCAGCAGGAAGCTCCTTTAGCCTACGTGTGGCGGCGTCGTTCTGGACGATTTTTCACAGCGCGGTGGTTGACTTCCTTTGGCGGTTTCAACGCTGGTCCTCCTAGCTCCATTGGAGCACTTTTGCTATTGATGCACTTTGCACGTGCGCCGTTTCAATTTTTCAGGGATCGTGTAGTCGTCCTTTTTGACCTTTTATTAATGATATATGGCTTCCTCTAGTTCTAAAGATCCTCCTAAGACCATGGATCCTCTTCAAGCCTCTCCAGCTATTTATGAAGATTTTCTCTAGTGGTTTGAGCATCGCCAGTCCTTCGGATCTACTACTTTGGTTGCACATGCTGATAATTCATATCTCGGTCACCCTTCCTTGGTCCTTGGGTTCTTGATTCTTGTGCGTTTGACCATATCTTGTGTAATAAGGCTCTTTTCTCCTCTCTACATCTGGTTATTTACCTTTTGTCACTTTGGCTAATGGTTCCCAAACTCAATCCCAAGGGATTGGAACTGCCCATCGACCCCCTTCCCTTTCGGTCGATTATGTTCTTTATGTCCCTGGGTGTCCTTTAATTTACTCTCTATTAGTCGTGTAACTCGTCTTCATAATTGTTTTATTACCTTTACTGAAGACATTGTTATCCTGCAGGACCGGAGTTTGAGACGGACGATTGACACTGGATGCGAGTCTCATGGCCTTTACCAGCTCTCCACTCCCTCCCAGGTTTGCTTTCCCACAAATTACCCTCTTACCATGCATGCTCAGTTGGGTCATCCTGACCTCCCCAAACTCTAGAAATTGGTGTCGAGCCTCTCCAAGTTGTCTAGTTTGCATTGAGTCGTGTTAACCAGGGAAACACACTCGTAGTTAGTTTTCAAATCGAGTCAATAATCGGGTTTCGTCCCTTTTTGCTTTAGTTCACTCTGATGTTTGGGGTCCTTGTTGTACTGTTTCTACTTTTGGGTCCAAATACTTTAATTTTATTGATGATTTTTCACGTTGTATGTGGTTATTTCTAATGGAAAACAGGTCTGGAATTTTTCAATTTTTCATCATTTTCATCATGAAATTAAAACTCAGTTTGATGTTTTCATTCGCTATTTATTTAGTGATAATGCCCGTGAATATTTGTGTCAACAATTTTAAACATTTATGGCTTCTAATGGCATTCTTCACCAAACGTGTTGTGCTTATACACCTCAACAAAATGGGGTTGCCGAACACAAAATTCGAGACCTCATTGAAATCACTCAGACCTTCTTCATGGCAATTTTCCATTTCGGTTATGAGGGGATGTTGTTTTGCCGGCCTGCTGTCTTATAAACCGCATGTCCTCCTTTGTCCTTGATGACCAAGTACCTCAGCCGGTCCTTTTTCCCCATATCCCTATTCATTTACTTCTGCGTCGTGTCTTTGAGTCCACTTGTTTTGTCCACAATCGCTTTCGTGGACTTGACAAACTCTCGTCTCGATCACTCAAGTGTGTCTTCCTTGGTTTTCATATGTCCCACAAAGGCTATTGTTGCTTTTCTCTTACTCTTCGACGCTACCTTATATCAGCCAATGTTATTTTATTCGAGTTTGTCTAATACTTTTAGTCGACTCACTCGCCTTCCGAGCCGCTTTCTATAGTCTTCCCCGTTCCTCTTGCTATTGTCCCTCTTGAGTCTAGCCTACCAGACACCCCACATGTAGACCCCCTACTGCTCTCCCATTCCAGACATGTCACCGTCGCTCGCCACCCGCCTTGGTACCTGTTCCTGTTGTCGAGGCCATGATGGATTCTTCCTCGACACCACCTCCTTTACCGGAACTGGTCTTGCTGCTTGAACCCAACCTTCCCATGCTTTCTGTAACGGTATACGTTCTACTCGTAACCCCCCTCCTCATTATATTGCTTTAAATTCTCATCACCTTTCTCCTTTGCATTACGCCTGCCTTTCTTCTTTGTCTTTGGTTTCTATTTCTACATCTTCGGGTGAAGCTTTATCTCACCTTGAGTGGAAGAAAGCAAAATGATTGATGAGATGTGTGCTCTTCAAAGTAGTGGTACCTAGGAATTGGTCTCTTTACCTCTTGGGAAATCTTCGGTTGGCTGTTGCTGGCTTTATACAGTCAAGGTGAGTCCTGATGGTAAGTTTGATCTATTTAAGGCTCTTTTGGTGGCCAAAGGTTACACTCATATATTTGGGCTTGATTGGTTACAATTTCTCTCCTGTGGCCAAAATGACTTTTGTTCGGCTCGTCCTCTTCATTGCTGCAATGTGCCACTGGCCTTTTCATCAGCTTGACATTAAGAATGCCTTGTTACATGGATCTCGAAGAGGAAGTTTATATGGAGCAACTACCTGGGTTTGTTGCTTAGGGGGAGTTCTCTACCATGGTCTGTCGGCTTCACAGGTCTTTCTATGGTCTTAAACAGTCTCGGGCTTGGTTTAGCAGATTCAGTACTATAGTTCAACAGTTTGGTATTGTTTGTAGCAAAGCTAACCACTCTGTATTCTATTGCCATTCGGCCCAAGGATTCATTTATCTGATTGTTTATGTGGATGATATTGTTATAACTGGTAGCGATCAGCATGACATTATAAGTGAAACAACATCTCTCCTATCAGTTTCAGACTAAAGATGCTATGGATGGTCTAGTGATTTCACAAAGGAAATATGCTATGGATATTCTTGAAGTGACAAGACTACTGAATGCCAAACCAGTTGACACTCCTATGGATCCAAACGTCAAACTTCTATCTTATTATAGGGAGCCACTGTCAGATCCAGGAGATTGGTTGAGAAATTAAACTACCTCATAGTCACCTGTCTAGACATTTCTTTTCCAGCAAGTGTGGTAAGTCTATTCTTAAATTCTCCTTGTTAGGACCATTGGGATGCTGTTATAAGGATCCTGAAATGCATTAAAGGTGCTTCACGAAAAGTCTCATTTATGAAGACAGAGGACATACCCAGATAGTTGGTTACTCTGATGTCGATTAGGCAGTCTCACCCATTGACAGATAGAGCGGAGGGGTGGATCTGACTGTTTTCATGTCGCGGCGGGGCGAAGCAGAGTGGTCGGTGGCCAATACTCGGGCGACGTGGCGAAGTGTTTTCATGTCTCGACGGTACGGAAGAAGGGCCGGAGCTGGCACTCCCGGGTCACTCATGTTTCATGGGCCTATATTCTGTCAACAGAGCCCTCCGACGAGCCTATTCTGGTGTCATTGTTCGACGACTGGCTTTTCCTCTCCCACGACTGGGTCTTCCTCTCCAATTGCCACTTTTAGATCTATGGTCTTTTTAGCTTTCTATTCAATGTTTCATCTTGGTTTCCTATTCTAGCCTTTATTTAACTGTTCAATTTTCTATTTTGCCCTCTTTAACTCAACAATTATCAATTTTGTCCTCCTTTTATCTATGCAAATGTCTTGTTTACTCTCATTTATATTCACTACAATCTTCATTTTACCCTTACTTTTTTTTACTGACTCTTCCATCCACTCTCCTCTCCCTCATTTTTTTTTTTCTGTTCTGGTTCAGTGTCTCTTCCTCTCCCTCTCTTCTCTCTCCCACTTTCATTCCTCTTTTTCCTCTGCCTCTCCTCTTCTCTTCTAAGTTCTCACCACTACCCTAAAATATTGGCCGTCCCGTTATGCTCTATATTACTATAGCGTTTTTGGGGTCAGCCGCTATTTGTGATTGATAACTTTCCTTCCAACAATCTTACCACTTTGATGTGACACCCTAAACTCCTAAAGCGTATTTGTGATTCTAATTCGAGCTAAGATACCTAACTCTGGTGATGGGAGTATCGCTTGGACTCACAAAAGTAGGAACAAATTTTTTCCTTTTATACTTAGATGTGGTCATTAGGACTTAATTGAATTTTAATTGAGACTTTGTTTTAATCAGAGCTTCGTCAAGCTGAATCAGAGGACTAGGAAGAAGAGGGGAAGCAGATTTTGGGTTTAGGGTGTCTTATGTTAATGAGAAACAGATTCTTCTTACCAAAGAAAAAAGGAACAGATCCTTAAATTAATTTTTTTTTTTGTAGAAAATTGCTCAAGCTTTCATGATTGCCATACATATTGTTACAATTTGTAATAAATAAGAAGGTATTAATAATAATAATAATATCAAGACAGACCTATGTGTGTGTATCCCATAAGTATTTTTCCTTATGTTGATAGAAGAAAATCGTGGACACTATTCAAAAGGGAAGAAAGATAAAATATTCATAGATGTATTTAGTAAGAGTTCTTAATCTTTATAGAATTGATCATATGTATTAGAAGTTGTATCCTTCAAAATATATTGTTTAAAATAACTACTGTAATTTTCTCAATATTCCATTTTCCCTTAGCTCTCTTTTATGATTTTATATTAATATTGATTTAGAATTTTGAATATCCTTTTCTGCAGATAGTAGTGTTAAAGACCAGCACTGCTAAGGCAGCAACCTTAGATATCCTCACAACACATTGTATACCTTCTGCAATGTCTGATGACCTGAAAACATAGAAAGATTTTGTGAAGGGTGTTTAAATTAGTCCCGATCGCTTCCAGTTTATTTTGTAAGTGGTATTTCACGTTCCCTATCAGGTTGCAATACAACGGTATCTGCATTTGTCAGTGAGATGAAGACTCCTGCACACAGAGGTGTTTAGAGCAGAGAGGATAGGGAGGGAGGGAGGGACTTAGCAATGCATCAGCTATTCAAGACACACCAAATTTAGTCTTATTGGGGTTTGAGGTGTTTTGTACTTTATTTATTCAATCTTTTCCTAATTTCCCTTTTTTAACACAAAATTTAATCTTGTAGAAGAATGGATGGAGGGTAGGAAGTATTATTTCATATTTAGAAGAACAGATCAGAAAAAAATTGACATTCGCTTGCATTATTTTCCTCTAGCAGGGAGAGGCATGTAGAAATTTTATATATATATTTATTGAGGATATTGATGCTGGTTGATTTTAATTTAAAAAAAAAAGTAGTTTTTATTTATCTATTTATAAGCCAAAGGTATAATAAATAGAGTACAAGGGGTACTCAACCCATATACATCAAAAGTGACAATTACAAGACAAACAGCCCAAGCTAAGAACAGAAAAAAGATAAAAGAACAGCAACCAAAATTGTAACAAAACCAGAAAAACTGTGTTTTTATAGGATGACATTGAATCATAGCCAAATAAAAACTAAGCCTAGATTGAGACAGAAGACTGACTTTTTTGGTCTAGCTTGCAGATTGGATGCAGCAAATTGGGTTTAGGCACCAGTCTGTGTAGGAGAAATCACTCATCCTTCCCTTTGCCTTGCACCAGCTTCATACCCTAACTTTAATCAGATCTATCACCTTCTCAGTGTCCAAGGCAGCTTGATTGAAGATGATATCATTGTGGTGTAGCCACGGCGACCAAATTGTGGCGAACCAAAACATCCTCCACACTTTTTGAAGTACCCTGCTTTCATGAAGGTGATGGCTGTTCTGTTGATTCCAATGAGTGTTGTTTCCAACGAGTCTTCTTCGCATGTGGAGACACTGCTCACTTGTCTATCTGGAAGTGGGATGCATATAGGTTTGGATTTAAGCAATCAGGATTGCCTCCAGCGATGGAGGCAGTCCAGCAAAAAAATTAAGGGGAGGGGTTTTGGATCATGAGAGAGAAAATAAATAATAATGAAGAGAGAGAATGAAGTTAAGAGAAAAAAAAGATGATGGAGGGATGATGGAGGGGAAAATGATGGAGGGAATCCAGATCCGGATTTAAGGGAATGTTGGCTAGTGGCTATGAGAAGGAAACCCTCTGCATGTCGATCACCCTGTAGAGGTTCACGCATGTAGTGAAATTAGCCGTGCTTGAACCGTAGTTGTATATTTTTGCGTGTCAATGAGAAATTAATGGAGCATCACGAATTGTGCATAAATGAGATAAGTTTAATTTTTGAAGCTTAGGCTAGTCTCACAAAGAAAAGTGGTCATTTACGAGTAACTTATCTATTGAAATGAGTTAAATTTAAAATTTGGTTAGGCTTGTTCAAAAATATAAACAAATTCGGGCACGGTTTGTTCAAAAATATGAATTTCGTGTTTCGCTTGTTTTGCTCAATTAGCTTGGTTATTTTGTTTTACCAAATCTTATATATATATATATATATATATATATATATATATATATATATATATATATATTTTAAAATCTAAGAGTAGAGTTTTTGTTCATATATAAAGTCAAAAACAGAAAAGAATAGAGACTTTTAAAATTAGAATTAGGTAAGTGCTAAATATTAATAAAAGAATGTTTAAGTGCACTTTTGATTTCTTATTACTAGTTACGTGCGATTTTGGTTCTTATGATGTTTTTTAGCATTTGATCCTATTTTCTCAATATTGCAAATTCAATCTTTTCATCCAATGTCCATATTTTTTCAATGATTAACAAAGAGAGACCCTTACTCTAAGCACATAAAATCTCTGGTTGACCTTCTCTCTACTTTGTCTCTCTGGTTCACATAATTCATTTTTTTTATGTCATTTATCGATTTCGTTCCTCTGTTACGAGGCCTTTTTTTGGGTTCCACCACATGATGTGATTCCTCTCTATTGATCATTGGAAGATTGATGGATATCGGACAAAATGATCGAATTTGCAGCATTGAAAAACTATGGAGAGCAAATATGCTGAAAAAAAATATAGGGATCAAATCGAATGACAAATAAAAAGGAAACCAAAAGTGCAATTAAGCATAAAAGAAATTATAATTTGTAAATAATATAATAACAATAATTGAAGTGTTTTACATAGGGGGCTTTTGGTAGACAGATCTTTTTTTATTTCCAGGAACCATCATTCACAAGAATCATGATGAATCATGATTCATGGGAATGTTAAAAATGTATTGGTAGACCTTAAACATTCTGTGAATGTTCCTTCGGAATCTTCATGTTTGGTTTAAGGAAATCTTTATTGGGAATGTTAATATTATTTTAAGAAATAATCTCTAATATAAATTAATTGAAAATAACAAATTAAAATTTAAAATATTATAAAAAGAGTTTAATTGCTACATACTGGCAGTGCAATTTTTTTATACTGTCAACCATTCACCAATCATGATATGGATAACTTTTAAGGTAGTTAGATAAGAGTAAAAAATTTTACTAATGTGACAATTTATGATTAAATGTATGAGTAAAAGGACTTTGCCCTGTCAGTGTAACAATTAAACTCTTATAAAAATATTAAAAATCAAAATAATTTAAAAATGGAAATGAACAAGTTTCTAAGGCTAAAAAGAAACTAAACAAATGTTCCTCCCAGAATCGGACAAAGGCCAATTCCTTGAAAGCTAAGCCAAATTGGATCTCTATCTTCATGAAAGCCCATAAAAAAGGCTATATAAGGAGAGCTCTAATTGTGGGAGAGAGGGACTTACACATTCATTCTCAATTCAATAGCATAGGATCTTAGCATAAGACCTTTGTAATACATTTTTTATTGTTTCTACTCAGACAAAATACTAAGGCATAGCAAAAGCTACCCCCATAGCATTAACTAACATAATGAGGTTCAGATCCAAAGGAGGAGAGTCCCATAAAATGAGACCATCCGAATTTCTAGCTCATAACTTAGCCAAGAAGTTAGTGCAATTATTCCCTTCCCGCAAGGTGTGGAGAATAACAACTTCCCATTGCAAAGACATAGTCTACTTGATATCAGCTATAACACTTGCGTATCAATGAAAGCGTAGAACCTCCTTCTGGATCAAAAGAATGGCTTCAAAAGCCATAATGAAAATGCAAGAAGGAAAGGGGATAAGAAACACAATCAAAGCTCCTTCCAAGACTCTTCTTCCACCCAAGCTCTCATCTTCTCCTCTTATGTTTCAGATTTAAGAAAGAGTGAGAGGGAAAGTGGATGATCTCCTATTAAAACCAAAGTCTTTAGGACAAAAATTCCCAGTGAAGGTTGTAAGATTAAGCCCTCATTTATGTTTTGATGTATGACAAACAAAGTGTATTTTGCATAAGATTTTTGATTTTGACTATATACTTATTATGTGTTAAGTTATATGCAAGATCACTCATGAAAAAGAAAAATCAAGGATTAAAGGATGGAAGACCAAGGACACAAAGCAATGGTCAAGGACTAAAGCATCAAGCAATGAAGATCTCATACTTTAGATGCTATTGTAAAAATAGCACATTTGATTTCTTAGGTGAAACACTTAAATTTAAGAAGACTAATTTTTAGAAAGGATAAACAAAATAGTTTTTCAAAAGAAAGGTTTTTCAAAAAGTGATTAATTGATAAAGAAATAAAGTTTGCTGTACACATGTGTTGTACACATGTGTATGTAAAGCTAAATTTCAAATTTTAGAAAGAACCTTTCTGTACACAGGCATCATACACATGTGTATGAAAAGTTGGGTTTTAAAAACAAAAGAAAATTTGCCTGTACACATGTGTTGTACACCTGTGTGCACAAATGCATGCTCTCGGGTTCAAAGTTGAAAGGTTGTACACATGTGTTGTACACCTGTGTACACAAAAGTGAGCTCTCGGGTCTGGAACTAAAATTCGCACACATGCGTTGTACACATGTGTATCAGTGTATTGTTTTGAAAAATGACTATACACAAATGTACAAAAATTATACACCTGTGTATTGAACATTCTGGGTTGACGTTCTATTATACATCTGTGTACGCAAGATATACACATGTGTATTAAAGCACAACGCAAGAAATACACATGTGTACAAAAGAAGCTAATCTGTGTATACGTTTGAAAAAGGTGAAAACTTGGTTTAATAAACAGATGTACAAAATATCTAATCTGTGTACAAGCTTTGAAAATGTCTGAAAAATACGAATACACAGATGTAGTACACAGACTATTCTGTTACAACTTTTCAAACTGATTTTTAATCACTTGTAACAAGTTTTGTGCTAAGACCCACGGATCAAAATCTTCAACAACCTATAAAAGGACTTCATATCAACACTTTTCAACAACTTACAAATTCTGAAAGCGAAAATTCGAAATATTCCAAAGCTTCCAAAAGTGCTTCATCTTTGAGAGAAAAGTGTGATATTTCTTAGAACTTCAATTTGTATAATCAGACTTATAGAGTCTTTCTTCTACTCAATTATTTCTGCGAATTAGTGTGATTAAGAGAGGGTATCTCTTAGGATTGAACAAGGATAGAAGGGATCCTTGGGTATAGAAAAACAAGTGTGCTTTTTGGTGTGTTCTTGAGCAAGGAGGCTATCCTTGTGTAATTGGATATTGTAATTTCTGGTTATAGTGGAGAAAACTACAGAGGTGTGGGACTGGATGTAGGCTTACCAGAGGAGGTAGCTGAACCGGGATAAATCGATTTGCGTGTTCTTCTCATCTCTAAACTCAATATACATGTTATTTGCACTTGTGTGTTGTGAATAAGTTTAAGAATGCTTGTTAACTTGAATCTTTGATATGCAATCTGTGTTAAACTTGTTGTTGCTTCTTATAATTCTTCTTAACATCATTACTTGTTACATAACCTGATTCTTAGGAATTAAAATTGAGTGAAAACCAATTTTCTTTAAGAAAACTCTGTTTTACTTTAAATTGTTGAAAAAGTTTTCAATATCTCAATTTAACCCCCCCCCCCCCCCCCTCTTGAGATTGTAGCCATTACCAACAAGTGGTATCAGGGCTAAAACTCTTGTTACAAAGCTTAATAGCTTCAAGAAATGGCTACAAATGATATCCTGGGTGATGGGGCTTCACTCACTAGACCCCCTGCCTTTAATGGCTCCCAATGCATGTATTGGAAAGAGAGAATGCTTATCTTTCTTGAGGCTGCAGGTTTAGATGTATTAGATGCTGTTGAAAATGGTCCCTGTGTTCCTTTTACACTTGATGAGAAGGGAAATAAAGTTGCTAAACCAAATGATGATTGGAATGATGATGATAAAAGAAGAGTTGGTTATAATGCTAAGGCAAAAAATATTATAACAGCTGCTTTGAATCATGATGAGTTTTTCAGGGTCTCCAATTGCAAAATGGCAAAGCAAATGTGGGATACTCTTCAACTCACTCATGAAGGAACCAACATTGTGAAAAGAGCAAGAATGAATGCACTAGTCCATGAATATGAACTCTTTCACATGAAGAATGGTGAGGAGATAGACTAGCTGCAAAAGAGGTGTACACACATTGTGAACCAGCTAGAAGGACTCAGACATACAATCACAGATGAGAAAAAGATTAACAAGATAATGAGATGTTTGAGTCGTGAATGGCAGCCAAAAATTACTGCAATTGCTGAAGCAAAGGATCTAGACACCATGCAGGTTGCTACTTTATTTAGCAAGTTGAAAGAACACGAATTGGAGCTTAATAGATTGAAAAGCCATGAAGATAAGGAGAAAATGAAGAAAAGAATCTCACTCAAGGCTCATGTCTCTAAAGAACCAAAAGAAAGTGATGATGATGATGACCTTGATGAAGATGAAGAATCCGAAGAAGAAGATATGGAATTGCTTATGAAGAAATTTAGAAGATTCATAAAAAAGAATAGAAACAAGAAGCAATTCAGTTTTCCTACCAAAAAGAACACAAACAAAGGTGAAAGCTCTTCCTCTACAATCAAATGCTTTGAATGTGGAAAGCTTGGACACTACAAAAATGAATGTCCAAAGCTTCAAAAGAAAGAAAAGTATAAGAAGAATGACAACAAAGAGAAGAAAGGAAGAAAGCCTAGAAGAGTATACATAGCTTGGGAAGAAAATGATATGGATTCCACTAGTAGTGAATCTGAAAATGTAGAAGCCAACCTATGTCTCATGGCAAGTCAACAAAGTGATAGTGAAACCTAGGTAAATGATTCTTCTCCTACCTATGATGAGTTACAAGATGCTTTTGATGAATTGCATGAAGAATATGTTAAAATTTGTAAACAATTTATATCTTCTAGGAAGATCATTGCAAGACAATGTAGTGACTATGCATCTTTACAAATAAAGCTTAAAGAACTAGAAGCTAAAAATTCACAATTACTTGCATCTAGTTCAACTTGCACCAAATGCACTACACTTGAAAATGAAGTTGAAAAACTGAATGTAGTTCTATCTAAGTTCACTATGGGCAGAGATAACTTGAATGCCATATTAGGACATCAAAATGGTGTTTATGATAAAGCTGGAATTGGATATAAGCCAATGGCATATGAAAAATCTTTCAAGAAGCTTTTTGTTGCACCTAGTTCTTCAACTAGTCCTTTTGTGAAATGTTATTATTGTTTAAAGAAAGGTCATACAGCTGCTACTTGTAAACTTAGGAAGAATATACATGTTGACATTAAACAAATTTGGGTTCCAAAAGGAACATATGTTGCTACTAACACCAAAGGACCCAACCAGATTTGGGTACCTATAGAACACACATAAATTCTGTGTTGCAGATGTGTTTGAAGGCCAAGAACTCAAATTGGTATCATGATAGAGGCTTTTCCAAACATATTACGGGTAACAATAAAGAAAGAATATTCATCGAATATCTTTTGCAATTATCATTATTAATCTATGATTGTGCATCCTTTTGTTTAAAGTTATTTGATCAATCATGAATCAACCATTGGAACCAAATGAGTTTTTATTATGAACAAGTTTGATGAGAATGAAACCATAGTGAAAAATAAAGCTAGATAAATGGCAATGGGCATAATTGTTTGATATTTGATGTTATAGAATGCTTGATTGTTCTTAAAATGTGCTTTGAAATGATTTGAATCAATTAATATGTGATATATATTGTTTGTTTTGAATCTTTGATTGATTTGGAATTTCTGTTAGATATTTGCATAGCCTTAGTACACAGATGTATTGAACCTTTTTAGTGTTGAAGTTTATGTACACAGATGGCATACATAGGTATATTTCTTGTTTTTAGAAGTTTTGTCTCTGTACACAAGCTTAGTACACAGGTGTACTGCTTAAAAACGTTACTGAAACTCCTGTACACAGGATGTGTACACAGATGTATATATCAAAAAATATTTCTGGTTTGCATCTATTATGCTATACATAGATGCACAAATTTGTACACAGATGTACAATTTGTCAAAACTCAAAAATCCATTTAATACATCGATGTAAAACATCGATGTAAAACATCGATTCTGTGCCAAAACTGTTATGCAAGCAATAGATCATTTACAGGAAAGGTTCAATGTTGTGGAAGGCCAAATGGCCACTTCACACCAACATTTAGGACTTACCATACAAGGACCCCCAATGGATGATCTTATTTTTGATAATATAGTCAATATGGCAAGCGAGGCAGCACAAGATGCTGAAAATTATGAAGGACATGGGCAAGATGATTCTATCTAGTCTTAGTTTAGACTAAGTGTCCTTAGGTGTCTAGTTGGTTAGGCCGAGATTTCACTGTATTAAGTATAATGCTGTCTTGCACTTTGAGTTCTGTAATTCCTGTTTTTGATTTCAGTGTTTTGGTTGTTTTGATGTATTGCATATGCTCTGTAATGATTTATTATCAATGAATGCAAGACTATTTTTCAGTTTGATTTCAATATTCTCCATAGTTTCTTTTTGATAATGACAAAGGAGGAGAAAGATGAGCCATACAACAACCATACAACCATTAATTATGTCTTGCATTTGCTGTAAATTTTGCTCTGATACCTGAGTATGGACTGCATTGAAAAGACATACTTGAACTTATAATAAATGCAAGACGACTTTTTCATGATAATGATATGATAACACTTGATTTTTGAAAAATATCAATGAGACAGGGGAGGATGAAAATGACTCAAGAACCATGCTTACTCAATAGCTGCACTCTGATTTTTAATTACTAAGGTTAAGTATAGTAAGGTTTGTCATAATCAAAAAGGGGAGTTTGTAAGACTAAGCCCTCATTTATGTTTTGATGTATGACAAACAAAGTGTATTTTGCATAAACTTTTTGATTTTGACTATATAGTTATTATGTGTTAAGTTGTATGCAAGATCACTCATGAAAAAGGAAAATCAAGGATTAAAGAATGGAAAACCAAGGACACAAAGCAATGGACAAGGACTAAAGCATCAAGCAATGAAGATCTCATACTTTAGATGCTATTGTAAAAATAGAACATTTGATTTCTTAGGTGAAGCACTTATATTTAAGAAGAAACTAATTTTTACAAAGGATAAACAAAATAGTTTTTCAAAAGAAAGGTTTTTCAAAAAGTGATTAATTGATAAAGAAATAAAGTTTGTTGTACACATGTGTTATACACATATGTATGTAAAGCTAAATTTCAAATTTTAGAAAGAACCTTTCTATACACAGGCATCATACACATGTGTATGAAAAAGTTGGGTTTTAAAAACAAAAAAGAATTTGCCTGTACACATGTGTTACACACCTGTGTACGCGAATACATGCTCTCGGGTTCAAAGTTGAAAGGTTGTACACATGTGTTGTACACCTGTGTACACAAAAGTGAGCTCTTGGGTCTGGAACTAAAATTCTCATACATGCATTGTACACATGTGTATCAGTGTATTGTTTTGAAAAATATGACAATACAGAGATGTACAAAAATTATACACCTATGTTTTGAACATTCTGGGTTGATGTTCTATTATACATCTGTGTGCACAAGGTATACACATGTGTATTAAAGCACAACACAAGAAATATAAATGTGTACAAAAGAAGCTAATCTGTGTATACGTTTGAAAAAGGTGAAAACTTGGTTTAATACACAGATGTACAAAATATCTAATCTGTGTACAAGGTTTGAAAATATCTAAAAAATACGAATACACAGATGTAGTACACAGACTATTCTGTTACAACTTTTCAAACTGATTTGTAATCACTTGTAACAAGTTTTGTGATAAGTCCCACGGATCAAAATCTTCAACAACCTATAAAAGGACGTCATATCAACACTTTTCAACACCTTACACATTCTGAAAGCGAAAATTCGAAATATTCCAAAGCTTCCAAAAGTGCTTAATCTTTGAGAGAAAAGTGTGATATTTCTTAGAACTTCAATTTTTATAATTAGACTTTTAGAGTCTTTCTTCTACTCAATTCTTTCTGCAAATTAGTGTGATTAAGAGAGGGTATCTCTTAGGATTGAACAAGGATAGAAGGGATCCTTGGGTATAGGAAATCAAGTGTGCTTTTTGGTGTGTTCTTGAGCAAGGAGGTTATCCTTGTGAATGCTGTAATTGGATATTGTAATTTCTGGTTATAGTGGAGAAAACCACAGAGGTGTGGGATTGGATGTATGCTTACCAGAGGAGGTAACTGAACCAGGATAAATCGGTTTGTGTGTTCTTCTCATCTCTAAACTCCATATACATGTTATATGCACTTGTGTGTTGTGAATGAGTTTTAAGAATGCTTGTTAACTTGAATCTTTAATTTGCAATCTATGTTAAACTTGTTGTTACTTTTTTTAATTCTTCTTAACATCATTACTTGTTACGTAACCTGATTCTTGGGAATTAAAATTGAGTGAAAACCAATTTTCTTTAAGAAAACTCTGTTTTGATTTAAATTGTTGAAAATTTTTTCAATATCTCAATTCTCCCTCCTCTTGAGATTGTAACCATTACCAACAAAGGTATGGTGGGAAAATAATCCATAAACCATCGTTAGTTCTTAATTAAAACATTTAAATTATTAAGAGAGTGTCAAAAAATACACTACCTTGTCTAGATTTTAAAATCCTTATTTAATTCTTTAAAGAAAAAAACTCAAGAACATTTTTAGAAAATTATAGCGCACTTATTAATTAGAAAACATACTTACAACTAAAAATATTATCACGTAACCTTTATACAAAAAAAAAATATGGTTATCAGGCTTACATCATTTAGATATTATAATTAAATTTTTAAAATCTACCGATATAACAAATGACGTCATCAATGAGATTTTTTTTTTCTTTGCCCATGAGGACCTATTTAAAAATTCACATATCAAGTAGGGACAAAAATTATAATTTAATCTAATGTTTTTTACCAACTAAGGATGCATGTCAACACCATTAGACACATCATCAAGCATTCAAATAGAGTTAGGAAGATTTCTAGACGTCACGGACTATTTCACTAATGTTTGTATGTATTAGGACTGTTTTAAAAATTATTTATGTAGGAAGAACAAATTAAAAAAATGTATCACATGTAGGGACCAAAATTATAATTTAACTTTTTTTGTATATTGTACTGGCCGAAAATATAAGGTCGAGGATTTGTCAATACGGCCGAGCTTATCCTTGTAAATGGGCCTTGACCCGAACTCTCACAAAGCCGAAGACCTATTAATGCACTTGACACCCGAGGATAATTACTCGGGCCTATTCCACAAGAGGTCGCGGATGAAGATATCTCGGTCCCGAGCTATCCAGTCACAACTGATTGGGCCGAATATCTCGCTGGTCCAAATATCTCTCCGTATATCTCGGAGCCTTATCCTTATCATTGTCTAACTGCAATAACAATCCGATCCTAACAAATAGGATCTCAATAACAGTCCTACCCAAACGGTTGCACTGAAAACATCTCTATAAATAGGGGTCCAACCCCCTCACTTAGAACTACGTTTGCTTTGATTCCCATTTGGATACGTAGGAGCAGAATTCCGATTCTGTCAAGCTAATTCCAAAACATTCCCACAAGACCTTCTCCGGACGAGTATCTCCCACCTGAGATATTTGGACGGAACATTTGGCGCCGTCTGTTGGAATCGAAGCAAAATTTTCCCATACCACAAACAATGGTGAGAACAAGGAGCGGGAACTGCAGGAGAGAGGAGCCAGAGAATGCCAACAATGGGGACAATGGGGAACGATCCATAAACCCCGCTATGACAACCGACAATCCAATTATTCAAGAACTCCTCGCACAAGTGGCAATGCTGAGAAGGGAGAATAAGGAGTTTCGGCGGCAGAACAGCCGTCGGGAACGAGAACAAAGCAGAGAACGGTCTGCCTCCTCTCCTCATGAGAGAGAGCGCCGGACAGCCTAGAACGAAGGATCCAGAAACACGCGCAGAGAGGGAGGCCAACATCCCCGGGTTTCTCATCATGTTGACCGAGCAGACGAGGGGGAATTTCCTAGGCAGGCTCCTGAACTTTCACTTCAGGCAAATAGGCATAATGAACGGGCCGGCGTGCGGAGGCCGAGGCATCCCTTCACCAATGCCATCATGGAGGTTCCTCTTCCAGTCAACTACAAACCCATAAACATTGACAGGTATGATGGCACCTCGGACCCGGAGCGTCACTTAGATGCTTTCACTACTCAAATGTACCTCTTCACCGACGATGATGCTGTCATGTGTAAAGTCTTTCCAACTACTCCAAAGATCTTGCGTTGAGCTGGTATACACGACTACCGCCAAAGATCGATTGACTCCTTTGACACATTCATGACTAAGTTCAATGCTCAGTTTGCCACGAGCCGAGCTCATAAAAAAACCTCGGCCTCGTTGGTAAACTTTAAGCAAGAAAAGAACGAGTCCTGCGTGATTTCATGGCCAGATTCAGCAAAGGAGACTGTCCTCATCCGGAATCTCAGTCCGATGTTGCACTACACACTATCTTGACCGGGTTACTGATGCGGCCCTTTCGCTGGACACTTAGCTCGGAAGCCACCCACCAGTATGGATGAGTTGAGGAGAAAAGCTGCTGGATTCATTAATATGGAGGAGATTGAGGAGTCTAAGAAAAGAGATACAGCCGATGATTCTGATAGACGAGAAGGGAGATAGAAGAGGAGGGCTGGAGGAGATAAGCAGAAATTCAAAAGCATATCCGAGCATTTACACAGGGGACCGAAGTATGAGCACTATACCCCCCTCAACACCAACCGAGCTCGGGTGTTTGAGGAAGCCTACAACGCAGAACTTTTGCAGCTCCCCAACCGTGGCCATACGCCCCAGAATGCTGATCGACAGAAGCATTGTGTGTACCATCGTAACTACGGGCATACAACCGAGGAGTGTTGGGTCCTGCGGGACAAGATTGAAGAGTTAGTGCAAGCTGGCCATCTGAATAATACTGTCCAAAGCCCGAGAAGGGGCGGCGGTCGACAAAATAATGAAAGAACAAAAACCAGGGAAGACCAGAATGAAAGGCGAGAGGAGGATAATACTGTCCGAGGTGTGATAAACACTATTTCAGGTGGATTTGCAGGGGGAGGCACGACAAGTTCAGCTCTGAGAAAACACCTACGGGCCATCCGGGCTGTCAACTCGGTATCTGGCAAACCCCCGATGATTTCCCCACCGATTATCTTTTATGACGAAGACTTCTTGGGGGTGGATCCTAATCAGGACGACCCTATGGTAATCACAGTGCAATTGGCCAATTTCTCGGTCAAGAGAACTCTTGTCGACCAGGGGAGCTCGGCTGACATTTTATATTATTCAACATTTCAGAAGCTCGGGATCCCAGAAAAATCTATTCAGCCATACGACAGTAAGCTCGTCGGCTTTTCTGGGGAACAGGTGGATACCCGAGGATACATTGACCTCCTAACTACTTTTGGGGATGGCAAAGTGTCCAAGACTATCATGGTCAGGTACGTGTTGGTTAATGCAGTAACATCGTACAATATCCTGATCGGAAGACCATCTTTGAACGAGTTAGGAGCTGTAGTCTCTACTCCCCACCTCACAATGAAGTTCCCTTCCAACTCGGGAGACATAGTTGCTGTCCGGGCTGATCAGAAAATGGCCAGACAGTGCTATGCTGATAGTTTGCGTGTAAGCAAACTCAAATCTACACCTGCAGAGACACTAGACAGGGGAAAAGACAAGTCTGTGAATTCTGTTAACTCTGTTGAACTAGACCCGAGAATGGACATGCAGGAACAACGGCCACAACCCATTGAGGAGTTAGAAAAGTTCCAGATTGGATCACAACCCGATCAGTGCACCAAGCTCGGCTGGCAATTGGAGCCGAATTTAAAAAAGAAAATAAAGGAAGTGCTCCGCAGCAACACCGATTTGTTCGCCTGGACCACATCTGATATGCCGGGGATTGACCTCGATTTCTTATGCCACAAACTGGCAATCTGTCCTGAGGCAAAACCAGTAGCCCAAAGGAAAATGAGACTTGGTGAGGAGAGGAGAAAGGTGGTGGAAGAGGAAACAGCGAAGTTGGTCAAAGCCAACTTTATTCGAGAAGTAGAATACACTACTTGGCTGGCCAACGTGGTTCTGGTCAAAAAATCAAATGGCAAGTGGCGCATGTGCACTGATTACACAGACTTAAATAAAGCCCGCCCAAAGGATTCCTATCCTTTACCGAGTATTGATAGACTGGTGGATGGTGCCTCTGGGTACATAATTTTGAGCTTCTTGGATGCATACTCGAGGTACAACCAGATCCGAATGTATCCCCCAGATGAGGAGAAAACAGCTTTCATAATTGAAGGCTCGAATTATTGTTACCGGGTAATGCCATTTGGATTGAAAAATGCTGGAGCTACCTACCAAAGGCTCATGGACAGGGTATTTGAAAAACAGATCGGAAGGACTATGGAGGTTTACGTGGATGATATGGTCGTAAAATCCGATGACCACAACAACCACCCGAAGGATTTGGAGGAGATTTTTCAGCAGTTGAGAAAGTATAATATGAGGTTGAATCCAGAAAAGTGTGTCTTCGGTGTCCAAGGTGGAAAATTCCTCGGTTTTATGTTAACACACCGGGGAATCGAGGCCAATCCTGATAAATTTCGAGTTGTGATTGAGATGCGAAGCCCCCAAAATGTTAAAGAAGTGCAGCGACTTGCAGGGCGGCTGGCATCATTATCTCGGTTTCTCCCCAGATCCGCAGAGAAAGCTCGGTCTTTCTTTAGATTATTGAAGAGGCCTCAAACCTTCGTGTGGACCGAGGAATGCGAGAAGGCCTTTGTCGACTTCAAGGCCTTTTTGTCTTCACCGCCAAGATTAACTCGACCCATCCCATGGAAAGAGTTATATTTATACCTGTCAGCCACCAAGTACGCCATCAGTGCGGTCATTGTGCAAGAAGTAGAGAAAGCTCAAATGCCGGTGTATTTCATCAGCAGGGTCCTTCATGATGTCGAAACCCGGTATCAAGTCATAGAAAAGCTGGTTTTGGCTCTGGTAACTGCAGCCCGGCGGCTGCGTCCGTATTTCCAGAGTCACCAGCTGATTGTCAAAACTGATCACCCGATTAAGCAGATTCTCAAAAAGCCCGAGTTGGCAGGCAGTATGATTGCGTGGTCGATGGAGTTGTCCGAGTTTGGCCTGAAATACGAGTTGAGAGGTCCTCTAAAAGCTCAATGTATCTCCGACTTTGTAGTCGAGCTCAATCCACTGCCGATAACCGAAGATTTATGGTGGAATTTGTATGTGGATGGATCCTCGAATGTTAAAGGCAGTGGAGCCGGGATAATACTGGAAGGTCCAGGAGAGCTAATCCTAGAGCAGTCCTTAAAGTTTGAGTTCAAAACCTCAAACAACCAAGCTGAGTACGAAGCCTTGATAGCAGGGTTAATACTGGCTAAGGAAATGGGAGCAAAGGCTGTTAGATGCCGAAGTGATTCACAGCTAGTCATAGGACAAATCTCTGGGGGATACCAAACAAAAGAGCCCCAGCTTACCAGGTATTTATGTAAAGTCAATCAATTAATTTCCAACTTTGAGAAATTTACTATTGAACACATTCCCAGAGAAGAAAATACTCGGGCCGATCTGCTGTCCAAATTGGCCACCACGAAGAGGCCAGGCCAGCATAAAACAGTTATTCAGGAAACTCTCAATGAACCGAGCATTGCACTAGGAGAGGTGATGGCCAACGAGCCACTAAATTACTAAAGGCCGAGTTCGAGCCATCGAAGTTATCAAAGGCCAAGTTTGAGCCTGAAGGCCGAGTACGAGCCACTAAATTACTAAAGGCCGAGTTTGAGCCATTTAAATCGTAAAGGCCAAGTTTGAGCCTAAAGGCCGAGTTCGAGCCATTGAAGTTATTAAAGTCCAAGTTTGAGCCTAAAGGTCGAGTTCGAGCAATTGAAGTTATTAAAGGCCAAGTTTGAGCCTGAAGGCCGAGTTCGAGCCATTTAAATCGTAAAGGCCAAGTTTGAGCCTAAAGGCCGAGTTTGAGACATTGAAGTTATTAAAGGCCAAGTTTGAGCCTGAAGGCCGAGTACGAGCCACTAAATTACTAGAGGCCGAGTTCGAGCCATCGAAGTTATTAAAGGCCAAGTTTGAGCCTGAAGGCCGAGTACGAGCCACTAAATTACTAAAGGTCGAGTTCGAGCCATTTAAATCGTAAAGGCCAAGTTTGAGCCTAAAGGTCGAGTTCGAGCCATTGAAGTTATTAAAGGCCAAGTTTGAGCCTGAAGGCCGAGTTCGAGCCATTTAAATCATAAAGGTCAAGTTTGAGCCTAAAGGCCGAGTTCGAGTCATTGAAGTTATTAAAGGCCAAGTTTGAGCCTGAAGGCCGAGTACGAGCCACTAAATTACTAAAAGCCGAGTTCGAGCCATTTAAATCGTAAAGGCCAAGTTTGAGCCTAAAGGCCGAGTTCGAGCCATCGAAGTTATTAAAGGCCAAGTTTGAGCCTAAAGGCCGAGTACGAGCCACTAAATTACTAAAGGCCGAGTTCGAGCCATTTAAATCGTAAAGGCCAAGTTTGAGCCTAAAGGCCGAGTTAGAGCCATTGAAGTTATTAAACGCCAAGTTTGAGCCTGAAGGCCGAGTACGAGCCACTAAATTACTAAAGCTCGAGTTCGAGCCATTTAAATCGTAAAGGCCAAGTTTGAGCCTAAAGGCCGAGTTCGAGCCATCGAAGTTATTAAAGGCCAAGTTTGAGCCTGAAGGCCGAGTTCGAGCCATTGAAATTACGAAAAGTCGAGTTCGAGTTATTAAATTATTAAGACCGAGTTCGAGCCTTGAAAATACTGGTAAAAATCAAATACAATTGAATCCAAAGTATAAGCTCGGTTTAATACTTGTCAGCTCTTTCGCTTGTTTAAGCTCAGATCTCGGGGGGCTTGTGTACTGGCCGAAAATATAAGGCCGAGGATTTGTCAATACGGCCGAGCTTATCCTTGTAAATGGGCCTTGACCCGAACTCCCACAAAGTCGAAGACCTATTAATGCATTTGACACCCGAGGATAATTAGTCGGGCCTATTCCACAACAGGCCGCGGATGAAGATATCTCGGTCCCGATCTATCCGGTCACAACTGACTGGGCCGAATATCTCGCTGGTCCAAATATCTCTCCGTATAACTCGGAGCCTTATCCTTATCATTGTCTAACTGCAATAACAATCCGATCCTAACAAATAGGATCTCAGTAACAGTCCTACCCAAACGGTTGCACTGAAAACATCTCTATAAATAGGGGTCCAACCCCCTCACTTAAAACTACGTTTGCTTTGATTCCCATTTGGATACGTAGGAGCAGAATTCCGATTCTGTCAAGCTAATTCCAAAACACTCCCACAAGACCTTCTCCGGACGAGTATCTCCCACCTGAGATATTTGGACGGAACATATATAAAAAACATAATTATTTAAAATAAAGATCAAAGCAATGTAGCTTGTTTTTTTGGGTGAGAGCAATATGGCTTTAACATCACTGAATATTCAATAAGGTAATCTGCATGTTGGAATTGGGGTTGAATGATCAAACACGTGTCCCCGTAGAAGCTTAACATTGTAGCTTCTGCATTTTTATATATTTCTATCGTGATTTGTACTTTCATGATGCAATTCCAAACATTTCATAATAGGAGTGGACATCGGTCGGTTATGGGTGACCAAATTCGGTTATTGTCGATTTTGGACATCAGAATACGTGACCTATTCCCATTCGATTGAAGCTTCGGTTTGAACGGGTCCGGTTTGAGCGGGTCGCCGTTTTGGCGGACGGGTTTGCACGGTTTTGGACCCAAACCAACAAAAGCTTCAAGAAGGAGGAGGAGGAAACCAGAAACCAAAAATAAGAAACAATAATCACAAAAACTGGAATACATAAACAAACCAGTAAGAAATCCAGAAACGAAAAAACAAAAGTCAAAAAATCAGAGGCATCAAGTTGCAGATCTGGCCCAGATCTTAACATGCAGCAACATCTGGGTCGTAGATCTTCCATTCCATATCTTAACATCGCCTCGAGTTGCAGTTGCAGAGCCTATGAGTCTATGATGGTGACCTCGACCTCACCCCCTTTCGACGTCGTCGTTTTTCTTGCAGATCTGGTACAGTGAGGCGCGGGGAGGGATGATAAAGAGAGAGGAAGGGGATTTTCGTGGTCAGTGATGACTGAGGAGGACGAGCCTGAGTTAGAGCCTGAGTGAGGGGTGTAACGCCCTTCGTTACATTAGTAACCCAAATTAATTTCAATAAAAATACTTCAAAACATTTAATTAAAAAACACAAGTCATAAAATTTTTCTCAAATAACTAAGTATGAAAATACCTCGTATTAAAAAAAATAATAGTATTTACAAAGTATTGAAAAATATTATTAAATCCAATCATTTGAATAAAAACTTAAAACCTCAAAATCGGGCGTCTAATTACAATCTGAGAAAAATAGTATGTAAACCAAAGAATGTCGTCCGCATAATACTCTAAATCATACTACATTACTATCCAACTAGCTAATCAAAGATAACTCTTCAGATCTCTGGATCCTCAACAGCGATGTCCTCGGGCTCTGAAAACAACACTTATAATGAGATATAAAATCCCAGTGCACAACAATACATTTATAAAATGTTTCGAAAAATAGTGTTGTTCTCAGCCGGTGCGGTAACCGGAAAAACTGTCCATGGTACCCGCTAATTTTCCAAAATAATATATAAAAAGAATACTTTTAATAACAACAAAAATCTCATCAACTCAATAGCATATAACGTAACAACAACTTATCTCAATGTATCACATTCCACATACCAAGTAAATTCTAAATTAATCCAAGTGGCTCGAAGGCCTCATAACTAAATTGGTCTCTTGCCGGCATGCCATAAATCTCACACATCACACGACAATGGCGTCCCATTGCCCACCCCTACTCATGAGGAATGTTTCGATGTCACCCTCCTGTCGGGGACATTTCTATTTCGATACCTCCCATGTGCACATGCGGTATTTCTCTCTTTTCGACACCCCAACGTGTGGCGGTGTTACTTTCGAAACCCTTTTTTAGGCGGTATTGCTCTTTTTCGACATCCCAATTATATGGGGATGTTACTTTCGATACCCCATTACGGTGGTATTACTTTTCGATACCCCTATCATAGGTGGTATTACGGCAAACATCATCCAACATATTATAACTCAAATATGTCATGTCTCATGCATGTAACAAACTATTTTCCACGAATTAAACAAATAAATTTCTCCAAACAACAAGCAATCACGAATATCACAATATATCATACATGAATAAGTATCTTACAACATCAATTAATCAACCAATTCCCCTTTTAACAAAACCCCCCAATTTTAGAAATTAGGTTACTGGCAATATGTATCAAATCAATTAAAAACTCCCAATTTCATATGGTAATTCATTGTCAACACAAACAATCATATATACCATGGAAAGGGTTCGTAAAAAGTGTTGTTACTCACCTCTTGAAGACCTTCAAATAGCTCTAAGTGTTTCCTACTGCGAATCCTAACGTTTGTCAAGAGTTATCATCATCTTCCTCTTCCTAGACTCCCTCTTCCACAACTATCTCTTCTTAATCCTTGAATTTCTTCTCTTCTTAGTCGTTTGAGTTCCTAGGTGTAATTAGGGTTCAAAAACGCACCCTAAGAGTGATAAGATTCTATTTATAGAGCCCCCAATAGCCCAAAACGTGTAAAAACGTGCCAAGCCCGCTTACTCTGCATATGGTGCTGTATTTCGCACCTATCTTGAGTTATAGACATTCAAAAATTATAAATTTTATATCATTGGAAAGATAAAAGAATTTTCTACAACTGTTATGAATAACATAAAATCTGAAATGGACGTTTAGATAGTCAAAAAGTGGATAGAATTTTAAAAAACGGTTCTGGCGCTGGAACATGAATTGTGTGTACGAATTTGGTCATAACTTGAGTTACAAGAATCCAATTTGGACGAATTTGGTGTCTATGGAAAGCTAAGAGACAGGGCTATATTTCTTATGCAGATCTCTAATTCAAACAAGTTCTCTTTGGTTACGAAACATCCATCTGAAGCTAGGTATCTAGTCATATTATGTGAAATTGGGCTTAAAACGCTCAAACTATCTATTTATAATGGGTAACACAGCATGGGCCTTGATATGCTTATGTTTCCTATCATTATTGCTGCATTAATTTAGTCTAGGGTAGGCTCTTATCCTTATTTTTATTTTATTTTTTAAATCAATTTTACATTATTGTGGAACCCACTGGATTTTTATTATAAAGAAAACAATTATAATAAACTCTTATACTACCCTTTTTTTTTATTAAAATAATTATATTTGAATTTTTAGGATGTTATATTTCTCCTCTCCTTAGAGGATTTCGTCCTCGAAATTCATCACATACTCACACGCATATTGTAACATATGCTGAAAACCAAACATAAAGGTTACCTTACCTTAAACAACAAGATCTGGGTATTGACATACGATGTCCTCTTCCATCTTTCAAGTAGTTTCCTTCGGAGTTAATCCTTTCCCATAACGCTTTCACCAATGAAATTGTCTTGTTCCTTAGAGTCTTTGTGCCCTTGTCCAAGATTTGACTAGGCCTAGGCTTATAGATCAAATTATCCTTCAATTGTAAAGACTCAGGAGCTATCACATGAGACTCATCAGGTACATATTTTCTAAGTTGCGACACATGAAAAACATCATGAAGATTTGCCAATTGTGGCAGAAGAGCCAATTGGTAAGCAACGAGCACGACTCTTTCGAGAATTAGGAAAGGTCCCAAGAAACAAAGAGTCTGTTTTCTGAATGACATTGACCTCCACATCCAAAACTTAAGAGTGCCTCTCAAGATTACATGTTCCTCTTCCTAAAATTCTAAATGTTTTCTTTTCTTGTCGACATAACACTTTTTATCTATTCTGCGCAATGCGCATCCTTCCCTCAATTATTAATCCTAATTGCGATCTCTTTGATTAAATCTAATCTTAACAACATCTTCTCACCTACTTCGCACTATCATAAAAGGGGATCTACATTCCTAATCACATCATTAATATATATATATATATATATATATATATATATATATATATATATATATATGTATATATATGTATGTATGTATATGTATATGTATAGTCATTAAATATTCCACCAGATAATAAATGTACAATTCATGGCTCCTTAACTTTAAAAAAAAATTATTATTTTTTTTAAAGAAAAAAAATTATTATTTTTTTTAAAGAAAAAAAATTTAATTCTAAAATGAAGTCAATAGTAACATTTATATAATAAAATCATGCACTTAAGCATTTGTTTCTATCCATCTGCCTATAATTAGAACACCTTCACTTGCATTTCATCTTTATAAGCATTCTCACAAATTAAATTTAACAAACAATCCATACAAGAAATTGATGTAATATTTTATATCATCCACACGTAGACATAATATCTCTTACGAACTCTATACCAAATTTCTTATATTCTACACAGAATTGAGGAATTTTATAAATTTTATAAATAAAGAAATGTAAAGTAGTAGCACGTTCGCATACTAATTTTTAGCTATCCCAAAATGATAACTTCAAAAGAGGAAGAAATAGTTTCACTTTATGTTGATAATAAGATCTTACTAAAAAAAATATGGGATAACAAAATGGAGAATAATGTTTAACAAAATTTCAATTAAACTGTGTAGACATTATGCAGAAAGAACTGTAAAAATTAACACCACAATAGTATAAGAAACCAATTCAATCTCGATCCTTGAGTAGGCACATACAAATAAGAAATAACATTTTTTCACTTTTGTTAAGAAATATAAGTTTGTTAGGATTAGACATGCCATTACTCTATATGGAAAACAAATCATAGGGGAATATCAATCACGATTAATACTTTGTCACTTAAGAAGCAATTTGAAATTTCCAGGAAAGTGATCCTCTAAAAATTATATAACAAAATTACAACATTATAATAAAATTTGAACATATATATATAATTCTTTAATCTCACTTCCATTTTTATTCTCGTCCACTAATACTTCTTTAAATCTTGATGCTTCTTGATTATTCCTAGACACATGGTTAACGTTCTTTTATGTGTCTCTTCTAACATTTTTTTCCCCTCTAAGGCTCCCCTCCTTAGGGACAATGATCCTATTCTTAAACAACACTACACCATTATTATATAACACATAATTCTCTTGATCCAAAAGAGATTTCAAATCCTAGTTTAAAAAACTACACTCGCTTAATCTATTTTCTAAGGTCACTACAAATTTTCAACCTATTCAATTTCAAGTTTTAAGCCTTAAAAAGATATTCAAATTCATGTCTCTAGACTCTTCTATTAGGTTCATCTCTTGCAACTTCAAGTTAGACTTGTGTGGAAATTTCCTACTTCGAGTATCGACCACTGCATTAGCCTTTCCCGGACTATACTTCAACTCAAAATTACAGTTCCTAAGAAAATTCATCCACTTTCTTTGCCTTATATTTAACTCTTCGTCTATCTCTCTGTCTCTATCTCTTAACAACTGTTTAAGGCTCTACTGATCATTAAAAACTTCAAGTTGTATCCTATACAAGAGATTTTCCCTTCCTAATCAGCTTGGTGAGAGGTAAGGCTAGTCTAGAGAACTCGTTTATAACTTCCTATAATACTTCTCCAATTCTAGGAAACTTCTCACACTTCTCATTGTCTTAGGCTTCTCTCACCCTATCCAACTACTTTACTAGAATCAACCACTACTCTACTCCATTGATCTAAGCCCATCTATCCTAGGTAAAAGATACCTATCCATAATAGTTACTTTGTTCAATTTCATATTGCCCACATATAACCTCATACTCCCATCATCTTTTCCCACTAAAAGCACTCAAAACTTAATACAAAATCAAACATATTTTTAAAATTTATAAAGTGAACCATAATTTAATATTGATATTAAATAATATATTTGATTCAAACTAACAAAAAATAGAATTCATGTCACAATTAAATCCATGAGTCAGAGGAAGTTAGAAATGTAATTACAATTCAATAAATTGGCCTCGATACGATGGATGTGAACTTCACGCACAAAAGGAATTAAAAAAAAAAATAATAGGACATTTCAATTAGATATGGGAATGGGTCTTGACAGTGTTGGCAGAAGTATAGATGATGAGAATAGTGTAAACAAGAAAGGACCGGCATGAACGCACATACAAAACTACCATTAGTAATAATTCCTCATAGATTCAAGGAAAATAAATTTATTAAAATCAATTCATCATCAACATTCAAAAATCTCATATAAAGAATCAAGTACCCTAAGTTACAAATTTTTTTAAATTTTTATTTTATTTTATAGTAGACTAACCAACATGTAAAAATCCAAAATTAAACGTAATAAGGAAGGGTAAGCAAATTTTATTTTTACTCTCAGACTCCAGGTATAGATAACAAATAAGATCGATGGCATAAGGAACGTCCCGATGCATAGGAAGACGATTTAAACAAGCACTAGAAGCAATAAGATTATCCCCATAGAAGTAGAAACGCACGACTCAAAGGACAAACGAAAGATAGGCAACTCAAATTTTACACTTGAAGGATATATCAAAGAAAGTGTTGCTCCTGAATCAAACAATATAGTAACTTCTTCCCCTATACGTGTTAAAGAATTCAAGTCTCCTTCGGATTTTAAGCTGCCTCGGAATAATAGCGGATCATTCTTCTTGAATTCAAAAAGTCCCACGTGCTAAGGGTCCTAGGTAGCCACCACTCCATCAGTGATTGGCCTTCATTCCCCTACAGTTGACGGAGAGTCTTCGTTTGCCCTTGCGTAGCTCTGATCATACAAATCAAAGCTACTGCAAGTGCAATGTTCGTGCCTCGCCTATTAGTCCTATAAATCTGCTCACTACCTATGAAATATTGGGTTGATCATGTCCAATATCCCAAAGAATAACATGCAGTATTTATAACTCTAACAAGCATCCTATGCACCCAAGTTTTGTTTTAGAAAAAGCCCCACTACCACAGTCCAATTTAGAATCGAGCCGCTCTGATACCATCTGTAACATCCCTGGCTGCTCTATGGATTGACGACTGTCCCCACAGACCAACACGGGTCTTTTCAGCGTGCTTTGTCCTCACTCACACGCTTCCCGGGAAAACTTCCCAGTAGGTCACCCATCCCAGAATCGCTCCAAGTCAAGCACGCTTAACTGCGGAGTTCTTAAGTGATGGGCTTCCGAAAAGAAGACGAATCTTGTTAGTATAGGTAGTACTAATCAATTCATATAAGCCTTCCTCAACTGTATAGTCCCATACCTACACAGTCTCAGGATCCCTCTCATTCGGGTGTGTAATCGGTTCATTCATGTGTCCCTCCGCCTAGAAGCCTGCCAAGAGCCGCTCTTTGTCCATGTCTTCTTGTACCGGCGACCACTCCCCGTCCTCGTCGGCACCCGGGTGTATGCCCACCAGCTTCCGCTTGGTTCGTCCCCGAACCATACCGTACTGGGAGAGGTGCCGCTCTGATACCATAAATGTAACGCCCTTTGTTACATTAGTAACCCAAATTAATTTCAATAAAAATCCTTCAAAATATTTAATTAAAAAACACAAGTCATAAAATTTTTCTCAAATAACTAAGTATGAAAATACCTCGTATTAAATAAAATAATAGTATTTACAAAGTATTGAAAAATATTATTAAATCCAATCATTTGAATAAAAACTAAAAGCCTCAAAACCGGACGTCTAATTACAATCTGAGAAAAATAGTATGTAAACCAAAGAACGTCGTCCGCATAATACTCTAAACCATACTATATTACTATCCAACTAGCGAATCAAAGATAACTCTTCAGATCTCTGGATCCTCAACAGCGATGTCCTCGGGCTCTGAAAACAACACTTATAATGAGATATAAAATCCTAGTGCACAATACATTTATTAAATGTTTCGAAAAATAGTGCCGTTCTCAGTCGGTGCGGTAACCGGAAAAACTGTCCATGGTACCCGCTAAGTTTCCAAAATAATATATAAAAAGAATACTTTTAATAACAACAAAAATCTCATCAACTCAACAGCATATAACGTAACAACAACTTATCTCAATGTATCACATTCCACATACCAAGTAAATTCTAAATTAATCCAAGTGGCTCGAAGGCCTCATAACTAAATTGGTCTCTTGCCGGCATGCCATAAATCTCACACATCACGCGACAATGGCGTCCCATTGCCCACCTTTACTCATGAGGAATGTTTCGATGTCACCCTCCTGTCGGGGACATTTCTATTTCGATACCTCTCATGTGCACATGGCGGTATTTCTCCCTTTTCGACACCCCAACGTGTGGCGGTGTTACTTTCGATACCCTTTTTAGGCGGTATTGCTCTTTTTCGACATCCCAATTATATGGGGATGTTACTTTCGATACCCCATTACGGTGGTATTACTTTTCGATACCCCTATCATAGGTGGTATTACGGCAAACATCATCCAACATATTATAACTCAAATATGTCATGTCTCATGCATGTAACAAACTATTTTCCACGAATTAAACAAATAAATTTCTCCCAACAACAAGCAATCACGAATATCACAATATATCATACATGAATAAGCATCTTAAAACATCAATTAATCAACTTATTTCCCTTTTAACAGAAACCCCTAATTTTAGAAATTAGGTTACTGGCAATATGCATCAAATCAATTAAAAACTCCCAATTTCATATGGTAATTCATTGTCAACACAAATAATCATATATACCATGGAAAGGGTTCGTAAAAATTATTGTTACTCACCTCTTGAAGAACTCCAAATAGCTCTAAGCGTTTCCTACTGCGAATCCTAACGTTTGTCAAGAGTTATCATCATCTTCCTCTTCCTAGACTCCCTCTTCCACAACTATCTCTTCTTAATCCTTGAATTTCTTCTCTTCTTAGTCGTTTCTGAGTTTCTAGGTGTAATTAGGGTTTAAAAATGCACCCTAAGAGTGTTAAGATTCTATTTATAGAGCCCCCAATAGCCCAAAACGTGTAAAAACGTGCTAAGCCCGCTTACTCTGCATATGGTTATGTATTTCACACATATCTTGAGTTATAGACATTCAAAAATTATAAATTTTATATCTTTGAAAAGATAAAAGAATTGTCTACAACTGTTATGAAGACCACAAAATCTGAAACGGACGTTTAGATAGTCAAAACGTGGATAGAATTTAAAAAAACGGTTCTGGCACTGGAACATGAATAGTGTGTACGAATTTGGTCATAACTTGAGTTACAAGAATCCAATTTGGACGAATTTGGTGTCTATGGAAAGCTAAGAGACAGGGCTATATTTCTTATGCAGATATCGAATTCAAACAAGTTCTCTTTGGTTATGAAACATTCATATGAAGTTAGGTATCTAGTCATATTATGTGAAATTGGGCTTAAAACACTCAAACTATCTATTTATAATGGGTAACACGGCATGGGCCTTGATATGCTTATGTTTCATATCATTATTGCTGCATTAATTTAGTCTAGGGTAGGTTCTTATCCTTATTTTTATTTTATTTTTTAAATCAATTTTACATTATTGTGGAACCCACTGGATTTTTATTATAAAGAAAATAATTATAATAAACTCTTATACTACCCTTTTTTTTATTAAAATAATTATATTTGAATTTTTAGGATGTTACAAGGGGTAGAGCTGAAGGCCGCTGGTGTTGGTGGCGGTCGTGGAGGAGAGGAAGAAAGGTTGGGGCGGTGCTAGGGTGGTGGTGTAAGGCGGCGATAGCGCGACTCTAGGGTTGATGAACGAAATATTGAGAGAGCCAGAGAGGGAGAGGAATGAATGATGATGAACGAAAATGGGCATTTGGAAATTTTAATGAGATCAGAGAGAAAATATATTTTTTTGAAACAAGATCAGAGAAAAAAGATTGGGGAATGAGAAAGATAAGGATAAGATTTTGGGGAACCAATGAAAATATAGGGAAATCTCAAGATAGCCAATGAAATTAAAGGGGATCAGAAAAAAAAAATTAAATAGATTCGGGCGGGTTCGGACGGAAGCGAGATTTTTTTACCACACTCGAACCCATCCGTCCAAATCCGTGTATAACTGAGTGGAGAAACCGATGACCCGTGGGTCCGAATCGACCCGTCCGCACAGCAGCTTTTCCTCTCAGGTAATTCGGGTCGAAAACTTTGGTTCAGCCCTACCAACAAAATATATTTTCTACCATAAAAGCTACTCGCAATAACTTTAAGGAAAAACATTTTTAGAAAAAAAAACTGCCATGTATTCAAACCCGTACTAAAGAATGCAAGAACAACGTCAATCATTCATTCATAGACCGGATCCTCTCTAGTCTTATGACTAAATGGAGAGCCTGGTTGAGTGCATCCTGATCATACACGTGGCAAGGACAGAAATGGATGATTGAGATTTATTTTATTTTATTTTATTTTTAAATGAAAAAACAAAAATGGAGATTGGGTTTTCATCTCCCCTTCCATTCGACACTTCTGCCCCCCATGTGTACCGACATCTCCACCACTACCCGCCTCTGTTCTGTCGCCCCTCCGCCCCATTCAACCTCACCGTCGAGACTAAACTGCCACCGACTAGGCCTCGCCAGCGCCCGACGGTTTTGCAGCTCCATTGTGTTGAACATTGTCGCCTCGCCCCCCACCCATTGAACAACGCCGCCTCGCCGCCCCATTGAAGCTCGCCACCACCACCGCCTGAAGAACTGAAGCACTGTATGTGGCAAATACCAAAGCTATCTATGGTGGAACAGAGATGGGACGATGGACTCGTTAGGTGTGGCGGCAAGGTCCAAGCAGCGACGAGGTTCGACATGGCGGAGAGGTCCAACTGTGGTGGCGAGCGGAGGGGCTACTAGTACAAAATATGTTTTATCCATCCAGATTTAACATCAGTTCATTTTTAACTGATATAAAAAATAAGACGGTGACATTTTTAAAATTAATGACAACACTTTTCACATGTTGATTTCGAAATCAATGTCTCACTTCTCCTCTGACCTGACTCCATTCGCAGAGCGCAGCTTCGTCTCCTTCTCCCTTACGACACGGCGGCGCGCGGTTCCACTTTGCCATATTTCAACATGCAACCATCAACCGCTGCTCGCGCCGCCACCGGGATATTGCTCTCTCGCCTTCGCCTTCGCCATCAATCGCTGCTCGCGCCGCCACCAGGATAAGTTTGTTTCTTCCTCCAGCTTCAGGTTACCCCTCATTGATTTCTCTCGTCTTCGCGTTCTCTCTCACTCAGATCTCCGTAGATGAATCCAAGGAATTTCGTCGAGTTCTACGTCCAAGGTATGCTTCGTCCTCTCACTCAGTTTCTTATTTGTTGTTGAAATTTCAGAACCCTAACCCCCAATTTCTGCCACCAACTCGCCCTCCCAAGCTCACAATCACAAAGTTTAGTTTTGGATACTTATTTTTTAGGTTTTTGGTATTATTGTGTTTTTTATATGTGATTTTAGCAATTGATTAATCATATTTGAAGAGATTATGTGATACATAGTTGTGGCGTGCTTGATCATATTTGATTTTAGCTTCAATTCTCTTAATTATAGTTGCTTAACTCTTAATCTTTTTATTTTTTTTCTACTTGGGTAGCGGATATTGGAGAATAGGGATGAAAGCCAGAGTCGAGTCGTCTTTATGATTCTTCAGTTTCAAACGATGGATTTGAGGTTGATGCAAGCCATATTATTCTGGTCCTCTCTTTCTTCTTCCTAGTTCTTGCTTATTTATTCGTCTCATTCTTGTTATATAAATATCACTATTATGATTTTTATGCTTTAAATTCACTATCTCTTTTTTGTTGGTTATTAGAACTCTTGTTAAAACGGAAAAAAAATCTGAAAAGGTAATCTGCTACTTACAGAAGAAGAGAAAGAAAAAGTATGGATTAATTTTTCTAGTTGAAAAACAAATCAGAGTCGCTGTTGTCACTAGAGTTTTGTATGCAGTAGAACATGGTTCACATTATAGTTTGCCAGTTGCAAACAGGTACCTAATGCTGGCCATTTCTATTATTGCTCTTCATGTAACAAAGCATGCCAATCTCTCTGTATATCTAACAATGGCTATTTAAGACTCAGCAGATAACCCAACTCTTGCTGAAATTTTTGTGGAAACCTTCAATCCTATATTTGAGAGATGTTAGAACATTCTGGCTTTTTATGATGTGGGGTATGGTAACTTAAAGGTCCATGTTCTATTGCTCTCTACTTACCTTCTAGCCAATTTTGAGAGATCCTAGAACATTTACATTTTTGTGATGTTGTAAGGTAACTTCAAGATCCAGTGTTCTATTCCTGTCTACTTTTCATGTATTATAAAACTGCTTTTTTAGTGAACCATCACCAATGTTGACTTGGTTAACTGTCCACTTCTCTCTGAATTTTGTGCTTAATGTGATCTATTCATGAAAGAATAGCTTCACCAAAGTTGCTCATGAAAAATTAATGATAGCTCATTTGGATAAGTAAGTTTTTCAAAGCTTTTAAACCTTCTTATTAAAATTTGATGCTATAAGACATGTTTATTATCTTATAGTCTTGATTTTGGTTACTAATCTCTTGTTTGATAGAATGCCTAAGTTGCTTGATTCCTATCTTTGGCTATGTTCTTCAATTATTGATCATATCTCTGTTATGCCTAAGATTTATACACCAACACTAAGATATCATCCACTTCAGTACATTTCTAAGATTTGATTCACAATAAGCTCCCTTAAGATATCATGCTTGATTCACAATAAGCTACAGGACGTGAAATGAATTTCACAATAAGCTACACAACAAGCTTTCTTTATTATTATTATAAGTCATAATTGTTGAGTAGTAGCTCCTTTAGACCATGTAATTCAGAAGCTCATGCTTATTTATTCTTACATGGCACTAAAGCCATGAAATGTATGAATATATTGTCTGCATTGTTAATACTTGCTTCTTATCTGAATAACTACTAATGTGTTTAAACTTGGTTGTTTTCTTTCAGTGTCAAAAATAAATGTGTCACATTCATTTATTTTCCTTTTTAAGTAATTTCTAACTGTTTTCCTTTGGTTTGGCAGGCTCAAGTCAGATTGAAGAGCTCCAGGTTGCATTTCAGGAGGCACAAAATGGGATAAAGGTAATCAAATAATTTGGATATTGAGTTTCATGTTTCTTTTTCATATTTGGTTGATGTCAATGTTAATTCATGGAGCAGAAAGTAGAAGATCTTGAACAGGAAACTTTACACTGTGACTTTAATTTCATATTGATTTTGGATATACTGGCTATAGTCTATTGACTAATGAACTTCACCATGAAATGACCAGATTGACCAAAGAGCATATGCAGGTAAGCTCATTACAGTGATACCAGTTATATATACTTCAACACTTCTCATCACATAACATAAGTTGCTGCTATATCCTATTGTTTGGTCATTTATTTCAGGCCAGGAGTAAGTTGGTTACTAAATCGTGTCAAGATGCTTGACGAAGTATTAGAAGATTTCGGCAAAAGGTGTTGTGGAAAGCTTGCTATTCCTTGATTTTTTTTTTTTTTGGGTAGAGTTGAGCAACTGCGTTTAGTTGCAGGGAATGTATGTATTAACTTTGGTTTATTTGTCAACTTCTTTTCCATTCTTTTTCTTATTCTATTTATCTGTATCTCTCTTAGGTGATGATAATGTTATTAGAATAATGTTATTTAACAATGTAACCTCACCTTTGTTAACTTTATTTTAATGCACATACATGTTCAAATTGCTTGATATATATACGTATACTCATTTATATATAGTTTCTTTGTTGGCATCTTATTTAGTTTAAATTTACGACATTCTATGTATTTAGTTAACTTTGTTAAATGTATACTTTTTTGTTGGCTTTCTTTGTATAATCAATATAGTACTTTGAATGAAATTTTGGTTGTAAGTCATTCTCTCGAGAATATTTAGATTCTGTTTGTTAGAATTTTGATTGTACAAATGAAACAGGGAAATGATTGTAACTAGTGTAAATCAGATTTTTTTTTTTAAATGTACTTTCAACATTGATTATGACCATAATCGATGTTGAAAGTACTTTTCAACAACAAAAAATCACTTTAGACATCGATTATTTTTAAGAACCAATGTCTAAAGATAGGCTATATCTTAGAACTGAGGTCTAATGTGATGTGTTTTTTATAAATCTATTGAACATCACTTTAAACATTTGTTCCTTCTATTAATCGATGTCTAAAGTGTATTTTAGACATCGGTTGTTAGCGAGAATCGGTGTCTAAAGTATTCTTCAACATATTTATAAAATTTTGAAGGAGCACTTTAGATATTGGTTCAAAAATCGATGTCTAAAACGCCCACATTCAACATTGCCTGTATAGACATTGGTTCAAAAATCGGTGTTAAAAGTCATATTTAATCGATGTTAAAAATGTTTTATGTACCGTGGGCGGCGATGATGGTTCAATGGCGGCATGTACTAGATTCAACCGTGAAGTTCATTGAGTGGTGGATGGTGAGAGATGAGGTGTTCAAACAGGGGAGATGAATGAGATGTCGAGCAGCACCAAGGGATGGGGGAAGAGAAACTTTGTTTTTTAACTTATGTTTTAATTAAAAAAATATTGAATGAAAATCTGGGCCTTTGATTTTTGAAAAGGACACGTGTATGGTCGGGATTTAGTTGACTGGCCTCTCCATTCTCAATGTACTAGAGAGGATCCGCTCTCATTCAATAACTAGATGTCACATCGCGTGTAAACCCGCAAATCATAATAAGTTGATTGTTGTGCTTAAGATTCGTTTCATATCACATTTTTATATTTATCCTTGTGTTCTACGTCACCCTAACCCATAAATGAATTTAGAGCTAAATCTCCCACGAAATGCTCTCACATCGTTGAACGTATTCGTATGCTATTTTCTCTTATCCCATTATATCAATTATCAACTATCAAGCAAAAGAGGGGACTCCCAAAAATGCTCCAGACTAAGGATGGATTAATATGGAATGAAAGAAAAAATTAGACGGAGTTTTTTTTTGGTTACAAACGGAGGTTTTTTCATTTGGTGAAAAATAATATGAAAAAAATAAATTGATTTTGGAATGCATAAAAGTTGATCAATTACATTTTTGATTGTTTGTCCAATGGATTTTAAAAAATATTGGATGGATCATAAATCATCCACTGAAAAAAATAATTCAATCCATTTATATTATTTTTTTATAAATGGATGGATTGAATGAATTTTATCATGAATGGACTAGATGAATGTTGGATAAATGGATCATTTTACCATCTCTACACCACACGATTTCTATTAACATATTATACAAATAATCTTTTCCTTGTCTTGTAAGTGACGTAACCAAATACTATCATACCACACTCCACTACCCTCAATTATTGTCAAGTACGCATTGGGCACCAATGTTATGTTCCTGACTCTGACCCCAACATACATAGACTTCAGTGAACTAATTTTACTCTTGCCTGTGGTGGGTGCATGCTTGTGTGAGAAGAAGAAGAGATGGCAAAAAGGTACTGCTACAAGGATTTGCTTCCTTTTGGGGCCATGGTGATCATGGAATGCGCCAACGTTGCCTTGAATACTCTCTTCAAAGCAGCTACCTTGAAAGGGATGAGCTACCATGTCTTTGTTGTTTATGCTTATGCTGTTGCTGCTATTGTACTCCTTCCTGCACCCTTTTTCTCCCGAAGGTTGACAATCACTCGATGAATGATGATTTGTTATCTCATTTTATTGTCATGCTCTGAGTTGTCACCAATATTAAGATTAGATGGAATAGGTGACAACATAATATTAGAGTGGCCACATGATATGTGACAGCAAAGTGAGACGATTTTAATCTTTTTTGTTTTTTATGTCTGTTGTTTTTATGTCTTTATGCAGATCAAGAGTGCTTCCTCCCCTCAGTTTTCCAATACTATGGAAAATTGGTCTTCTTGGGCTGATTGGGTACATATAAAACCCACAAGATATGGGTCTTTATATTTTGCAATTCCTTTGCGTGATAATCTTTTTTTTTTTCCTTTTTATTATTGATTTTGATTGGTATGATGTGAATTGCAGATGTTCATCTCAGATCATGGGTTACACAGGCATCAGCTACAGTTCTCCCACTCTATCCTCGGCGATCAGCAACTTGGTGCCAGCTTTTACCTTCTTGCTCGCTATCATTTTCAGGTTCCTCCCCCTTTCATAAATAATACAGTAAATAATATGCCCATGGGCATCTTATGGAAAGAAGAATAAGACGTAAATTAATTTAATTTATTCCTCGGTGTATAGTTTATCTGAGCACTGATAAATCACTTTTTTTTTTGACATGCAAGCAATCACGTTTTTTTTTTTGACAATGACAAGCAATCACGTTTTAAATTTTATTTATAAGTATAAAGTATTATTGCATTTTTATTATGTTTCTATTTCTGGTTATAAAAATGGATTTAATAGATATATACTTACATTATAATTATTTTTTATACTTCCAATCAATTAGAAATTGATGTATCATTAAAAATGTTGGACTTATATCCTTACTATTTTAAAAGTCACTCATGTCATAATTTTTTATTGGTTGACAGTATAAAAACCTTTACAATAAAAGTACATATTAATTAAACTCTATATAAAATAAAAATACCCAATTTAATTTACTAGTTATCAACTATGATTAAAGTAATTACTAGTAGCATAGTTTCTTTTTGTGCTCAAAATATGTTGGGAACAAATAGATCATGTATGCTAGCATCAAGATTGTAGAATTGGACCAGCCCAATTAATCGAAGCCCAGTTACCTAATCCGTCTAGGGCAGCTACTACCTGCACCCCTACACTTGCTCTATCCACCTCCACACTTTTAATTTTGGAGTGTAAAATGACTTTTTTGCCCAATTAATCAGAGTTCTGATTGAAAATTTCAATGCCAGAAGATAAAAAATTGAATATTGACACCAATTTACTCATCACCATTGGAACACCCAAACATATGACCTTAGTAAGTCATCTGTTTATGATTCATATAATTCAGAGTGTTATTGTTTTGTGTATTCTTATTTTATTTTATTTTTTTTCTATCTTTTCAGGATGGAAAAGGTGGCTGTAAAAAGTGCAAGTAGTCAAGCCAAGATTTTGGGTACTATAGTATCAATATTTGGAGCATTTGCTGTGACTCTCTACAAAGGACCGCCAATTATCATTGCTCATACATCTCCCATTTCAATCCATCAACCAATTAACACTCTCAATTCAGTGGATCGAAGTTGGGCCATTGGTGGCCTTCTACTTACGGCTGAGTATATACTAGTTCCATGCTGGTACATTGTACAGGTAGGTTTTAGTTTTCTCATGCCGTGTATAAGACTTTTGAGGCCTTAGGCGAAATGAGACTTAATATTATATTGATTTCATATTAAACTTTTAACTTTTTGAGTTCCAAAATTATTTATCAAAGTTTTATAATCAAACAATTCTAACATTTCACTCTCAATAAATAAGATGGTTAATTCATTCAATTTATTTTCATCCAATGTGAATTGCACTACTTGTGATTTATTTTCGATCTCAATAATACATGCACTATATGCAGAATTAGGCCTTATTATTTACTCACTTGCCAAACCAATTATCATTAGTATGTATAGGAAAAATAAAATAAAAAGAGAGGAGGCCTGAGGCATTGGCCTTAATGGGCTTGCTTTGTACACGACCCTGTATATAAGGCTTCAACAAGCTACAGGTGTTTATGATGCTGTTTCTTGATGAGCATAATACATGTGTAACAGTTCATCTTTAAAATTATAACGTGTAACAACTGTTACATGTTATATTCTCCTTATTGGAAAACAACACCATAAGCACTACTAAGCAGGGACGGACTATGCATAGTTTGGGAGGGGCCTTGGCCCTCCCTAAGTTTTATTTTATTTTAACAAACTAATTTACTATCTTTTATTTCTAAAATTACTAATAAGCTTGAAAATTATTTTCTATTTGTCATTCGTTGGTAAAAATTATAAAAGTAGAAATCTATCATCTTATATATATAGTAGTAACTCTTATTCTCACATTTTCTTATTTTTAAAGTTACAATAGAGCGATCTTTTTTAGCTATGAATATAATTAACACTACACTTAGCAACAAGACATAAGCTTAATTTTTGTTGAAAGTTTTAGTGTAGATTCATTTATAAAATAATTTTTGTTACATGCAAGAGAAACGTTCTATGTTTTATATAGATTACTAATACAATTAACATTTTGAAACATATAATTATGAATATTTTATATGAAATTTGATGAACTTTAATTTTTAGAGTTGGTCCCCTACAATCATTCAAGTATGACTTCGTCTCTGCTACTAAGTTTTGTTCTTCTCAAAGGACAAAACTTACCAGGTGCTTATAGTGCTGTTTTTGAATGAGCAAAATATGTGCAAGTTCATCTATAAAACATGCAAAATAGCTATTACACATGTTAGAAAACAACACCATTCATAAGCACCTATTATGCACCTATTGAACAGCACCTAAGTTTTGTTCATTCTAAATGTTTGTTAATTCCAAAGTTTATTCATTTTACAGGTGCAAATCATGAAGGTGTACCCTAATGAACTAACCGTGGTCTTCTTTTACAACTTATCTGTAAGCATCATGGCAGCAATTGTAGGTATATTTACAGAGAAAAATGCAAGTGCATGGAAAATAGGACCAGATACAGCATTGGCTTCCATCCTTTGCTCTGTAAGATGCTTCCAAAAATTAACACAGAACTTTAAGATATGTATATGCTAATTATTCTAAAGTAATTTTGTGATGATGCATTCAAATTTTTAGGGAATTTTTGGGTCCTTCATGAACAATGCAGTTCATACTTGGGTAATACGCCTAAAGGGACCTGTCTATGTAGCAATGTTTAAGCCACTTTCAATTGCCATAGCTGTTGCCTTGGGAGTCATGTTCCTTGGTGATACTCTCTACCTTGGAAGGTATGAAAAAATTACTTCATTTTCATTAAGTCCACCCTTTCAAACACTCTTGATCGGTGTGGATTGTGTCCCAACACTCCTTAAATTAAGGTAGTGTTTGTACAGAACAGATTGAAACTTGATATTCGGTTCTATTCTCTTTGGTTCCTTTTTTAATCCCATATTCTGTTGTGTTTTGTTTATAAAATACGCAAATATAAAATAGAATTTGTATGTTTTATTATGTCCCGTTCTAAGACATCTACCAAACGCTGTTTAGAACATTAGAACTGCCAATGCAGCAGATAAAGCTCTTCTAAAGTGAGAAAGAGTTTAAAGTGAGGAAGTAAGAATATATCAACTCTTAATTAGTTAAAATAGGTTGAGATCTCGATACACTTTAACTAAACAAGGTAGATACACCCTTACTTTTCAGTTTACACTTTTGCTCACTATAGAGGAGTCTGATCCCAATACAGCCAAGTCTTTTATAAAGAATTGCAACATTATAAACCATCCAAAATAGATAATTTAAGCCATGTGAACATGTTTAATTACTCATATCATACTCCATTTGAAGCTAGCCAGTTATATTCAATTGCTATATCATCTGTGTTTTTTCACTCAGCTTTGCTTTTTAAATATCTAAAATTTAGTATCCCTTCAAGAGTCCCAAACAGCCACAATTCATCCTTAAAAAAAAATTGATATAATATTGTAACAGAGAAGAAACTCTGCAATTTAATAATTTTGTTTGTTGCTTGTTAAATTCTTTCTGCATTTTGCAGTCTGGTTGGAGCCACAATAATATCGATTGGGTTTTATACTGTAATGTGGGGTAAAGCAACAGAAGAGGTGGATGGAGATGCCCCAAGCCAGGAATCACCAACTACAGAGAATGTTCCTCTCTTGCAAAGCTATGAAACTGATAGACCTGAAAAGAAAATCCATGGACTTGTATAAAAGATGGCTACCTTATAATGAATCACATAGAACCAGTTTGTAGTTATAGAATAACATAGTGTATACGACTAGGAGGATCAAAGCATAATCCTTCCAAGGACAACATAACTGTCAGAAACAGTTCAAGTGAATGAGAATAATATTGTTTCAATTCAACATGAAGCAAGGAACCTGGACCAACACATCTACACAGAAGGGAGTAACTTATCTGCAGGATGTGGCCATATGACTAGGGAGCAACTTCTCTGTCTCTTGTACATCTCATTCAAAACAGGTTTTGAAAAGCTTCTGGGCAGTCTGTATTAAGGTAGCGTTTGGCCTAACTTTTTTTGGGCTTAAAAGCTACTTTGAAGTTAAAGTTGAACATAAGAGCTTTATAAATAAAGTTAAACTCGTTTGGTAATTTTTAGATTTGTATAACTTAAAAAGCTACTTTGAAGCTAAAAGTTGTTTGATAAATTATTTTTATAAAAGTTCTTATTTTATTTAAAATTATCATAAAAGGGCATCTAATTGTAAACTTCTATACATTACTTTTGAATGAAATATTTAAAAATAAAAAGACAAATTCTAATAAGGACAATGATTTTGGGTTTCTTTTTATCAAATAAGGATAACAATATTATGTCAAATTCCTGTTAAGGAAAAATGAAGACAGAGAAGGAATATTAGAGCTGGTTGACATTGAACTGATTGAAGCTTCTCTATAGTCAAGAGAACTCATGTTTGTCATGGAAGAGTAAGAGCTGTGGGAAGAGTCAAGTTCCATCTTTTGAAGCAATCTTAGCATCCAAAAGGCTAAATTTATTTTTGGTCCCTCATCTTTATTATATGTTTAATTGGGTCCTTTTTTATTTATTTTTTATAAAATAGTCCCTTATTTTACAAAGTTATGTCAATGTGGTCCCTCTTTTATTTTTTGTTCTGAAACGGACCTTTAATTTGCAAAAATTATATTAACGTGGTCCCTTTTCTTGTTCTGAAATGGTCCCTCTTTTTTTTTTCGAAATGGTCCCTTAATTTATAAAAGTTATACCAGTGTGATCCTATCCGTAGATTATGTACCACAGTTTAAACAGAAAGATCACATTAAAACTTAAAATAAATATAAGAAACCAAAAGAGAATAAAAAATAAAAAAGGGGGACCAAAATTATAATTTTGCTCATCCAAAAACACTTCACCACATCAATGAATCTGTTGCTACAAGATATATCTTGATCTAGAAACCTCTTTACAGCAACTTCCTAGAAACCAAAGGGTGGAAATGTGGTGTAAGTAAAGAATTCTATCATCTACAACATGGGGTCTGTCTAAGTTATTTACTAATTTGAGATAATAAGTGTGAGGATATTCGTGTCATGTGGGAGATGTTGAATAGAAATGAATCAAAGTTTGGTCGTTCTCCTGGGAAAAGTTAGAACAAGCATTATTGGAAATTGTTTAGGTGGCCATCATCCTCTTCACTCACATGCTTTTGACAATGATCACAAACAACACACCACTGGCCACGACATCCAAACAAAATATTTATTTCAAATAAAAAAAAATTTAAATCCAAGATCGTCCTTTAATATTGCCTCCTCTTTTTCCTTTACTTGTCTTCGTAATCTCTATAAACAGAAAACTTACAAAAGGATGGAAAAATGAAGTATGCTTTCTAAAAAACAAGACATGGTGCAGCATCGAAATACAACTCCATATCTCATTAGCACAATGAAATATTTGACAGAAATCGAAATTAGAGTAAAACCTGTTTTCTCACGCTGAGAGGGTGAAGCTCTTCTCTTCGAGATTCCAATCAGTCCCCCACCCAACGAGATTATCAGTTTTCAGAAGAGAAAAATATTATGATCAAAGAAAAAGCTGGGATGGGGATCGAATAGTGGCAACTGGCAACTACGGTCATAAGCTCAAAGAAAGCTCCCCCAAGTTAGCTTTGTGGAAGCTGCTTAATTTTAATTTTCTTCTTAAAAAAAGGACCACGGCTATTTGCAACTATTTACGTCTTGTATTTGTTTTTTTTAAACTATTTTTCTAAAATATCCTTTTCGTCTCTCGGTGTCTTCATTTTGGTACTTTTCGGAAAATAATTTTTGAAAATAGTCTGGAAATTAAATTCCGGACAGAATGTTAATCCGGAGTAAAAAAAAATTCACCTCCGTAAACTTATTTCTGAAATTTAAGTTTCGGAATGCAAAGTTGGCACCTTTGGAACCGAGGTTGGCGAAGAGGATTGTTGAACCGGTTTGTGAATAATGAGGACCGGAACGGAGTTGTTGATGTTTGAATGTGTTAGGACTCTGGTTACTAGCTTGAGTGATTATGAATCTGCGGTTAAACTGGCGGTTTCGAAGATTAGGAAGTTGTTGGTTGAACGGAATCCAAATCTTAGGTATCTTGGAGCGAAGCCCGTGTGAGTGGTGTTAGAGAATAAAGAAGCCGTGATTAAGTCGTTGAGTGACGAGGATCCTAATATTAAGCTTGAGCCTTTGCGCCTGGTGATGGCCATGGTGTCCGAGAGTAATGTGGAAGAGGGATGCACTTGAGGATGCATCGATGGAAATAGAGAGATGCATCAAGTGTTATTAATGTAGCACGTTTGAGTTCTTTTGGAATGTTTCCCGATTTTATTTTCCGGATGTAAAATTCACTCTCCGAATTTAAAATTCTAGAACAATTCTGGAAACAAGTTTTCGGACAGTGATTTTTATTTTATTTCGGTGTAACATTTTGAATGTCCGAAATTTAATTTCTGAACTGTTTCTGAAAAGTACCAAAATGAAGACACCAACGAGACGAAAATGGTATTTTAAGAAAAGAGTTTTTAAAAAAACCAATATAATATGTAAATAGTAAAATGAAAGGTAGGAATAGCAGTGGTCTAAAAAAAAGCTACTTTTTTCCCTTGTAGATTCTCGTAAAAAGTGCTCCCAAAGAAGAAGAGAAGCCCGAACAAAATAAGGCGAAACACTACCTAAGAAAAATGTATTGCGCAACAAACTAAGCTTAATCATACAATTACACAACACCGCGTTGGCTAGGGTGAGCAACCCAACAATATCGCTCACCGTGAGAGACTCAAAGGAATTAATCATTATCATTGGATGTTATCTGATGTTGAAGGTGCATGATAGACTCTCCACACCTTATTTTTCTCTCTCTCACCAGTCTCCATTTTCTCTCTCCTCTCTCTCGTCGTCTTCATCTCTCCTTCTGTCATCCTCTCTCCCTAATTCTCTCTCTCTCTCTGATTCTCTCGTAGATATAAAGAAGACCACACCCTTGATTACCACAATCCGCCATTTCTCATGGCCATCGACCACCTCATCTCAATTACTCAAACTTTAACTAATCCTCATTATCACATTTCCTAGTCTCTGTACATAAAACTCAGATCTCTTTGTCCGAGCCATAAAACTCAACCACTACTTCCTTCCTCGAGGTCCTTCAGTCTCGTGCATGGTGGCCATGGCCCATGAGACACCATCGATCATGTTGGTTATGGATCATGTTAGTCTTATCGAGTTCTTGCAGAGAAGGAGCCGGTCGAGTTGATGAGGATATGAACCAGAGAGTCGAAGGCGCACTCCGTTTCGTTAGAGAGGGTCTGCATTCTGTGTGCCCAAGTTATGGAACCTGACTGCATGTGGATTTAAGAAACTCCATGCAACAAAAACAATATATATGAATAATAATTTGTTATATGATCGGCAACTCATCTTTCATGAAAATAGGAAAGGGGCAGATAAAGGGTGTGGCTATCGTGCACCTCCCACTACATCGTCCATGTGGCAAATTTTGGGTCAATCAAATTGCCATATAGGTCAAAATTTCAAACTTTCTAGTTGTATTATACTGTAGTCAAACTATATGAATAAGTATAATATATGTACTCTTTGTATTCGTAAATTTAATCCATTCTATATATGAATATTAGCAGCATATTAGCTCAAGTTAAACATACAATTTGCTTTATCAGTAGCTTTACATAATTACAAACATACTTCTAGTGGAACGGTTAACTCCCTGTTGAAGATGATCCTTCTTACTTTTTGCAATATGAAAGCTTTATCATATATGCAACATACTAATTTGTTGACTTGCGTGAAAGCATTTCAAAAAGACTGACTAGTCTCGGAGATGCACTGAGGTGCCATGTTTTCCAAATGTGATGCACACTGAATTCCCAAGAACTACTACATATACATGCAGGTCTCTTTGATACAAGCTTCCGCTGAGTAGTGTATATAACCCCTTCATCTTGATGGCACTGGTTTTCTAACCAATGAGGATCTCCTATAAGTGCAAAAGAATCATTTACTGTAGAAATTTCTGTAACTTCATTTTTCTAAACTGTAAGCCCAACGATATGAATGGGATCTTGCAATCCCATTTTTATTATCTACAAGAGAATCAGAGAGAGAGAGAGAACTGGGGAGAGATGATGACGGAAAGAGAGATGAAGACGACGAGAGAGGAGAGAGAAAATGGAGACCGGAGAGAGAGAAAAAAAAAAGGTGTGGAGAGTCTATCATGCACCTTCAACATCAGATAACATTCAACAGTAATGATTAATTCTCTTGAGTCTCTCACGATGAGCAATATTGTTGGGTTGCTCACCCTAGCCGGTGCCTACACAATGAATGAAATGTGAGTTGACCGAGATATAGAAAACAACAAAATTTGAAAACTATTGAACATATTTAGGATTAGATAAGAAGGAAAAGGAGAGATGGCTAAGAATAATAGCACTATTGGTAAGATGTGATGTGATGTGATGTGATAATAACACAAAATACATCCATTTACCATCAGGTTAGGTATCAGTAATAGTAGGGAATGATTGCAAGTGTCGGAAAAATACACATTTTTTTTAAATCACATTGGTGAAAAACGAAATAAATGTAAAATAATAACACACAAAATTGATAACGGAGTTCGATTAATTATACCTACATCTTCGAACTGCTGCAAATATTTTACTCAAAAGGGAATATAAAAGTGTTTACAAACCTCTCACAACCAACAACCCAATTACAGTCAAAAAATTGAGATTTTCTCTCACTAAAAGCTTTTCTCTCAAAGCCTTAATTTTTTTTCTCGTATTTGAAATGAATTTTTCCTTCTATAGAAGCTTATATTTATATAATAAATTTGCACCGCGTACACAGTTGGTGCCAAGCTGTTGCCAAAATTTGTGGAAAACAAAATGCTAATAATAAGATATTGTTCCTAACAATTTGTACCAAAAGTGGAATGCTAGCAATTTGCATCTGGACAAAACTTCTAGATGGGGGCCACCTCCAACAATCTCCCACTTGAAGACTGATTTCAATTTGTCTTCACACTTCGATCAATGCATCAGCCTTCTCTGGTTTGTCATTCTAGCAGGCCAATTGAAATTGAGCACAACTTCAGTTTGTCAAAGGTCACCACCTTTTTTTTTGTTGAAAAAAAGGGCCTAAGCCCAAAGAAATCTAAACAAAATTAGTCTTGGAGTACTATACATCATTAATTAGCAACTGCCCGAGTGCCCATGGCACAGAGTCAAACATCATCAGTTTGTCATAGGTCGCCATCTTTGTTAACATGTCTGCTGGATTCTTACTTCTTTGGATCTTCTTCAATGTTAGCATCTTATCCTCAAGCAGAGATCTGATTAAGTGATAACGAAGATCAATATGCTTTGTTCTGGAATGGAATGCTGGATTTTTTGCCAGATGTATCGCATTCTGACCATCACTATGCAAAAACTCTTCTCTTGGATGAATCCTAGCCCTGTCAACAATCCTTGATGCCATATCAATTCTTTACTAGCTTCTGTAACTGCTACATACTTAGTCTTTGTAGTAGATAAAGCAACTGTCTTTTGTGTCTACTACATCCGACTAAAAGTTGTTGTTCCAACAGTGAATATGTAACCAGTGGTACTTGTTCTGTGATCGACTTCACCTCCAAAGTTTGCATCTAAGTATCCTTATACTTTTAATTCTCCTTTACCGAAGTACAAACACTTCTTTATGGTGCGTCGTAGATACCTCAAAATCCACGTAACTGCTTCCCAATGAGCTTTACCTGGATTTGACATAAACTAACTTACAACTCCTACTGCATGGCCAATGTCTGGCCTCGTACACACCATCGCGTACATCAAACTTCTGGTGACTGAAGCATACAGAATCTTAGCCATGAATTATATTTCTTCCTCTGTTTGAGGAAACTGGTCCTTGGATAGGCGAAAATGACTAGCCAAATGTGTGCTTACCAGCTTGGCGTCGCCCATGTTGAATCTTTGCAAAACACGGTTGATGTACTCTACCTGAGATAACTGAAAGTTCCTCTTTGCTTATCTCTCGTGATTTGCATCCCTAGGATCTTATTTGCTAGACCCAAGTCCTTTATGTCAAATTCTTTTGACAATTGCATCTTCAGGTTTCTAATTTCTTCCATATCTGAACCAGCTACTAACATATCATCAACGTAAAGTAGCAGAATAACATATCTGGACTTATATCTCTTGAAGAAGCAACAATGATCAGCATTGTACTTTTGAAAACCTCCTTTGTGCATAAAGCCATCAAACTTCCCGTACCACTGTCTTGGGGCTTGTTTCAGGCCGTACGAGCTCTTCTTCAATCTACACACCATATTCTCCTCCCTTTTTTTTCTAAGAAACCATCTGGTTGGTGCATGTATATCTCTTCGTCTAAGTCTCCTCAAAGAAATGCGGTCTTCACATCCAACTACTCAAGGTAGAGCTTTTCACTGGCAACGATACTCAACACAGACCTGATAGTATTGCTTCACAACTGAAGCAGAAATTTCAGTGTAATGGACTCCTTCCTGCTGTTGGAATCCTTTGACAACTAGTCGGATTTTGTATCTCTTGGAGCCATAATGCTCCTCCTTCCCAATACACCCATTTGTTGTGAAGTGCCTTCTTTCCCATGGGTAACTCAACTAGTTCCCATGTCTGATTGGAAGTCAAAGACTTCATCTCGTCTTTCATGACAAGCTCCCACTTGATAGCATCTGTAGTATGCCATGCGTCCTCATAGTTTTCAGGCTCCCCTCCATCAGTAAAAACATATAATTCATGTATCTCCTGTTAGGCACATGAGGCCGAGAAGACCTTCTCAATACATGAGCTGGGGTAGGAGGTGTTAGTGTGTCAGACTGTTGTTCGCTATCTTCTTCTGTTGATTCCTCTGACAGAGAATTCTTAATTATAGGACTTTCTAGGACAACGTCCACCTCTACATACACAGGCCCACTTTGTTACGAGTTGATAGTGTATGTACTACATATGTCCTTGTATAGCACTCTTTCGTTGAAGATCACATCTCTACTGTGGATCATATTTTTGTTTTCATCATCCCAAAGGCGATAGCCAAACTCATCTTCATCATAACCGATGAAAGTGCATTTCTTCGATTTGGAATCGAGCTTATTCATACCTTGATCGTTGATATGCACATATGCTACACATGCGAAACTCTAAGATGTGTGAGTTTCGCCTCTATTCCACTCCATACCTCTTGTGGTATTCTGTGCTCCAATGGTACCGATGGACCTCGGTTGATCAAGTAAGCTATTGTGTTGACTGCTTCTACCCAGAATTGCTTCGGTAGACCTGACTGTACACACAAGCTTTTGGCTCTTTCAGTCAACGTTCGATTCATATGCTCAGCTACACCATTGTGTTGAGGCGTACCCGGCATGATCCTCTCCATTCTGATCCCCTGCTCATAGCAAAACTTCTTATTTGGTGTCTTCATATTCACCACCATTGTCAGTTTTGAGCTTTTTGATCTTCATCCCTGTCTCATTTTCAACCCTGGTTTTCCACATCTTAAAAGGCTTGAATACTTTAGGCTTATGTTTCAGAAAGTAGACTCATACCTTCCTAGAGTGATCATTGATAAAAGTCACTAAGTATTGTTTTCCACCAATGGATGAGGAGGTCATTGGTCCTCAAACATCAGAATGAACAAGTTCAAGTCTTTCCTTCTTTGGGGTTCTTCTACTTGTCTAGAAGCTGACTCTTTTTTGCTTTCCAAATATGCAGTCTTGATATGTAACACCCCGTTTTTCGTATAAAAGTCTGTAAGTGTTTATATGTTGTTAAGTTACCTTAGAAATGTGTAAAAGGGCTAAGTGAGATTTCAAAATATGAAACGCCTCCCTAGTACATGAGAAAGACCGTGCTCATGTACTAGCACGCATGTGCTTGTTGGAGTGCTCGGTGGCTAAGTGAGCCACGAGCACGACCGTGCTCAAGGTGAGCACGGCCATGTCGGAGATGCGTGTTCGTGACGCTCGTTTTGTCTGACCGTGCTTAACGAGCACGACCCCGTGCTCGAAGTTAAGCACAACCGTGCTCGGGTCTGAGTCTATATAAACAGAGCATACATCGAGGGTTACAAGTGTAAACCCTCAAAGTGGCACTTTAGGCAACCCTAGTGTGACAGAAACCTCTCCCCTCTGCCTTCATTTGAACCCAATCAAGTTGTTGGTGTTCTTGCTCTAGTTTGGGAGAGAAAGTAATGCACTAGTGCCATTAGAAAGGTAACGATTTATCCCTCTCTTTAATTCGTTTTCCTTTTGTGATTTGGAATTAATGGGTTACCTTTTTGTTTTGACCAAGGCTTGGGAAACTCATCGAGCCGCTCGAGGGGACGAGGATAGTGAGGGTAGCGTAAGATGAAGGGTTAACCCATGACCCTATTGATTGTTATTTGTTACTTGTTATTCATGATGATATAAGCTTAACTGTGTTAGTATGCCTATTATTGTTATGAACTGCATTTGATGATGCCATGTTTAGTTTAATGATGATGATGTTCATACTCTGTTTGACTGTGTTAACCATGATGTTATACCATGAGTTATGATTGGTTGTTGATGTGGTTAATGATGAATGAGGTTAATACAACATTAAAAGACGTTAAAAGATGATGACTGAAGTTAAGGGATTGATTCCCAATCGTTCATAAGACTCGAACTGTAGTAAAGAGTGAGATTATCGCTCAAAGGCTTAGTTAAGACCCTAGGATTGATTCTTGAGTGTTTTAGGGACATTAATAATGAAACTAGAATTCAAGTATTAATTCCCCAATAAGTATAAAACATGGAGATTAATTAATAGTAATGAAACTGATGTTAATGGTTAGTTAAAGCCAATAGGATTGATCCTTGAATACCCTAAGGAGCTTAACAAAGGTTCTTAACCCTTCTGCCCAGAATCAGTACGGCCATGCCCCAGAGAGCACGACCATGCTCAACAGTCAGCACTACCATGCTCCCCTGTGTAGAACAGAAACACAAACACAAACAGAGCAGGGGTGTTCCACCCCAAATGTTCCCAATGATGATAATAAGACACTGATGCGTATTTTTAAAACAGGCATGTGCACCTCGTCGCAAACAAGTAATAAAACGGTGAGACCGGTTATCGTATCCACAGGGATTGGTTGTCAATTACCAATTCACAAATTCAACAACTATTTAGACTAAACTATGGTATGAGAGATTAAAACAGAAAATAAAGAAAGCAAAACAATATTTTTTGTCTTTTGGGAATTATATCGAACACTTGGAAGGCAAACAGAGATGTGGCTAAGATTGTTAGGGTTAGACTACACTAATCCTCCCTTAATTGCAATGAAATGGTTATCAACACAAGTCCTACTTCAATTATGACAATCAAGCCTTTTCTAAAATACTCAAGCCTAATTCCTTAGGTGCATTGAGCCTAAAACCCCAAATTAAACCCTAATTCCTTAGGTGGATTAACCTGAGATTTTGCATTAAGTCAAGACTTATAAGATTGCAAGCATTCAACACCTATTCCTAGATTCTTGAACTACTTGGCATATGATTCATGAGCATGCCTTAACACCAACCTTCCAGTCATCTATCAAAGCAACATATCATTCCTATGGGTAGCTAATCCAAGGAAAGCATTAAGCACAGAATCACATACTCATAAGAAAATAGAGACTTGCATTAAAACACCAATTCAAATACAACAAGTTCAGAAAAGCTACATCTAACCCCAACAATTGGGATTTAACTACTCATGATAAAAGGAAATACAAAACAGAATGAGAAAAGGGATGGAGAACACTCATAGACAAGCTTCCTCCATCTTCTCCCCATCCAAGAGCAGAGAAAACACCCCCTATGTGGGTAGAAACCCTCTCCGGCCCCCGACCTCAGCTTGCCTCCAAGTGCAGATCCCTAATTGCTTCGGTGCGGGTTTATTTATAGATCAGGCCCGCGTCACGGCCGTGACAGCCATCACGGCCAGGCCGTGATGGTTTCTGACTTGGGCGAATTTGCACAAAATGGTCACTCGCGAGGCGAGCCCTTTGTTCGCGACGCGAATCCTAGGTCACGGCCGTGATGCATATCACGGGCAGGCCGTGACAGTCTCTGACTTTTGCCTTCTGCTCTGCTTGATCACGGCCGTGATGGTCATCACGGCTAGGCTGTGATGGGCTCTGTTTGGCTCATAATCTTCACTTTTCAAGCTCTTTTTCATCCAAGCTCCACCAAGGCTGATTTCTGGGCATTTTTCCATTAAATCCTGCAAAACAACACACAGAAACCACCTCATCCGTTCCAAAGGGAAAACTATACAAAATCAACACTAAATTGGCCTAACTATATGCAAATGCATGCAGAAATGTACATGGAAAATGAGGTGAAATCACACTCATCAGACACCAAAACGTAGTAAAAGGCAAGTTAGATAATTTAATGAAGACTTAACAAGTATTGTTAAATGTAAACGTAAAGATAGTTAAGTCGGTAACAATGTTTACCGTACGTTGTTGTGCCTTGGTAGCCAAGTGGCCAAGGGGGCCTTGATGCTTAATGGTCAAGGTGTTGTTAATGTTGAACCTTGGTAGCCAAGTGGCCAAGGGGACTTCGATGCCAAGTGGTTGAGGTGTTGATGGGGTTGAAACTTGGGTAGCCTAGTGGCCCAAGCAGAGGTGGTGTTTGTTGATTGTGTGTTGTTGTTCGTCACGCATTCATGCATCAGAGATGTTAGTGGGGGATGTTCAACACAGGGGAGGTCGTCGAGAGTAAGGCAATCTGGCCATCCGCGGTGATTCAAGTGAATCATGTACAACCGTGGTGGCGCATCCGAGAGTAAGATGAGTCAGCTATCCAAGGGGTTCACCCATGGTTTGGTGAACTGACAGTGTTGTGCTTAATGACCAATGTGCATATGTAACTCCGAAGTTGACTTCCTGAGGTAGATTGGATCCAAGTGCATAAACAGAGTAGTGGAGTAGCACTGCATCGCATAGCATACTCATTTGAAATGATATGAATGATGTTGTCATGTTAATATGTTATGATGCTTGATATACTATATGTTATATAATGCATGCTCGTCTTACTAACTGCTTCCATGCCGTTATGTTTACATACATGTTTCTTACTCTCCATCTTTCTGTTATTGTTATCATGTACCTTATCTTAATGTAGAGGATGGTGAGCAGCCAGTTGAGGAGTGACTCCGAGGAGCCGCTTACTCGTAGTTAAGATTTATTTCCATTTTTAGTTTGTTTATCCATGATGTTTCAGGATTGTTGGTTACCAGCTCTGTAATGTGACATCGGGGTTGGGTTTTGTTTTCATGATATGTTTTATTGTGTTCTGATGTTTTGTTTACAATGTGGTATCTTCTGCCCGTTGTTTTCATTTTATAATAAATGAGATGCATGTGTTTATTTTCAAATTTAAATCTTTTCCTCTATGTTTATGCTTTGTAAATACATGCGGGGTAGAGGGTGTCACATGACACATGTCAATTCCCATTGACTGAAGACCTTGTAGTTTCCCTTTGGAGTGCATAATCTTCATCATTTTCTCACTCATATGACCAAGTCTCTTGTGCCGTATATTCAAATTTTCATTGTTTGCTGTAACTGCAATCAAATGATTTTCCCCTACTGTCTTGTAAAGAGTACCACTCCTACTACCGCGAGCAAGTATGATTTCACCCTTTGAAATCTTCCAATAATCGCCGTGGAAGACTATTGCGTAGCCGTCACTGTCCAACTGGCCTACTGAGATTAAGTTCTTTCTCAGGTTGGGAATATGTCTGACATTATTCAGTTCCTACACAGACTTGTTGAGCTTAATCTTCACTACACCTTTGCCAACAATCTGACAAGATTGTTCATTTTCAAGGTAAACTTTACCAAGATTTCTGAGAATTTAATTCTCAGAGGATTCTTGATGTGAAGTTGCATGAAGGGATGCTCCAGAATCTAACACCCAAGATTCTTCCTTGATCTCTAAAGAGCGTATTAACGCATCATCTTCTCCTGAGGTTGAGGTAACATTTGCCTCTGCCTTCGCCTCTTGATTCTTCGGTTCATTCTTGCACTGATTTTTGTAATGCCCAATCTTTCCACATTTCCAATCCTTGACAGTCTTCGAGTTATTGGAACTACGGTAATTTTTGGACTCCCGTCCTTCGATTTATCGCGCTCATTTCCTCTGGTTGAATTTCTTCCTCTTGACTCTGTATGCAAAACTGAAGAAGTTGGCGATTCACCCGAGTCTCTCGATTGGTTCTCTTCACTGAGAACCAGATCACAAACATCATTAAATTTCAATTTGTTGCTTCCCGATGAGCTACTCACAGCCGTGACAGTAGCATTCCAACTTTCTGGTAGGGAAGACAAAAGTATAAATACTCGTACTTCTTCATCAAACTCAATTCTAACTAAACTCAACTAGGTTTTGACTGTATTGAGTTCATTGAGAAGTTTGTGCTGTTGAAGCGCCTTCCATGATCCGCAAATTGAACACCACCTTATCAAATGAACTTGTTTTGAGGCTGATGAATTTTCATACATACTGGAAAGAGCCGCCATAAGACTTGTCGTGGTATTTTCTTTTGCAATGTTAAAAGCAACATTGCGAGATAACGTCAATCGGATAACTCCAAGGGCTTGTCTGTCAAGAAGAGTCCATTCTTCATTCTTCATGCCCTCTGTTTTCTTTTCTTGGAGAGGTTGATACATTTTTTTATACAGATAATCTTCGACCTACATCTTCCAAAAGCCAAAGTCTGCACCATCGAACTTCTCAATTTTTATCTTTCCTTCATCTGTAGCCGTCGCACCCACTCAAATCTGACTTCCTCAGGATCGTTCCTGACAATTTGAACAAACCACCGTGTTTTAGAACACCTCCGTGGATAATTTGGTATAACCAACCAAATTTCACTATTCACAAAATTTACTATTTACGTGAATAATACCTTCGTCAAAAAATTGACAAAAATAATCACTAAAGCTCTTGATACCAATTGTTGGGAAAATACGCAATTTTCCTAAATCAGATTTGTGAAAAGTGGAATAAATGTGGAATAATCGCACACAAAAGTGATAATGGAGTTCGTCTAATTATGCCTACGTTGCCGGACTGCTGCAGATATTGTACTCAAAAGGAAAATATAGAAAGTGTATACAAAACACTCACAACCTCTCACAACCCATAATCCAATTACACCCACAAAATTGAGACTTTCTCCCGCTAAAAGCTTTTCTCTTAAAGCCTTAATTTTTGGAATGAATTTTTCCTTCTGCAAAGACTTATATTTATAGAAGGAATTTGCATCTGGACAAAACTTCTAGGTGGGGGCCACCTCTAACAGCAAGGTAGTCAAATCAACAACGAAACAAATAATTCAAAAAAATCATTTGAGTTTAAAATATATTTCTGAACTAAGAAGATATATAAATATTGGTAAATAATTTTTTATACTTTTAAAATTTATCTTCGTTCGTACGAAGATTCTATGTTACTTAAGAAAAAAAAAGGTGGCATCATGTGTTGAAAGTTGATTGACTAGAGTGTTTAAAGAAAACAAAAAGCATGACACTTGTAACATCCCTGACTACTCTATGGATTGATGACCGACCCCATGGACCAACACGGGTCTTTTCAGCGTGCTTTCTCCTCACTCACACGCTTCCTGGGAAAACTTCCCAAGAGGTCACCCATCGCACACTTAACTGTGGAGTTCTCAAGTGATGAGCTTCCGTAAAGAAGATGCATCTTGTTTGTATAGGTAGTACCAATCATTTCATAATAATTTATCTTCTACTGTATAGTCCCATACCTACACAGTCTCAGGATCCCTCTCATTCATGTGTTTAATCGGTTCATTCATGTGTTCCTCCGCCTAGAAGCCTGCTAGGAGTCGTTCCTTGTCCGTGCCTTCTTGCACCGGCGACCACTCCCCGCCCTCGTCGGCCCCGGGTGTCACATGCCCACCAGCTTCCGCTTGGTTCGTCCTCGGACCACACCATACTGGGAGAGGTGTCGCTCTGATACCATTTGTAACATCCTTGGCTGCTCTATGGATTGACAACTATCCCCACAAACCAACACAAGTCTTTTCAGTGTGCTTTGTCCACACTTACACGCTTCATGGGAAAACTTCCCAGGGGTCACCCATCCCAGAATTGCTCTACGTCAAGTACGCTTAACTGTGGAGTTCTTAAGTGATGGGCTCCCGAAAAGAAGATGTATCTTGTTTGTATAGGTAATACCAATCAATTCATAATAAGCCATCCTCAACTCTATAATCCCATACCTACACAGTCTCATGATCCCTCTCATTTGGGTGTTTAATCGGTTCATTCACGTGTCTCTCCGCCTAGAAGCCTGCCAGGAGCCGCTCCTTGTCCGTGCCTTCTTGCACCGGTGACCACTCCCCGCCCTCGTCGGCCCCGGGTGTCACAACACTTCTTTCCCCCCACCAAGCAGCATCCTAAACCTACCTCTCAAACCCCCCAACGTCCCTAAATGCAGCACCCAAAAACCTCCCAACCACTATAAAACCCCATCCCCCTCATCTCGCATAACCACCCGCCGTTATAAATATTTTACAACATAAATTATAAAGTTTAATTATTTATGTATCTAATTTTTTTAACCCCACGGAATAACATATCACACATTGTGTACCTAATGGGGTATCGTTTCGCCAATAGTCGTTACAAACCTGAGGAGAGGAACAATGAATAGAAACCTTTCGCATGCCCACCATTTAACCATTGGAGTAAATTCACTAATCTTTTTTCTTTCATAATACGCTGATTTTCATAACTCGCGGTACAAGTAGATTAACACCGACAAACCCTAACTATATTCCCCGACAATGGCAAAATCATCCAACAATGGTAATTACGTTAGAGATACATATGAGCCAGAGTGATATATGAGCATCAGCCCACCTAGCCACCTCAGTATATACGCTCAGGTATAACTTATCCTCCATGACTTGTCATCCACGTGTTGGTTGAAGTTGCCAAAATGTCGCTCCAGCTAGCCAATCTTTAATCCCCCGTCTCTGATATCGGATTCGTTAAGGACATTTACCCTACATATCTCGACCAATATTTATTGGTTTGACCAATGACAGTTGAACCGTCTATGCGAAGGCCAACAAAATGGAAACATCCTTCAAAGTAATGGTGCAGGTATGTGTCTCCTATCTCCATTGTTCAACGAGTGCACTTATCATCGCATGATCAACCTAGAATAGTGGAATCTCGTAACTTCCCAGACTGCTTTATGGATTGAGGACTGTCCCCACAAACCAACACGGGTATTTTTTAGCATGCTTTGTCCCCACTCACACGCTTCCTGTAAAAACTTCCCAGGAGGTCACCCATCCCAGAATTGTTCCAAGCCAACCACGCTTAACTTTGGAGTTCTTAAGTGATGGGTTCCCGAAAAGACGACGCATCTTGTTGGTATAGGTAGTGCCAATTAATTCTTATAAGTCATCCTCAACTATATAGTCTCATACCTACACAGCCTCAATATCCCTCTTGTTCTGGTATGTAATCGGCTCACTCAAGTGTCTCTTCGCCTAGAAGCCTGACAGGAGCCGCTCCTTGACCATGCTTCTATTTTGCTCCGACGACCACTCACCGCCATCGTCAGCCCCGAGTGTCATATGTCCACCAGCTTATGCATGGTTCATCCCCAAACCACACGGTACTGGGAAAGGTGCCGCTCTAATATCATTTCTCGATTTGTGAGTGTCATCCTTACGTAGGAGCCATGCTAATCTTTTCTCTATCATTTTTTTTATCAATAAATATTAATGATAATAAAGGTTAAAAAGGAATAATAATAATAATAATAATAATAATAATAATAATAATAATAACAATAATAAGATTTAGATAAGTTTTTGGTCTCTCTAAAATTTATCAATTTTTGTTTTAGTTCCTGCAAATTTTTTCCTTAGGATTTCGTCCCTACTTTCAAAATTTTGGAAATAGTCCCTACTGTCATCTCTTTCTGTTAACTACTGATGTGGCAAACGGAATGACATGTAAGCCATGCCACATCATCCACGTGGCACTGACGTGGCATTACGTTTGCCACATCAGCATGGACTATTTCCAACAAAATTTATAATATATGGACGAAATCCTAAGACAAAATTTATAGGGACTAAAACTAAATTTTTTAAACTTTACAGGGACTAAAAACTTATTTAACAAAAAAAAAAACACTATTTTCCGACCAATTTTTAGAGCAAGTCATATAGGGACAGGAAACTACTTCGATACCCATGAGTACCAGAAATTATACCAAATGTATGAATTTGATAATTTAATCCTTGTGTCCCTAATGTATGATTTTTTTTCTTTTATTTTTTGGCCAAATCTCAGCAATCGAACAAGAATAAGAAATTACCTTGATACCCATGAGTACTAAAATTCATACAAGATGAAGGGATTTGTCAATTTGAAACTTGTGGCCCTAATGTATGATTTCTTTATATTTTGTAGCCAAATTTTGGAGCAAGTCGGAAAGGAACACGCAATTAACTCGGTACCCATGAGTACTAGATATTATACAAAATGAAGGAATTTAGTAACTTTAACGCCGCGGTCCATAATGTATGATTTTGTTTCTATTTTCTTGCCAAATTTCATAGCAAATCGGATGAGAAAAGGAAATTCCCTTGGTACATTTGAGTACTAAAAATCATACCAGATGAAGGAATTTTGCAATTTTAACATTAGCAAATTGACAAATCTCTTCATCTGTTATGATTTCTAATACTTAGGGGCATCGAGGTAATTTCATATTCCTGTCTGGTTGCTCTGAGATTTGGCTAGAAAATAGAAGGAAAAAAAATCATACATTAGGGACATAGGGATAAAATTATCAAATTTATTGTTCTAGTATAATTTCCGGTACTCGTGGGTACCGAGGTAGTTTCCTGTCCCTATCTAACTTGATCTGAAATTTGGTCATAAAATTGATTTTTTTTGTTTAAATAAGTTTTTTGTCCCCGCAGAATTCACCAATTTTGGTTTTAATCCTATAAATTTTGTCATACAATTTTGTCCCTATATTTTCAAATTTTTTGGAAATAGTTCCTGCTGATGTGGCAAACAGAACGCCACATCAGTGCCATGTGGATAATGTGGCATTCTGTTTGCCACGTCAGCAGTTAACAGAAAGAGATGACGGTAGAGACTTTCTAAAAATTTTGAAAGTATAGAGACGAAATCCTAAGGAAAAATTTTGCAGGAACTAAAACAAAAATTGGTGAATTTTATAGGGACCAAAAACTTATATAATAATAGTAATAAAAGGATAAATAGAAACAAAATACTATTAAAATTGGTCCCTTCCATGTTAAGGCGAAAAATATTTGTTTCGAAAATGTTTGTCCAAATCCAAGTCGATGAAAAAATCGGAAGTCGATCCAAAATAACCGAAAACCAGTAAAAATCAAATTTCTTTGGATTTCTTTGGAAAACCTTTTCTACAAACCCATCAATTGAGTTTGTTTTCGATTTTCTTTTCTGGAATTGAAGGTCTTTACTAGAAAAGGTATTTCATGCATTTTATTTGTTCCCCTACTGCGTTTTATACTGTTATCACTTTTTTTTATTTATTTATTATTATTATATACATTTAGAGCATGTTTGGGAATGCTTATTTTTTTAGATTATAGCTGTTTTATCCCCTAAAAGTTGTTTTTAAAATAATTTAGTATGTTTGGCATTTTTCTTAAATTTATAGAAAAGCTTTTTCAGAAGAAAAAGCTTATTTTTGCAATCTAGTTTTTTCTATCTTAAGATTGTTGTGATTTGATTATTTTTCATCCTCAAAACTCTATTCCTTGTTTACACTTGCAAAACTAACTTCTAACAAAATATTATTAAATTATACAAACAGTTTCATACCATTTTTTTGTAATTTACTACAAAAAAGTGATTTTTTTACACCACCCAAATGAAATAGATTATCTTAAAATTGCTTTTCAGCAAATAGACTCAAACAAAAATAGATTCTGATTATAATCGATTATAGAAGGCAGTGGAATAATTGTTGTGATTTCATTCATAGTACGAGTCTCTTTTATAGAGAGATTACAATAAAGGCAAAACACATCAAATCAAATATCTTCCTATAACTAAGGAAGGAAATGAAACAAAATAAAATCAAAATAATAAAAATAAAATAAAGATAAAATCAAATAGAATCAAAGAGGATAAAATCATGGATATTGTCTTGATTCTCCAACACCCCCCTCAAATTGGTGCATAGATATCTATCATGGCCAACTTGCTTATCAAGTTCTCAAAATTTGGTCTTGCTAGACTCTTGGTCAAAATATCAACTGTTTGTTGGTTGGAAGTCACAAAAGGAATACAGATAATGCCAGCATCTAATTTTTCTTTTATGAAGTGGCGATCAATCTCAATATGTTTGGTTCTGTCATGCTGGACGAGATTGCGAGCTATGCTTGTTGCTACTTTGTTGTCACAGTACAACTTCAATGGAAGATCAACCTTCATCTTGAGTTCCTCCAAGACTCTAAAGATCAACAACCCTTCGCAAATTCTTTGGGCCATTGCTCTAAATTCAGCCTCAGCACTACTTCTAGCAACCACACCTTGTTTCTTGCTTCTCCAAGTTACTAGATTTCCCCACACATAGGTACAATATCCTGAAGTTGATTTTCTGTCGGTGACTGATCCTGCCCAGTCTGCATCAGTAAAGATTTCAACATTCCCTTCACTGGTTTTTCTAAATTACAATCCTTCCCCAGGATTGCTCTTCAGGTACCTCAAAATTATGTAGATTGCCCCAAGATGTCCTTCATGTTCCAAATTTGTCATGTAGTCTTTTATCGGTCAGTAAATTAGCCCGGGATAAAAACTGTCAAACTAATTTCTTTCCTTCTCATTGTGCGTTTCAGGATTTGAACTCGAGGAGGATGATTGGCAGTGCTAAGGAGAATGGAGGACTCTATTACTTTGATGATGGACTTGGATCAAAACAACAATCCTAACCAATAGGTTCCTACTTTGAATCTAGTTTTATTTCTGATAACAATAATGATATTATGTTATGGCATTTACGATTAGGTCACCCGAGTTTTAGGTACCTAAAATATTTATTTCCAAAGTTGTTTTGTAATAAAGACCCTTCTTTATTTCATTGTAAAACTTGCGAATTTGCAAAACACCATCGCTCTTTTTTTCCTATACAATCTTATAAGCCAACAAAACCATTTTCTGTTATTCAGAGTGATGTTTGGGGTTCTAATAAGACAAGTACACTCTCCAATAAAAAATGGTTCATTAATTTTATTGATGATCACACTAGACTTTGTTGGGTGTACTTGCTAAAGGAAAAATCTGAGGCTAGCCAAGCTGTAAGAAATTTCTTTAAAATGGTGCAGAATCAATTCCAAACAATTATCCAAGTCTTCCAAAGTGATAATGGAAAGGAATATTTTAATATGATTTTAGGGAATTTCTTTCTTGAAAATGGGGTTGTGCATCAAAGTTCTTGTGCTAATACAGCCCAACACAATGGGATTGCGTAGAGAAAGAATAGACATCTCCTAGAGGTGGCTAGAGGCTTACTCTTCGAAACAAAAGTTCCAAAATACTTGTGGGGTGAAGCTGTTTTAACTGCAGCATATTTGATTAATCGTATGCCGTCCAAAGTTTTACAATTTCAAACTCCCCTTCATATTTTTAAAGAGTATTTTCCTATGACTTGTCTTTCAGCCAATTTACCTTTGAAGATATTTGGTTATACTGTGTTTGTTCATGAACATAAGCATCTTGGGAAGCTAGCACCACGTGCTATAAAATGTGTTTTTACTGGATACTCTCCAACCCAGAAGGGGTACAAGTGTTTTGATCCAAAATCAAAAAGAATTTTTGTAACAATGGGTGCCATTTTCTTTGAAAAACAACCTTTTTTTTAAGGACATTTATCTTCAGAGGGGGAATTCACATGAAGATTCTTTTGAAACCATTACTTTATCTGAAAACTCACACAATTCTGAGACTTATACTACTGTACCAATAACAAATGACCAAGATTCGTTATCTAGACCTACTCCCATCATGAGTAAGGTTCCTGTGGAATCTAGGTCTACATCTCTAAATCAAAACTCTGATAAACAATCCTTTGAAATTTATAATAATGAAGAACTAATCGAAATGCCACAACATGTTGATTCTTGTGAAGAAGAAATTGACAGGTTCAAGGCTGGTGACCGGAGGTGTGGAAAGGATTGTAATTTAGAAAAATCAGTGAGATGAATGTTGAAATCTTTACTGATGCAGACTGGGCATGATTAGTCACCGATAGAAAATCAACTTCAGGATATTGTACCTATGTGTGGGGAAATCTAGTAACTTGGAGAAGCAAGAAACAAGGTGTGGCTGCTAGAAGTAGTGCTGATGTTGAATTTAGAGCAATAACCCAAGATATTTGCGAAGGGTTGTGGATCTATAGAGTCTTGGAGGAACTCAAGATGAAGGTTGATCTTTCATTGATGCTGTTCCATGACAACAAAGCAGCAATAAGCATAGCTCACAATCCCATCCAACATGACAGAACCAAACACATTGAGATTGGTCGCCACTTCATAAAAGAAAAATTAGATGCTGTCATATTAGATTTTGGCCCTAACTCACTCCCAAAAGCTAGCTTATGGGATGATACCTCTAGTCAATGTGGGACTTGGGTTTTTCCCAATACACCCCCTCACGCCCAATACTGTTGGGCTTGGTGTGTGAATAACTTGGTGGGTGGCCCAACAATGAATCTAGGATAGCTCTGATACCATATAGAAGGCAGTGGAATAATTGTTGTAATTTCATTCATAGTACGAGTTTCTTTTATAGAGCGATTACAATAAAGGCAAATCAAATCAAATCAAATCTCTTCCTATAATCAAGGAAGGAAGTAAAACAAAATAAAATCCAAATAATAAAGATAAAATCAAATAGAATCAAAGATGATAAAATCAGGAATATTTTCGTGGTTCTCTAACATCGATTATCACAACAGTCGATTATACAAAAATCGATTATCAGCATAATATTTTTTTTCCGGCTTTCCCAAACACGCTCTTAAACTTTTCTATTAGTTCCCTTGCTATGTTTCATTTACGTTTTACACTTTACTATTCCAATATGACATACCAATTATGTCAAGCCTTGTTAAGCTTATCATCTTTTGAGATTTACGTCTTTCAAGACTTGTTAGCTAGAGAACGTGCTCGAGCTAAGTTCCAGGACTAGGAAAAAAGAGAAGTAGGCTTGGGCCCGGTTTTGCCTTTTTCGTCCCCGTCCCGACTCCCTACACAATCCTTGACATTGCCCCCGATTCCTGCCAGGGGTGGAGAGAAAATTTCAAATAACTATAACTTGAAACAATAAGAATAACTAAGAATAATTTCTAGTTATCTCCAAAAAATAAATAAATCTAGAATCAAGAGATATAAACCATAAGTAAAGATTATAATTAAGATATTTTTGTAATTTCCAAACATTGAGGAGGGTTCGGGATTGGGACGGATATCAACATCCTCATCCCCATCCCCGTCCTTGACTTTGGAAAGTGGGTTTTTCTCAAACCCAACCCTGATCTTAGTCAAAATGGGTTTTCCTTATCAAAATCGGGTGGGTTCAAATAGGTATTAACGGGTTCAGTCTCTTTTGTCATGCCTAAAGAGAAGAAGAGGTATGTTCCTGGAATTTCTTTGGTTTGTTGTTATTTAATATAGTGTTTGCAATCTGATGATTATACAATGTCATGCTTTTCCATTTTGATCAAAGCAAGGTTAGGTCTGAGATTAGGTTTGTGTGGTTTAATTTTGTGCGGTTTGTTTGGTTGTTTTACTCAGAATAGAAAGTAATTAGAACCTACCTACCTTAGAAAATACAAATTTAAGTTTGAAACATGGTTATGTGATTGTATCAACAATTTTGTTCAGATTAACTTATAATATGTTCTTTGACGTATTGACGTAATACAAATATGTAATGACACAATGTTGTTTTAATCTTTGAATTGAATGTATTTTTATTTCAAAATCGATTCAAACCGATTCACGTGCAGCTCTGATCACTGGCGCTATTTTAATGTAAAAAAATTCAATATGGCAAAAACCACCCATTTTGATAATTTATTTGAAAAGAGCTCGAATTTGATAATTTGCTTCTTTAACAACACTCTTTGCTCAACAAAATCCAGTAAGCATCATTTGTGCAAGAAACAGTAGAAAGGGAACTTCCATGGCGGGAACGGGAACTGATCCACAGAAACAATTCTTGAGCCTCATCCGCAATTTCGCCACCGAGAAATCTCAAGGAGGTACCTCTCTCCGTTCTCTATTTTCCTTCCCTCTCATTTCATCTCATGCCTTTTGCGCCTTATTTTCTCAGTTAACCAAACACACACACACACACGCGGTTTTGTTTCCTTTTGCAATGATGTTTCTCAGAACGAAGAGTGGTTACTCTGAGAAAGCAATTTGAGGATCTTAAATCTGAGGTTAACGTGGCCAATGCGGAGGTCGAAAATGCCAAGCGCTGCAAAGAAGTCGCGGAACAAGAGCTTAAAGGCATTGAAGTTCAATTGTTCTTGACCGAAGCTTCGGTTCAAACCCTAGAGGTTGCTTACTACTTACTACTCTCTACTCTCAACTTCATCTCATTTTTTTAGTGCAATTTCTTGGCCAGCATACATTTTGTATAGTTATATTCATGTTTTTACACAAAATTACCTTCGAAAAAATATTTGCTACACATGCATATTGTTATACAGGTTAAACTAATCATATACGTATATACGTTACACTGATTTTGAATTTGATCCATATACATAAAATTTTTGGAAATCAGTCCCTATATGTACAATTATTATTAATTTGTTCATCGTTGTTCATTGTGGTATAACGCCGTTTGTTGGAGTTGAAGTATTCAAAATGATTGTCACATGTAGGACCAAATTCAAAATGACTATCAGGTATAAAGACCATTTTGAATTTGAATTTGAATTTGGTCCCTACATATGACAATCATTTTGAATTTGGTGCTTATACTTTAAGTCCAACAAACGATGTAGAACATCAATAAAGAGGACCAGATTAATAATAATTGTATATATAGGGAGCGGTTTAAAAAAAATTCATGTATATGGGCCAAATTAAAAAACAATGCACATATATGGACCAGATGATTAGTTTAACTTTTTATATATTTGGCCTCCTTTATTATCCTTTCTGGATTGGTCTCTGGACATTAGTGTATTCATCGGTTGGAAGTTGAAACCGTGATGACAGGCAAGGGTATCTCTAATTCAAGATGAAATCTCTGCTGTTGGATCTGATTTGGAAACTCTCAAGGTACACACAAATCACAATTATGCCTTTCCTGTTTGGATTCTTTTGGTGTTTAAAACTACTCATTGATCCTTTGTCTTGTGTACATTGTGGCTTCATTACTACTAAAGAATGAAGAAGCAGCTTTACGGTAACAAGTTGTCACTCACAGTTCCACATTTCATTGAATTTGGAAATAAAATTGCTGGTTTAACAGATTTACATTCTTGCACGGGTATTAAGTTTTCTTGCTTTATTGCAGTGAGCAGTTCATCAACAACATGCTTGAGTTGAATGCCAAGATAAGGTTCATCTCGTTGATGAAATTATTATGCATTCCTCAAATGTATCATCCAATTTGTGTTATTCCTCATAAAGTTGGGCGACATCAATAGTTTAGCGAGTAGCAACTATCAATTTTAAAAATCGATTCTACTAAACTATATCAAAGTGTTTCTATTACTGGCTTTGCGTCTTGCCACTGTTTATTAGTTTTGATTGCCTTCTGAACAAATATTGCTGATTCTTGATGGGGTTGGACATATCTTGTAGGGATAAATACTATTATTTATGTCTATTGAAATTTTGAGAACTAATTTGGTATTAAGAGGTTGCCTTCCTAATATATAATTTGTTTTTAAATTTAAGTTTCTTTTGCATATTTTGAAATTACATTATCTTGTGAATCTGTCTTGTATGTTTTTAACATTATAATAGTTGTCTAATCCTTTAGCTGTTTCCAAGCAAGTATGTGCATTTCTCTGCAACATAATCTTTGAGGCCTTTGACTTCAAATTTCTCTCAAACAACCTTCTAGAACCCCCAAAAGCAACTTAACAATTCACTGATAAAAATGCACACACAATTTAATTTTGGTTGTGATATGTGGGGAAAATCATAAAGTATTGCATATTTATTGAAATTTGGCCATTTCAGAAATTTGATAATACATGGGTCATATTCTCAATCTTATGTGATAACTTTCTATCATTTATCTTACACATAGTTACTTATATATTATTACTCAATGTGGAAGTTGGAAAAGTATCATGTTTAAAGTGTACCATTATAGAAGCACTGTCGCTACCTTACATCACAGTTACTTATCCTTCTTTAAATGCAGGAAATTTCAAGAGAGCATCATTACTTATGACATTGATGCTGTAGATGGGGCAGCTTTTACAGGTTCTGTGATTCTTTTCACTGTTGTAGATGAGGACTGTCAGTCTAAACTTTATTGTAGTTGAAAACAGAGTTTCTGAGGATTGAGAAATAATTCTCTGGTCGGATTTTTTCATCATCAACTATTACAATATATACATAGAATAGCTAGCTGTCAAGCTAGAAAATAGGAACTAAAAAAGGAATAATTTCTTCAGTTAATAATCAGATCACTACCAAAAACAAAAAGGGAACAAATATACACCTAATAATTACAAATTTACAGCTAACAATCCCATGATTTTGGAATTAATCCAATCCCTTGTTCCTTGGGATTTTATATCGGAGTCCAACAATCCCCCTCAGGCTAGTGAATAGATGTCGATCATTGCCAGCTAGCTAACATTGGAGTCAAATTCTGACTTCAGTAAGGACTTTGTGAACATAGTTTCTTTTGACTTGGTTGGCACATAATGTAGGCTGAAAGTTCCATTGTCAATTTATGATTTTATGAAGTTACGGTCATTCCTCACATGCTTCATCCTATCTTGCTGCACAAGATTGTGAACTATGCTAATAGCTGATATATTAAACATCAAGATTTCACCTCACTCTTGTTAGAAAAATTTGATGCATAGTATATGTGTTTTATTCATAATATTGTTGTAAGGGCATGAAAAAGGAAATGATTTCATCTAATAGCATATAAAGGAGCTCCGTGTGCGCCGCCCATGCTCCACTTTTTCCATCACACTTCTCTGTCTTTGAAGTTTTAACATACTGGATTTCTTTTATAGTATTAACGTTTGTTAGTTAGTCTTGTGTCTAGAAACTGAGGATGCACTTTCACTTTGTTTAGAAACACCACAAGTACTTGTGAATGAGAATGATGCTGAAGTTGCTTTAAGGGCTCTTCAAAGTATGCTTTTGGAGACAATATCTCAAACATCTAAAGAGGAGGAGGAATACCAAGCACAACAAAAAGTTTATGAGAACGTAAGTTGAGAATCAAATGCTGGAAAGTCCAGGTTCCTTCCTCATCATATCATTATTTTCTTATATTTTATCATTTCTCAAGGTAAGAACAACCTGCAGGTCCATCAGGAATTGATTGAATGTGAAAGAAAGGTGTCTTTAATGGACATGATAGTCAGAGAAATAAAAGCATTGCAGGATCTTACCATATATCCTTATACATATGAAAGTGGTACAGTTGTTTTGGTAGTCTCTGCCTTGCTGGTTAGAGAACCTAAAATCTTAAAATGGTTTCACTCATTTGAAGAGAAAAGTAGAATCCACATACCATCAGGATAGAGGTGATTTTATCATGTTATGAGGAGTCCTATGGGTACAACCCATAAAGCACTCTTTGAAGATATATATTACATCTTTCAAGTTAATAGGTATGGTAAATGATCATATAAAATCTATTTAATTGGTTAGTAAGATTGCTACTATTATAAGCTGTAATTTCAAAATGTTTTATGCTGAGCTGAATACTTAGAAACTAGAGAAGGGGAAATTTGATCTGTAAAAAAAAAAGAGAGAGGAGAGGTTCAGGAATTTGTAAATTTTATTATAACTGAGAAGCATTGTTAGGACCCCCATTAAATAGGAATGAGCCCAGCCCAGCAAAGTAGAAGGTATATGTGAGAAAGAAATAAGATCCAAGACAGAGGATAGGAGAGAGATTTTATTATGGGGAGGCAGCTGTGTAAGTTTTAAGGGGAGTGAGTAGGCTGAGGTAGGCATTCGGTTTTGGTACTGTTGGCGATTAGAGGTGAGGCTTGGGGCTGGAGAATAGTTTTTCTCTCAGCAAGGGGCAATAGTCCTGGTAAGGCCAGACCTTCTGATGTAGTTGTCTATTTCAGCAATAATAATCCCTGAGTTTTGCTTTTCACCTATTGGCTATTAAAGTATGCTTGGATTCTGCCTTTTCCTCCCTAATTTCTTTCTTGCCCTGGTTCTTGTTATCTTAGTTTGTTAATGGAGATAAAAAAAAATTTAATTGATTAACATCGTGCGAGCAGCTGAGTTATGTCCTTAACTTGAAACAAGCAGTCTTCTAAATTAGAAGCAACATACAGTTCACTTGGTGAAGAACTTCAAAGAAGATGCATGTGTCCTAGTTGTCATCTTGACAATTTGGAGGCTGTCAGTGATCTACTTCAAGCAAATGAGGTGAAATGATGTCTTGTAAGTAGTCTACTTAACCAAACATTTGAGATGTTGATAATATTGCACTACAATGGTACTGAACCTTGTTCATGTTGTGTGGTTCGAAGTTGGATTTACCTTGCATTCTAGCAAAGACGGACAAGTACTGGTTTTCTTTATAGATAAGTCTGGAAGGGCAATACATTGATTGTTTTTACATATATTTGTTTCTCAGTAGCTTGCATGTACTGGTCAATATTATCTGTAAAATTGACTATTTTCTATAATTTCGTAAGACTTATCCACAAAAGAGCTAAGCTACATTTTGATTCTCAATTGCAATTGTAGTTACTATTCATAGACAGATGCCATTTTTATGATAAATCTAGTCTGGTCGACACCCTTCATCATCCTGTTGATGTATAGTATTGATTGGGTTGGTACTTAGTAGCCATCTGCAATTTTCGTTTATTACATTAAGGGAGAGTTTGTCCCTTGAAGTTTGCCATTCTCTTGGCAACACCCCTCATGCCCTAAATTGGACATCTGGAGCATTTAGTTTGCAGGACTAAACATCTGTGGGTAGTTAGCTCCACATCATGATAGTTTTTGATATCATGTTAGAATAATTGTGCCTAACTTCACCCCAAAAGCTAGCTTGCGACGGAGGGTTTCCCTTCATTATAAATGGTTCTTTACCCATATACTCAACCAATGTAGGACTTTTACACTTAAAAAATTATTCACTTATATTAAAAAAAGATTCTACTTTAGTTGTACAGAATTAAATATCAATGGAAAGCAGCAAATCTGAACCAAAATATGTTGTTATAGGGAAACAGCTCGAAAGGCTCTGAAGCGCCACCCATTATCAGAGTAACAACGGTCCCTTATTATTTATTTTAATGAATCAAAGTTTGGATGAAATCCAGAGTTATGTTACACTGACTTACCGTGGTACACTAAAAGTGGGGGAAGCACACTCTCCTTAGGTCTCTTAAAAGTCATAGGGAGCTTTGGTGGAAAACTTAAAAAGCATATAATGTTTGTAAGGCTTTTCTGGGGTAAGAATTGTTGAAGGGAAATTACGGTGGTTCACTGAATCTGGGAAGGCTTGACTCTCCAAACAGAGTCCTGCATGAGCTTGGTATATATATCCAGCTTTCCCCTTCAGATCCTTAATGTAGTTACCAGTGTAAAACTGTAAACCGGGAGCATTTGTGTAGAGCTCCAGCACTCTCCCAGATTTCTTATCCTGCACTATGGCTGCAAGCTTGATCTTTTTGCCTCTCTTACCATCAAGTACATAATTGATATCAAAACCTTTAGTTTCAGCCAGTTGGTTGATCCTGCTTCCAATAGTGTGTGGCTTAAGGAAATCATATGCGGTTCCTTTCACGGAAGCAAATTTGCCTGTGGGAATGAGTTTGCTATCAACAACTGTGATCTGGGAACCAAAGATCTGCACCACCTCATTCAGAATATTGCCACTGTTTTGACCTCCCAAGTTCCAGTAAGCATGGTTAGCCAGATTCACTGGAGTAGGCTTGTTTAGAGTTTTTGCTTTCATAATTATAATCAAATGATTTTTCCTAGTTAGAATGTAGCTCACAGTAACAACGAGATCACCAGGGAATCCTAAAACACAATTGAAGCACACAAATCAGAAACATATAAGTAATCATATTTCTTTGTGAGAAATTAATAGAGGTATCAAAGCTCAACTAGATAGAAGCTGTGAAGAAAATGGCATTGCTTACCTTGTTCACCATCAAAACTGTGGTAACTGAAGGTAATACTAGGGCTGGGACCTTCTCTTTGATACTTGTTTACTTTCCAGAGAACATCACTAAATCCTCTGGATCCACCTAATTAGTAGGGCAGGCAGAGGAGTGAGTTACTTTCTACATGAGATGTGGTACTAAATGGACTATGCAATTTTTCTATAAATTCTCTGTTTAGTATTTATTTGATGTTAAACATACCATGAAGTGTGTTGTTTCCTTCATTAGCAACTAATTTATATTGGATTCCGTTTAGACTAAACTGAGCTCCCCCAATTCTGTTAGCAACCCGGCCAACAGTAGCTCCAAAGTAAGTTGAATCATTCTGCAAATAGTTTGGCATTGCAATAAGTTACCTTTTTTCTTGATCTTATCACTATACGTGGGAAGCCATATAAAAACAAAATGAGCAAATTTGAATAGACCAAAGGTATAATGTTGCATTATGGATTTATTATCCACCATTGATTAGTTAAAGTATATTGAGATTTCAACTCACTTCATCTAATCAAGAGTGTATGCACTCTTGCTTTCTTACTTTCCACTTTTGTTCACTAAATTCAATTCTAAATAAGGATTCTAAAGTGAGATGGTACTTCCAGTTTTGTTCACTTGGTGTTCAACTTTATCTAATTAAGGGTTGATACACTTTCACTTTCATACTTTCTTAGGTTGAATAAGGAAAATCAGGACAAATTAATTGCGGGTTTTAGGTAATTCAAGATTGTTTTAGAATTGTAGGTAATTTATGATTGAATTTAGTTTTCTTCTTATTTTTATTTAATGGATTAAATAAATATAAAGGTCATAACACATAAGACAATGACCAAGACAATATAAGCATACTTGTCACATTTTGATTAGTACACATAAAAATAACATCAATGTCCTCTTAAGTCTTATCTTCAATTTTTTTTGGGCCTTGCTATTTGTACCCCTACAATTTGGCATCCACCCCCACACGTTTCCCGACATTTAAATCCCGGATTCATAAACTATGTTTCCGATATTTAATTGTCGGGAAATTCTTAAAATTTGAAAAAAAGTGTTTCTGACAATCAGATGTCAGAAACATAGTTTTTGAATCCGACGTTTAAATGTCGGAAAGTGTACTTCAATTAGATGCTGGAAACATAGTTTCTAAATCCGGCGTTTAAATGTCGGAAAACGTGTGAGGATGGATGCCAAATTGTAGGGGTACAGGTAGCAAGTCCCAATTTTTTTATTTTTTTTGAGACACTTAAGTCTTATCTTCATGGACACGGGAGGATCCAACAATATGATGTCAACCCTGGAAAAAAAAAATCTAACAAATTTTCCGGTTCAGAAGGAAGCCTCCTCAAACTTTCCTCATTTGATAAACTTACTAAATTCTTAAAAAAATCGTCGGGAAAAAAAAAACTAAAATCTTAAAAAATTTGAAATTCGGAAATCATAATTCCTTTTCAATCATAAAAAATCATATATATATATATATATATATATTAGTTCGGAACCCACCCTAATTAGCCATTTGGGTTGAGTGGGTCCACGGACTCGTTATGGGACTAATCACTGGTTCGACTGATTGAGCATGATTTTACCCTTTGGTTCTCAGCCTCTTAATGGGGCTAATTAGTAGTGCTTTTGTTAGGGGAGGGGATCTCTTTATGATCGTTCGGGTCACGAAAACTCCAAGGACACAAATTTCAAGCACAAGAACATTACCGATAATACATGCAAATCAACCAGAACATAGCACAATATAATAAAAGGAAGATGAACATCGGGATTTTAGTGGTTCGGCCGTTGTAGTCTACGTCCATGGGAGAGAGTGCAACAAAGTCTTCTTCTCTCCTTCACTATCTTGATCATAGAGATACAAGTGCTTTACAATAGAAACCTCCTACAATTTTGCCTCTTAGTCTTGCCTCCCATGCCTTCCACATGGTACCTCCCAAGAACTACACCAAGATTGACATTTCTACTTCTATACACCTTTTCCCATCTCTCACAAATCACTCCACGATTTTCTCTCAAGATAGTATTGCCTCACACTCACAATCCATCTCTTATTTTTCCACACACTACATTGTGCCTTGTGTATTGCACACACAGCTTGTTAAGCTTGTGTTACACACAAAGCTTCTACATTTTCCTATACAATAGCTAAGACTTTATACATCCTATCTGAACTAGTTACAGACTTAGTTGCAGAGCAGTTACAAATAACAAACTAATGCAACTAACAGAAACTTACTAACTGAAATAGATATCACATAGCTATTCCATGTACACCCGTGTATTACATGCATGTACGCGACCAACAAGCTACATCTGTTAATGCACCCATGTACAACACCCATGTACGCGGCCAAGCTACATCTGTTAATACACCTGTGTACAAAACACATGTACGTACACCCGTGTACTACACCCATGCTCGCGATCAAGCTGCATCTGTTAAAACACCCATGTACACCTATTCTAACTGTTGCTCTTTTATGATGATCCACCTGATTCTAAAAAATCTCCACCTTGGATCTTCAGCACTTGATCATTGTAGAATGGCTCAGTCTCCTGCAGAGATAATTCATATGAGCCTTGGTCCTTTCGAAGTTACCAATTCTTGTGATTCCTCAAGCTAGTTGTCCAAGTTAGTGTTGTCATCAACTAACTAACTAACTCACTTCCTCTATTGATTGCAAACAGTTGTTCCATAATCAATTATACCATCACCATAATCGATTATGCCTCTGCAACCATAACTTCATATTGTTGATTTTGAGGCATATCTCAACAATCTCCACCTTGACTCTAAATCAGGGAATTTGAGTTCAAACCAATCACCAATGTGTTGCTCTTCCATTATGCTCCAGAGAATCCAAACATTTCTTTTTGAGTCATTAAGCTTCCCAATGTGCCATTCCAGGATCCATCACGAACCTGCTTTTCACACTCTCAACATAAGCCAAATTTGGTTCCATGTTGCTCCAGATGCTCCACCTCAAAAATAAGTCCTTTCTCTGTCAAGCTTCAAACAAAGTTCCTTTCTCTGTCAAGTTTCAAACTTAGTTCCTTTGCAGTTCTTCCTTCGAAGAATTTCTGAACCTTCAAGTATTTGCCAATGCAACCAACTGTCATATTCACTACGCCAGCCTAGTGGTCACCACGACTGCCTTCAAAATCGTGTGCCTCTCAGGTTCCTTGTTCGAATCCCACCTGATGCCCTTCTGGATTTTAAATATTACATCATTTTATGAAAAAAATAAAACGACCCAAATCCAGAAGTCCAGACTCGAACTCATGACCTGACGACTCCACCTCCAGCGCTAAACCACTTAACCACAACAACTTTTGAAGCAAAAATATGACAATGATAAATCTATTTATCATAACCAAAATTCTTCCCTTTTAGAACCAGCAACCTTCGTCTTCCTCCTTCCACCAGGAACAAACCATACTTCGGACTCATTAATGGAACCGAAAGTTCCTTCTATACACAAATCTGTTTTCTTCAAAGAAAGTCAGAAAAACCACTGCAAACCTCATACAAGCTTCCACCCGCAACGCCGTGAGACACACCGCCGTTCAGATCCACATTAATCAAGCCAAACCGAAAAATGCACCTTACCATGACTGTTCTGCGCTGTTCTGGGTCTGAACCACCATCAGACTGACTTCTGATGCACACCAGCAGATCCTCTTTATGTCCGCGAGTCCTAGCTCCACTGTGCGTGCCTTCTCCATCCGAGTCGCCGTCAACCGTGCACAGTAACGAAACTGCCATGGCTGCCATTGTTTGAATGTTCCCACACACTCTAGTTCTTGCGGCCCCATTCATTCCTTCTCTTCCGATCTTTGTTCTTCCCTTCTTCTTCCATGGCATGCTCGTGCTTCCCAGACAATTGACTTTCTTGTTCCTATTACAACAAGAAACGCACACAGCAACACATCCAAGAAAGAACAATAACAAAGAAAGAAGAATAACAATGAATCTAATCAGAAAAATGAAATTGAATACACCTTCTAACACATGCTTCAATTCCCTTATTCTAGCTTCTCTTTCTTTTCTACTCAACAATTCGATCTCCTTCCACACGAAGTTCCATCGATCTTCTGTCTTCAAGCTCTCAAGAGTACAACCGGATTTTACAGACTATAGAATGAATTCTTCTTCCTCTCACCACTCAACTCTATGGTTTTTTTTCTTCAGCCTATACAACACAGATAAGTCTGGACTTCTATATCTAACAAAATCAGTTACAACAACCTAACCAATTTTAACATACTAGATATCACAAGACCTCACAGCTGTATAACTAACTTAACTGCCAAGTTAGCTTTAGCTCCAATAATGATCCATGAACATAACATTCTCCACCTTGGATCTTCATTTCAAGACAGAAACTTTTGTCTTCTCCTTTCTGTTTTCTTTCAAGAAAGAAAAGACATCGCGAAACCTCAAACCAGATCACCCACAACACCGTGAGACCCTCCGCAGCCGCCATCCACACCGAAAACGCGCCTTCTACCACGACATTGCCGCTTTGTATGCTGTCGTGGATTAAAGAACACTGAACCAACAGATCCTCTTCACATGTTCTGTTTCTACTTTCTCATTCCTTCTTCACACTTCGAGTTTCTTCTCCACACGGGAACACACAGGACTTCTGAAAATAGACGTCGTGTTTCTTGTTCCTTGTTCATGTGTTATTCCTTTTCTTTTCTCCTTCGTGTTCCTGTTACAACAAGAACCAAACCGCAACAACAAAACCACAAGAGGCCCAAAGAAAAGAAGTACACCCTCCATAAAGAAACTGAAATCACAAGAATAGGAATAGAAATTTCAGAAACATAATACACCTTTGTTCAGAAAATGCTTTTGGGTTCTCCCTCACAGAATCTTGCATGGGCCTTTATTTCTGGTTTGTATTCTGTTTTACCTGATGCACCCATGTACAGCGCCTGTGTACAGCGTCTAGCCACATCCTTGTGCATATCAGTACATCTCTGATGCACTCATGGACAACACCTGTTTACAGTGTCTAGCCATATCCTTCTGCATATCAGCACATCTTTGTACAACACAGATTTACCTCAACTAACATAAAACAACTTCGTATATTCCATCTCTTGCCATAGCGACAGATCTGAATTCCTTGCTCCGTTCTTGATTTACTCGAGAATCGAACCATAATCGATTACACATTCTCTGTTCTTGGCCCCTTTGCTCTCACAGTCCTTGCTTTGTGCATTCCCACAAACAGCCACTTGTGAATCTTGTATTTCACCATTCCCAGTATCGAAAGTGGCTCTGATACCACTTGTTAGGGGAGGGGATCTCTTTATGATTGTTTGGGCCACGAAGCCTCCAAGGACACAGAAATTTCAAGCACAAGAACATTACCGAGAATACATGCAAATCAACCAAAACATAGCACAATATAATAATAGAAGAAAAATAGTAAAAGGAAGATGAACACCAGGATTTTAGTGGTTCGACCATTGTAGCCTACGTCCACGGGAGAGAGCGCAACAAAGTCTTCTTCTCCCCTTCACTATCTTGATCATAGAGATACAAGTGCTTTACAATAGAAACCTCCCACAATCTTACCTCTTAGTCTTGCCTCCCATGTCTTCCACATGGTACCTCCCATGAACTACCTCAAGATTGACATTTCTACTTCTATACAGCTTTTCCCATCTCTCACAGAAAGTCTTGTATGGGCACAAACCCAACAATTCATCCTTAGGCACAGCAAATCAATATATGGCAATACATCCAAACATGGGACCCGCTATTATATCTGTTTTTCTTTTATTTTTTATTTTTAAAATAAATCTGATTGTCTCTTTCTTCATTAAACCAATAGGAACTTCCTCCTTCTCTCCGTGGTTTCTCTAAAATCATCTCCTTTTTTTTGTCTTATTCTCCCTTTTCCACTTCTTCTTCCTGCAATTTTCATTATTATTATTTTCCTGATAAGTTGAAACTTTCGATCTTCTACACTAAGTTAATCATAATTTATACTAATGATAATACCCATGTAAACAAAAACCTCTAAAGCAAGCACATTTTTTATTCTTCTCCCATTGCACTAAAATCATCAACCTCTGTACACCCTCCTCTCCTCCACTGCCATCACCACAATCAAAATTGGTAGTTTTTTTTCAAAAACAAGGACCCAGGAACTAGAACAAAACACAAAATCTTCCCTCTTATTAGCTACCCTGTCGCCACCACCATGAAAACCACCATAAACCACCACACTTAAGATCTGTCGTTGTGACCCTTTTCTTCGCCCATCATGAAACTCACTGCGTCGTCAACAGCAAGCTATGCTGCACCCCTCACCCTTAAGCCCAGCCACCATTGCAGCTTCTTGCACCCTCTATTTTGCCTCTAACCTCATCATTTCCTTTCATTTTCTCATGTTTTTGTTTTTATTTACTTTACTTGTGATTTTGTTTGAGTTATTCATTATAAGACTTTAATTATAAATAATTTTAAGAGAGTAGTACCAGATTCAAGTTTTCATGGTGGTTCTGTAAAAATTATAAATGGGTAAGGAGATGCTTTTAGAGAAACCACGGGTACAGTGGAAGGGAGAAGGAGGAAGGTTGGTATTGGTTTAATGAAGAAATAGAAAATTAGTAATTTTTTTAAAAAGAGATATAACAGTGGGTCCCATTTTTGAATGTGTTGTCATGTATTGATTTGTTGTGCCTAAGGATGATGTGTTGGGTTTGTGTCGAGACTTATCACTCCATGATTTTTTCTAAAGATAGTATTGCCTCACACTTATAATCTCTTATTTTTCCACACACTACATTGTGCCTTGTGTATTGCACACACAGCTTGTTAAGCTTGTGTTCAGCTTGTGTTACACACAAAGCTTCTACATTTTCCTATACAATAGCTAAGACTTTATATATCATATCTGAACTAGTTATAGACTTAGTTGCAGAGCAGTTACAAATAACAAACTGATGCATCTAACAAAAACTAACTAACTGAAACATAGCTATTACATGTACACCTGTGTATTACATGCATGTACGCGACCAACAAGCTACATCTGTTAATGCATCCATGTACAACACCCATGTACGTGGCCAAGCTACATCTGTTAATACATCTGTGTACAAAACACATGTACGCACACCCGTGTACTACACCCATGCTCGCGGTCAAGCTGCATTTGTTAGAACACCCATGTACAACACCCATGTACACCTACTATAACTGATGCTCTTTGATGATGATCCACCCGATTCTAACAAATCTCCACCTTGGATCTTTAGCACTTGATCAGTGTAGAATGGCTCAGTCTCCTGTAGAGACAATTCATATGAGCCTTGGTCCTTTCGAAGTTACCTATCCTTGTGAGTCCTCAAGCTAGTTGTCCAAGTTAGTGTTGTCATTAACTAACTAACTAACTTCCTCTGTTGATTGCAAACAGTTGTTCCATAATCAATTATACCATCACCATAATCGATTATGCCTCTGCAACTATAACTTCATATTGTTGATTTTGAGGCATATCTCAACAGTTTTTTCTTTCATTTTATAGTCACATCCAAAAATTTAAATTCAATTTTATTGTTATAAAAATTAGAATAAATTATACTTCACCAAAAGTTTATTAAAATAATAACGAACCACAAATTTGTCCATAAATTACACTCTACACCATTTTCTAGTATTAGCTAACTAAACTTAACAACATTAAGTTACTTAAAATTTTAACAATATTTATAAAAATTTATTTGATATTTATATACTAATTTTGTTTTTAGAGATTTATCTTATAATTTCTTCTTTGCAAACTAAATTTGAATTTTTTAATTTAAAAAATAAAATATATAATTTTAAAATCTTTTTAAAATGAGTATAATTTATTTAAATATTTATTTTTTCAGTCCATTATATGTTTATTTTACTTAAACATTTTTTTTTGTATATACTCTAACAAATTTTTTTTTTGATGAACATATACTCTAACAAATAATGTATATAAAACATGCATCAATTACATTGAAAATTATTTTTTCGTTATATTCTTATCTTTTTTAGTCATTTAACTCAACAACTTAGAAATAAATAGCTTGCTTTTAATTATTATATATATATATATATATATATATATATATATATATATATATATATATATATTATAATAGTTTCTGTTGATCAAATGTTGTTGAAACAAATATTTGAGTATAAGAATAAGAATGTATATAAATTTGTGAAAATATGATATGCAAATTAAATGAGCATAATTTCACAAATGTTATGAATAATTTTATGATTTATACTTATTTATTTTAATCGACAAGATAATTAATATATCTTATGTTCATTATACAACTATATATATATAACTCTTTTTTATTCGATTTATTTATTTATTGAGCCTATAATTTGGTTTATCTATAGTAAAGTTCTTACTTCAAATTATTTCATAGTGTGTGTGACCCTAAACCCTAAATCATAATTTCACAAATGTTATGAATAATTTTATGATTTGTACTTATTTATTTTAATCGACAAGATAATTAATATATCTTATGTTCATTATACAACTATATATATAACTCTTTTTTAATTCGATTTATGTGTGTGTGTGGTTTTATACTAAAGCTATTTTTATAACTTTCTATATTAAGAATTTACAGGGATGTTGTTCTGGTCAAAAACCAAAACTCAATAGTGTCACTTCTGGTATTGGGACTATTTTGATTTGGCCCAATATTCTGGCCCCTTCTCCTTCTTCTCCCTTTGGCTCCTTCGTGTTGAACCGATTTTTTTTTTTGGTTTCTGCGAAGACACTCTGATGCTTAAGTCAACAATGATCTTGCATATAGTGAAGAGAAATTGCATACCTTCTCCCTTAGTGGAGATTTTGCTTATATACCTGTTTCTGGATTTAACCCCGATGGCTTCCAACCATATTGCCCCATGCTTTGTGGCATGTTTACCTTTCTAATCCAGTATAATAGGGTGTCCGTAATGATGGTTTTGGATAGATAATCATGTATGATTAGGTAGGGGCGTTCCACTTCAAAGATGCCCTTGGGACGGCCCTGGTTGGTTTCAGGTAGGGGCGTTCCACTTCAAAGAAGGGAGAGACACGTGTTTTCTTCTCCCGAGGCTTCCTTCCTTAGTTTCGATGCGGCCCTAGTCAGATGCACTTTTATTCGCTTTGCTTTTCGATGTGATATTTTTCAGCAATATTCACTTCAGCCATGTTTTCCATCCAACGGCTTTTTGATTTGTGTGTGGCTACCATTTTCTAGGCTTTTTTAATTCTTCGAGATTTTTTTAAGATCTTTGTTTCCTTTGAGGGAGGGAATTCCTCATTTTTGATATAAATAGGTGAATGAGTTTCCTGCTTTCCCCGCGAACCCTTCATCTTTTCTTCTTTTTTAATGGAGACTATTTTTCCTCATCAGTTTGTTGAGTGATGCTCTTTTGTTGGAGACTATGTATTGTTGGTATTGCGCACTTTTGAGTTTTGACCAGGTTTCGATGTAGGGGGTGAGTCTCGACGAGGTTTGCGACGTTTCTTCGTCGCAAACTTCGTTGGGGTTGGAAGGAGGGTTTCAGGGATAACCAGTTCCTCCTTCACTTGAAAGAGAGACGGGGTTTTTGGACACCTATCCAGGACTATACGTTCCTGCCAGTGCTGACTTCCTCGTTTTTCCCTTTGTTTGGAGGTGGGAAGGTTGAATCCTCAAGTTTTCCCTCCTTCTTACTTGACCACAGTGACCTCGAAATAGGTCACCGTCCTTCAAGTTACTCCGACTTCTTTGAGTGGGTCCCTCACCTGCCTTTTTCTTTTGTATCCATCCTTCCTGGTTGTCATGACCCGAGGGATGGGACGCGGCGGAGGACTATGACCTGTAGTTGAGACGACTGTTGGAGTTGGCTTGCTACTGCCTACCGTTTTTCTCAACCAGCTTGGTTCGGGGGCATCTGTAGAGAATCCTTCTTGAGACGGGTTCGCTCTCACCCTGAAAGTTTCTTCTTTTAAATCGGCTTGGGATCGGGGTGCCACCCTTCTTACTAGGATAGTTTGTGACTTTATTTGTAATTTCCTTTTGTATTCGAACACTTGTAATCTCGACTCATATTTAATAAAAAGGCTTTGTTTTGTCTCTTTTCGCTTCTTTCCTTTCTATCTTGTTAATTTTTGGGAGACCGAATTGAGAACCCGATCGTTTTCTTTTATTCAGTGTAATCGTTACTCGGTTTGCTTCAAGACTGAGAAAAAACTCTAAGTCTCGAAACTGGGTGAAAACTCTAGTTCCGGGGTCGGACGAAGGCTCAAACCGCTTATATGGACCGGTCATTAGAGACTTGAGTCGCTTTGAAACCGGGTGAAAACTTAAGTTTTAGAACTGAGTGAAAACTTCAGTTCTGGGGCTGAGCGAAGGCTCAAGCCGCTTATGTGGACCGCTCGTGAGACTTGGGTCGCTTTGAGACTGAGTGAAAACTCTAAGTCTTGGAACTGAGTGAAAACTCCAGTTCTGGGGAGTCAGGTGAAGTATTCCGTTTTCCTTCCTTCCGCCATTTTCTGATACGATCTGTCTTCTTGTAGTTACCATGTTGGTGGGAGTAGAAGTTTACAGTTCCCACAAACGGCGCTAATGTTCTGGTCAAAAACCAAAATCAATAGTGTCACTTTTGGTATTGGACCTCTGTTGATTTGGCCCAATATTCTGACTCCTTCTCCTTCTTCTTCCTTTGGCTCCTTCGTGTTGAATCGAATGGGGAGGGGGGTCTTGTAGATAGTATATAGTGTTTATGTGAAGAGAAATTGCATACATTCTCCCTTGGTGGAGATTTTGCTTATATACCTGTTTCTGGATTCAACCTTGGTGGCTTCCAAGCATGCTGCCCCATGCCTTGTGGCGTGTTTACCTTTCTAATCCAGTATAATAGGGTGTCCGTGATGATGGTTTTGTAGATAATTGCGTGTGTCAGGAGAAAAGGGGCAGTTTTACTCTTCCTCTTTGACGTGCGCGGGGACAGATATGATTAGGTTCCTTCCCGAGGCGAGAAAGTCCACTGTGTACGGAAACAGATGGAGGAGGTCAGGCAATTTAGATCGGCCGGCACAGTTTGCCCGGCTTATGGGGCTTTATGGGTCAGTTTTGTCTGGTCTAGCCCTTCTTGGGCCTAAAATGAGGATGGGCCTTGAGCTTTGTTATTTTTGGACCAGAGCAGATGTGAATTTTAATCCCAATTTCTATCACCTTTTAAAAGATAGCGACAAGTTTATCTTTATTTTTGTTTTCAAATATGCCTATTTAAGTGATTTTTTATAATCTCAATTGACAATAGTTATTATAATAATTTATATATCCTATAGTCAAAATAATTGAAAGCATGATACTTATTTAAAAGTTGTTGAGCTAAGTGTCTCGAAAGGAAAAAGAAAAGAAAACAAAAATATAATTTAAAAATTTATTTTTCACATAATAGATACAAGTTTAATATCTATAATTTGTTAGAGTGTGTACTGAAAGGAATCGTATGAGTAAATATACATATATGATGGACTGAAAAAATAAATGCTTATATGAATTATATATTTTGTTATAAGGTTTTCAAATAGCACATCTTATTTTTAAATTTATAAAATCAATTTGGTTTGTAAACAAAAAATTAATATTAATTTTTTTAATGTATAAATAACAAATCAACAATAACTTTTTCTATCCTCGAAGTAGATCGATATATCTATATTAAATTAGTCATCATAATTTTTTTTTTCCCCTAACTTAGAAAACAAGCTAATAACATATGAGGAAAACACAAGTTGATATACTCCCCCGTTCTTATTATAAGAAACAAAACCCTAAGACATATAGATAAAAGAAATGTATTGAAATAAGCTAATTATAATTCATATTCATATAAATTTACTAAAATACCCCTTTTAATCTTAATTAATGTTCTACCTCTAATGAAAAGTTGATATTATCTCGTAAATATAAATCCTATAATAAATTAGGATAAAATTAGAAATTAATATTTAATATATATCAAAATTAATATATGCTTCTTATATTTTGGATAAAAAAATATATATTTATTTTTTATAATAAAGATAGAAGGGAATATTATATAATAATAGACCACAATTTATATGCAACCAAGCCAGAGATTATGAATAAAAATGTCAAAGTGGAAACATCTAGGAAAGGGGCATCGAATTGCATAGTCATTTTTTTTTATTCAAAGCTAGACTTAAATGTGGACTCATTTTTCTATGCTTAGAGATAAAAGGTCAAAGCTATATATCCTTATCACATTCATGAAACAACGTCACATTACATAGAGTGGGTTCCGAAAAAGAAAAAGAAAATAATCAAAACAAGGATCGAATAAAAATATAAGAATGTTAGCCAATATCCTTGATTATCGAATCAATAAAGGAGATTTGATATTGAAGGATAATGTATTTAATATATTAAAAAAAATGTAATACTTAGTTGAAAAATACATTTCATTTATTGAGTCCTTAACTGCGCCGTTAAAACATTTTTACAATACCCATAAAAATAAATGTACGTTCTTAGTCTCTCAAACACATACACATTACACTCCACTTATTTTTTATAGAAAGAGTATGTTAGTAAGTTATAATTAAAAAAATAGAAAATATATACGAAAGTATAGCTTGCTAACATACATCTTTTAAAAAATGAGAAAAATGAATGAGTGTACGTTTTATATATATATATAGGCAACAATGCAGCATATTCACATAAAATTGATTTCTTAATATAACATTTTTCATTAAATCGATCATGAAAATAAGATTATATTGGTATATGAAAGATGAAATTGATTAAAAAAATTATTATTAAAAGACCAGTTTAATATCACTACTAACAACGAATAATATGTGTCTACTTTACACAAAAAAATATTGGGTGGATAGAGGCCGCAAGAAGCGACTAGCAGTCAGCTCATTTGACGAATAATGTTAGTAAGCGACAAACTAAAACGGCAAATCTTAGCTATCACACGTTTGAATCAATCCAAGTTGTTGAACAATGAGGACATTTCCTTATTTTTTTAGTCTTTGCTCAACAAGGAAAGAAAGCAGATGGTAGGAAGATTTGGAAACACCACAACCACAATAAATCACAGATTTGGAACAAGTACAAAGTCGACTCACCTTGTAATCCTTAATTGAATCATATCCAAGAACAATATCACCCAAGTTTCCTGAAAACAAATCACAGAAAAAGAAACAAAATTTAGAAAAATAGAAAAAAATACGGAAAAACGAAAATAAATAAATAAATGCATATTTGGATCCACATTAGTGGCTCTCAGAAGCACTTTTGCAATAAAACTACTGCTTTTTAGCTTATAGGTTTCAAAAGTAATTCCGCTCAATTTACATAAGTTTCCAAGCACACTATAAATAGAACTGAAAAAAAAACAACAACAACAACAACATTTGATGTTTTGGACACTAAAGAGAAGCATAATACCATTCTTATCAGGAAGGACCAGGGACAAGATTGATGCACCCCAGTTGGTAACCTTCAAAGACAGGTCACCTTTCTTTAGCTCAAATATCCCAATCTTTTCTTTCTTAACAGAGCCATTGACAAATCCAGAAGCAGCTAAGAAGAACAGACATAGCAGCAGCACAGAGATCTTGGCCATTTTCTTGTATAAGAACTTTATATTAAATAAGAATGAAAAAAATGTTGTACAGGTAGATATTCCAAAGCTAGCTAATGGATTGCATCAAGGGATAGCAAGAGAATCAGGGGATGCAAAAAAAGGGTATTTGAGAAACTATATTGTTTGTCTTGCAGCCAGTGTTTATATTATATGATATATATTCTGACTAGGCGTAGGTGGGGCAAAAGGGCTCGGCATATCCTGTGAAGGTTCTTAATTTTTCTATTGTCATTCCAAATAGAAAAGCCAATGAATTTTAGATAAAAAAAAAAAACATAAACTTTACTGAGAGTCTTTAATGATTTAGATTCCCCTTTTTCCTATCTCATAATTTCTCCCATATTGTAAAAGAGAAAGAAAGACACAAAAGATAGAGTAAATCAGATTTCACCTCCTTGGAGTTTTGCTAAAATACACCCAATCCCAGTCTTACTTCGAAAATACACTCCACACCAATTGATCAGTTGACAAAAATTAAGTTAATAGATTCTAATGGACTATTCCATATAACCTTTATGAACTTGAATTAACTAGATGTGGTGATCAAAATTAAAATTTACAATAAAAATTATATAATTTTTTAATAGTAAGTTAAGTTGGCCATTGTGGTGGTTCCTCGATTGTGCCTGGAATAATTTATATAAGGAGATTAAAAACTTTGCTATTATTATCGAGAAGTCATGAAGTCATCTCATTGTGTTGCTATTGATGGACCAACTAAAATCGCATTGTGGGAGATTCACGTTAATGTTGGAGGTTTTTCGAGAAGTCAATGGTTTCCTGCGATTCACGTTGCCATCAAAGGTTTTCCACAAATTGAGATTTCGTTGGAGAATCACATCTCTTCTTCTAAACTTGTTTCTACTTCTTCTCGGCCTATGAAAATAATTAGAAGAGGATGTGTTTTTAATTTCAAATTACAAAGGTGTCAATTACGGGTTTTTATTGAACCAGTGTATTGAACCTTAAAATTTTAAAAATATATATATACAATTTTTAATTGTCAATTTTGGTAACCACCGTAACTAATTATTTTAGACATGGTAAGGTTAAATGGAATATTTCTTTAGAATCTTTTGTTAGATAACTGTCAACATGTCAATAAGGGTGGAGTGTATTTTTTAGGCAAGTTTGGGGTAGAGTGTCTTTTAGTAAAACCTCAAGAGAGTAAAGTGTATTTTACTCTAAAAAATAAAATAAAAAATTGAATGAATCTCACTAATAAAAATTGATTTATTTTTGTGTCTTTCTTTAATAATATGAAAGAAAATGAGAGAGAAAAAGAGAGAATCTCACTCTAGTGTTCAAAATGTTTAAAAAAATAAAATAAGAGATGATTTGATAACTACATTAAATTTGTTAACAAAACTTTAATAAAAAAGTTAATTTTTAATTTTTTTTTTACTTTAGAGATCATGTCAAACTATAGGGACATAACATGTTATTCAATAATATAATAATTAATTGTGTAGCAAGAACAAGCGGAAGCCAACCTGTTATAAAAGGAAGAGACCTTCATTCTTCAATGGAGAAAACCATATCTACTTGAAAGAAAGATTTCGGTGGTTCATCATGATCAAATCTATGGGAGTTGATAACTAATAGTCCTTACGCTCCATTTGATGATGTTGGTGAAGCAATTCCCAGATCTCAATGGACAACAACTCTTAAAACAAAATGAGATTTAAATCATAAAGAAATGTATGAACTAATGTGTGCTTTGAGCCCTAAAGAGTTTTAGAATGTCCATACATGTGAATCAACAAATGAAATATAGGATACCTTTTCACTAACCCATGGAGGAACCTCTAAAGTGAAAGAATCTAGGATAAGCATGCTTGTATAAAATTATGAATTGTTCTGTATGGAAGAAGGAGAAGCCATTGCTTAGATGATAGGAAGATTCCAGACCATCACTAACAAATTGAAACTCTTGGCAAAACTTATATAAATGCTGAGAAAGTTGGGAAGATCCTCAAAAGTCTTCCAAAATAATGGAGACCTCTGATCACATCAATCACTTAAGATAAGGTTTTAACAACATTGCAAATGGATTAACTGCATGGCACTCTCCAAATCCATGAGCAAGAATTGAATGAAGGCAACCCCAGCAAAAAAGGGAAGTCAATTGCTCTTAACACTGAGAAAGCTACTTCCAAGGTGCTAAATGTAGAAGAATATTCACATGAATCAAATGAGTTCTGATGACGATGAATTTGAAAGTGATGATTAAATGTCACTTTTGACAAGAAAAATGAAGAAAATTTTGAAGAGCGGAAGTAAGAAAAAAGGGGACAGACCCTTCAGAATATTCCACAAAGAGAAGAACTTCAAAGATGAAAGAACATCTAAAAAGAATCCCATAATTTGTTGTGAGTGCAAAAAGCTTGGACATATCAAAACATAATGTCCACAATTAAAGAAACAACAAACACTTCTTCAGAAAGAAGAATAAGGGGATGATGGTCGCATGAGAAGATCTTGATGAAGCTAACTTTTGTCTGATGCCGATGCAGAAGAATCAGATAATTAGGTAAAAATCTCTGACTTTGAGAATCTGCAAGATGCTTATGATAAGTTGCTTGAAGAAACTAACTGCATATCTGATGCCTTTAAAACTCTTAAGAAGCAAACACGCTAAGATCGTAAAAGAGCTTAGAGTGTGAAGAGCTGGTAAAGGAGAACAGTGTACTTAAGGCTGAAAAACCTAAAAAAGGGATCTCAACTGAGACTATACACTCTGAAGAAGTGTCACAACTTCAATAGAAGGTAGAATAGCTTACTTCTGATCTTACCAAAGTTGTCAATGGCAGAGATAATCTGATAAAGCTTATTGATTGTCAAAACACTTTCTTGACAAATCAGGAATATGATTTGTTGAGAAGACACATCATAGTGTATCTAACATATACTCAGATAAATATAATAAAGTAGCATATAATAAAGTAAAACCTATTTGGATTTATAATAGACCTGTCCGTGCATTTTTTTGAAAGACTGGACATATAACGTCTAAGTGTTTTCATAAGAAGTCTTCATAAACTTTTAGAACTGAAGATAAGGACCTAAGAAAATCCGGTTACCTAAATCCTTAATAATTCCCATTGCAGACGTCATTAATAGGATGAAAAGATGCCCATCGTGGTATATGAATAGTGGATACTCATGACACATGATGAGAGAAAGGTCTATATTGCTAGATCTCCAACGTAAAGATGGTGGACATGTTACCTTTGGAGGTAATCAAAAGGGCAAGGTAGTTGGAGTAGGTAAAATCGGTGGTAAACCTCCTCTATAACAAATCTTTAATTTCTTGTTGGTTGAAGGACTAAGACATAATCTGCCGAGCATAATTCAATTGCGTGACAATGGATTTATCGTCTTGTTTACCAAAAATGTTAGTATAGTCAAAGACAAGTGTAACACCCTGAATTTCACCATACGTTAATAAATGTTAATATGTGTTAGACTTAGCTTATATATGTTTATATATGCTTGTTATGCTTGATCTTGATGTCTAAGTTCATGTTTGGGGAAGTTTAGCCTTAGAAAGGTTCAATCCTTTTAGAGTTCTAGTAACCCGTTTCACCGTTTTGGCCATATCTTGAGTTCTAGATGTCTGATTGAGGTGATCTTTGATGCGATGGAAAGCTAAGAGAATTATATACAAGTCGTATTTTATGTGTTTTGACCAATTCCATTGTTTAGTAGGACTCGCGCCTCAATATTTATTCTCCACGTGAACCGTGTAGATCTAGAAACGTGTTTTGAGCTATAATTAAGCCCAATTGTGCATAAACCATCCTTAACCTCCAAAACCACGATTTTTAACCTAATGTTATATATCTAAACCACTCTAGATCAGCCTCCAATCCCTCCTCTTTGAATTCCTAACCCTTTTATCTCTAAAACTCCCTCAAAGGAACCCGTTCATACACCGTTCTTCACCGCTTCTTGATAGGAGAACATCGCTATGAATAGGGGTTCGTTGTTCTTTCTGTTTTGGACTTAAGAAAATGTAAAATTTGTGCACCTTGTCCCTCGTGTTTCTTTCTTTCAAGTTCTTGATCTTTTCCTTTTGATTTCTTGATCTTAGAGTTGAATCAAGTTGTTTCTTGTCGTTCTCGAGGTAGTAGACAAGCGTTCATGAGACGGGACCCTAGCGGACTTTATTCCCTTGCTTTTGAATTTCAATCTTCATACCAGGTATGGGGAGAAGAATAGTATGAACATTAGGCAAGGGGGTAGCGTAAGATGAAGGGTTCTCATGACCCTATTGGTTGTTAAATGTTAATTGCTATCTTGTAAATGCCTATTTGCTATAATTATTTTAATGTTCATGATGAAGTATGCCAATTCATGTATGTTTTAATAATATGTTTCACGCCATGAATAATTGGTTGAATTGGTATGTTGTTTATGCCATGAATGTTGTTGGTTTGATAATGTTGTTATGACATGAGTGAAAGTTTATTGTTTTGATGATGAACATGCTTAATATGAATCTAATTGGTTAAAACATGACTCTTTATTAACATGATAACTAAAGGAGTAATTTCCCCAAAAGTGTTCATAAAACATGGATTTAATAGTGAGAGGTGAGGTTTATGCCAACTGGTTTAGTCAAGACCCTAGGATTGATTTAAGAGTGTTTAGGGAGATTTTGGCTAAAAGAACATGATCAATTTGCCCAGACAGTACGACCATGCTACAGGAAGCACAACTGTGCTTAACAAGGAGCACGTCCGTGCTCCCAGTTCAAATTCAAATCGGTCGTGCTGCTTAAGCATGGTCGTGCATAACAGGAAGCACGATCGTGCTTCACTTAAGTGGAAGCATGCCAGTGCTGAGGGTGAGCATGCCCGTGCTCCCCCAAACAGTGTAGACGTGAATTAAAGGAATTAAAGGGGTGTTTCCCCCTAAATGTCCCCAATGATGAAATAAGACACCAATCGAATAAATACAAGTTAGATAATTTAATTAAAGACTAATTAAAATAATTAAGCATAATAATTTGGTTAAGTCGGTACCCAATTGGGTTACCCTACGTTGATATGCTTTGGTGATTTTTGGCCAAAGTGGCCTCGATGCTTTTTGGTCGAGGTGCTGTTGAAGTTGAACCTTGGTGCTTTTTGGCCAAGGGGGCCTTGACTCATATGAGTCAAGGTGTTGATGATGATGAACTTAGGTGCTAATTGGCCCAAGCGGAGGTGGTGGTTGCCCACTTGTTTGTTGTTGTGCTCATGCATTCACGTATTGGAGTTGTTAGTGGATGAAGTTCAACACAGGGGAGGTCATCCTAGAGTACGACGATCTGGCCATCCGCGTTGATTCACCCACGGTTTGGTGAATCTCGCCCCTCGTGGTGGCAGATCCTAGAGTATGATGCATCAGCTATCCAAAGGATTCACCTATGGTTTGGTGAACTGTCGATGTTGGTGCTTATTAGCCAATGTGGATATGTAACTCCGAAGTTGCCATCTTGAGATAGTTTGGATCCACATGCATTATGGAGTAGTGGAGTAGTGTTGCACCGCATAGCATATGTTGGTTGATTTAACATGTTGATATACTTATATGTTGATGCTTATATAATGTATGTTGTTTTATGTTATGTTACATGTTGTATGTTCATCTTGCTTCCTATCTCCATGCCAATGTCTTTCGTATGTTTTCTAACTCCCCGTTTCTCTTTTGTTGTTTTGTTGACTTGTATCTTTTATGCAGAGGACGACGAGCATCCAGTTGAGGAGTGACTATGAGGAGCCGCGACTCTAGTTAGGATTTCCAGTTGTTATAGTTTGTTTCAGTTTCAGTTTTGTTTGTATTCCGTGATATTTTTCCGGATTGGTTATATCAGCTTTGTATGTGACATCGGGGTTGGGTTCTTTTGATGTTATTTTTTATCTTCTTAAAACCTTGTTATATTTTTTTTCCGCACTGTTGAGACTAGTTCATGTGGTACCTTTTCTACCCATGGACCCTTATTTATTTAAATAAATGAATAAGCATGTTTTATTTTATTTTTTATTTATCTTTAAATGCTTATAAATTCATGCGGGGTAGAGGTTGTCACAACAAGAGTGGCAAGACTCTCTTTTCAGCTAGAAGGCAACAAAATCTATATAAGACTGAACTGAATGAACTTTCAGATCAAAGAATCTACATCCGGTCCCCAAGTTTAACTTGATATTTCCACTATGTTTAAATAAAAGTTCATAAGAATACAACTTATCCAAAAAGGATACCTCACCTTTTCCTTATTTATTGAGATTCCTCACCTAACCATAGATACATAATTGGGATCCCTTACCCAAGTAATCAAGTAATACAATTGAAACAATAAAAAGAAGAAATGTAGCACTCTCAAAAGTGCATATCTTTAATCAACAGCATGAAATCTATATGAAATAAACAGATGTAAGCATGAGAATGGGGTTGAATTGTGTTTATCAAACTTTTATCAAGACCAAAATATTTTCTCTAGCACAAAAACAGAGCAGACAAGTAAAAACTATCAGTCAGAAAAGTCACTTGTCTGAAGGTTTTCATCAGAGAATCACACGCACAGATGAAAGAAAACTTGTTTGATATTCACAGCTTTAACCCCTTTAGTTAGTTAGCAGGTTAGAAAACAAATAAACTAAAAAGATAAGGGAGAGAGATTAACAAAAAATTTTATCCTGGTTCACCCCTTAACAGCAAGGGCTACATATAGTGAAATGAATAGATTAAAACACGAGAAAGGGGTTGAATTGTGTTTTAGTTAACTTTTTCGCAAATAGCAAACTTTTCTTCAAATAAAAATTCAAACACAAGAATCCATCTGATATAAAGATGATTTATGAAAACTTAGCACTATCAACCCGATTAGCACAATAAATATAAAGCAAACTTAAGAGAGGATAAAGAAGAGTTTGACACAGATTTATACTAATTCACCCCAAACCTTGGGCTACGCCCAGTCCTTGGTTTCACCAAGTATTAACACTATAATTGATTAGGTTACAGATAGGTATTGTTTTCACACCTAGTCTTTCCAAGCTCAAACAAGCATTCTTTCAGTAAACCTCTTCAGGCTCTACAAATGGTAAGAGTTGAATGAAGCAACAACTTCACATATTACAACTTTGAAAGTCAAGCAAGTAACACTCAATGAGTGAATAAATACAAATGATTGAGCTGAGAAGTGTTCTAAGAAGAAGACCTTAGAGAGCTTTGAATGCAAAGAGAGTATTGAATGCTTGAGTGAATAAGTTTAGGTGTTTTTTTTCCCAACAGTCTTGAAAGTCTTCTATTTATACTCATCAGCAATAAATACATTGTGGAGAGTTCTTCAGATGAGTAAAACTTTTGTTCTTCATCCATTAATACCAAAGAGTTGTTCTGAGCTCGCATTTAATGTTTATGATCATTGGAGAGCTTCAAGACAAGTTGGACATATATGTTGGCATTGCTTTATCATAGTGCAGCTTGACTCAGCAGTGTTTGTTACTTTTCAGACTTGGGAAGCACAACTTTCCTCATTTGTGCAACACGGGTCTACGACCGATTAAAGGTATTTTGCCTTTTTTAACAAATGGAATTTCAAACCCGGTTTGATGCTTTGAGCTTCTGAAATCGGTTTTATCGATTAGAAAATGCAAGGGAATATTCCTGTCCTTCAAATATAAGAAAAGCGAAAGACTTTTAGTCAAGTTGTAGGGTCAGACGCATTTTCGTAGCTTGTAGATACTGAGTCTTTCTTCAGACACATTGTGTTATTATAACACAGACGCATCTTTGAGACTTGTTGTTTTTACAGAATACTCTTGCTTTATGATATGCACACTTAATACACATATTAGCAGATTTCAAAAGGTTCACTTAAAATCAATCTTTGTTTGGATTCATCAAAATCAGAGATGTCAAAAACTTCGACTTAACAATCTCCCCCTTTTTGATGATGACATGCATTTTCTTATGATTTTAATGAACTTTAAATAAAACAATAGTAAGAGCTTCATATCAAGCAAGTATAGTTAGCTCCCTTTAAACTTATGCTAACCTTAAACAAATTTTAGGGTTAACATATAGTCAAAGCAATATTTTTAAGATATGATGCATATCAACATTCAGACACATTTATACATATGATCAAAGCTACATAAAATCAGAGCATATAAAGAATTATATATTTTCTTTTTCTCCTTTGGATAATATCTCTCATGCCTATTGTTTTCCATACATATTCTTTATATATCTTTTCTCCCCCTTTGTCATTAGCAAAAAGAGAAACACGTAGTTATGGTACTGAGTAATTATTCATTGATAAAGAACATCATTGACGATTACATTGCTGACACAAATAAAATATCAAAAGAAAATCAAGTATTTTTCTTTTCAATAAAATTCTTAAGAAGGGTCATGACCATTTCCATCGTCTCACGAAGACCGCTGATTTCAGCTCTAGCAACAGGATCCATACCAATGATGGTGGATGCCATTTCAGCAAAGTCAGCATGTGTAGATGAAGAGGAAGGACCGGGTTTAGAAGTGGCATCTGATGTCTTGGGAGGTTCATAAGGAACAAGTTCTAGACAATGCCAGGGAAGGGAGAAACTAGAAGAACAAGTGAAAGTAAGATAAAATATTATAGGAAAAAGAGAAAGGGTTAAAGGAAACACTGAATACAAAGAACCAAAAGGTTGCAAACAAGGAATCCTGAAAGAAATATGTTCAAAACTGGATAAGTAAGAAACAAGAGGAGATAGATGGTTGAAAAACCAAGATAAGTTTTCAGAAGAGATAGGAAAATCAAATGAGTAAACTATAAAATAGTTTTCATAAAAACTTAAAGGTAAAATAAAGAGAAAATGAGTGAAAACGAAGGTAGGTTGGAAGGAATAGATTCTCCTTGCTTCTTCTCTTTCTTCATTATCAGGATAGTCTATCCAAGGTATCTGATAAGATGAGAGTCTGGATTTGTCTGTTGGCATCTCAAGCTTCGCAACCAGAGATAGTCCACATTGATGATCGGGGTCTTGAAAGAGTCTTGGTTCAGGGTGACACATAAAAGATGTTGACCATCTTGGGAACTTCAGCTTCTTGTACTTCTTTTCTAGCCAAACCAAGGGCTTCTTGGACTTAGGGTTCAAACTCTGTTTCTTACAAGATATTCCTCTGTCAGGATAGATCGTCAAAGTTGTATTTGGCCCAATACAAGCAGAAGGATTTGGCTTGTATTTCCAAGAGGCTTGATTCAGCTTTACTGCGGCCTGCTCAACAATGAGGTTGTTAATTGCCTTAAGATCAGCTGAACTAAAAAGGTCATGGGTTGATTTGATCAATCGGCTGTGGGGTAGAAGAAATGTATCTGAAAGGAGGGGTATTGGTTTTTGATATGCCTTTATGAGGTGATGGTTGTGATGAAATGAATGGTGGTGGAGAGTTAGAAATTGGTAAGAAGGGAGAATCAAATACTTGAGCAATAGGAATAAGTGTTTGATTTTCTTGTTGTGGTGAGGGAGATGGTGATGAGTGGTGATCTGAGATGTGGTCTGGTGAGGGATATGATTGTGGTTCTAGTGAGGTTCAAATTGAAACTTCTGAGAGATAGAGCAAGAAGGTTTTCAGCAATGGTCATTTGATTATGAAGGGGAGTGTTGTGTGATGATGTGGAGGAGGAGGTAGAAGGTGAGGATATATGAAAGGGTGAAGGGGGTAAGGGTTTAGATAACCTTACTGGTGAGGCAGTAGGTGAATTAATCTGTAGAGGGACCTGTATAGGCTCAACAATCTTCAGCCTTGTAGACCTTCTAATTGGTGTAGCCACAGCTAGAGCTTTCCTCTTCAATTCCCTATGGGAAGTAGCAACTTGCTCTTTAACCAATTCCTTCTTCAAAACCTTGGAAATTGGTGGTCATCATCATCATCAGAATCCTCTGTGATTACCAGTTTCCTCTTGACCTGAATCTTTGGTCTAACCTTGGGGTCCAGAGGTAGAGATACCTCAGTTGCTTCTGAGTCATCAGACTCTTCAACAGTTTCTTCTTCAGACTCTTCTGAAGGTTTCTTCCCATTGTCTTCCTCATCAAAATCAGGAATCTTTCCTGGTTTCCTCAATTTCATCTGTGAGAGAGTCCTCCCATCTATGGAAGTAGCCATATCAACCTTTCCAGTGAGTGGAATACATTTGATATACATCAGCTTGGTAATCAATATCCCATAGGTGTAGGAGGTTATGTTCTGGGGCTTCACCATCTTCAGCATATATTAGAAAATCAGATCATTTAGATCTATCTTCTTCAGACTCAAAAGATGAAATCGAGCAAATTTATCCATCTTGTTTGTTTGTAATTTTTTGAAATCTTCCTATCATTTGAGCAATGCTTTCTCCATCCTCCATCTGTTGGAACTTGTTGAGACCCTAAAACTCACCTGGTCCTCCGTTGTTGTTGTTGTTCTGAACTTGCCCTATCGCATTGGCAAGGAGTGCCAAGGTGTCAGTGATAGCCTGATCGTTTATGCCTCTTCCTGTCATGAGTTCCTGTAAATGTCTAAGACAACCATTAAATACAGAGAACTTAAGCAGGAAAAGCTACAGGCTTCTAACATTAAGCATCATTACCTATAACAAGTATAAACAATTCAAACAAGAGCACACAAGAGACTCATACCACAGCCTGATAGGACGGACCTGCTTTGATACCACTAAATGTGACACCATCTACCCCGCATGTTATATAAAGCATTAAAAGATAAAGATATTAAGATAAGACATGCATATTCATTTAAAGATAATAAATAAGGTCCACAGGTAGAAAAGGTACCACATGAACTAATTCAACAATGCGAAAAATTAAACAAGTTTTAAAGAAAATAAAACATAAACATCAAAAGAACCCAACCCCGATGCCACATACAGAGCTAGTATAACCGTTCAGGAATAATCCTCTGATAACAAACTAAAACTGAAAATAAAACAATTGGAAATCCTAGCTACAGAGTCGCGTGAAGTTGACACAGGAAAATACAAGAAGGGTGGGTTGAATTGTGTTTGTTGATAATTTTCGAAAACAATAGTTAAAACAATTTTTGTACTCAAGGAGATTAGAAGCAATATCAAAACCCCACAATTAGTATAAGCAAATAAAACTGAAGAGTTTAGGGATAGAAAATTCACACAAGAGATTTTATCCTGGTTCACCCTCTTCCAACCAAAAGCTACGTCCAGTCCCTTCGACTTGAAGGATTTATCCACTATTTCTCTAAATAGATTACAAACAAGTATTCAACACCTCTCCAGGATACAAATATTGCTTTCTTACCAAGCCTCTTCAGGATCTAACTCTAACAAAGAGATTTAATGTTTGATCTTCTTAACTCACTGTGTGAGAATGTGACGGTTTAAGATCAGTTGAATATTACAACAATATTCAAACTAAAGAATACAGACTCTTGCTCTTGAAAGAATATTAGAATAAGAGATTATCGACTGGCAAAAGTTGTTCTTCAGAACTTGAGGTCTTCTATTTATAGCGACCTTCTTCTCCACTTGTATTTCTTAAATGGTTACTTTGAATAATCCCGTTTAGAGATAGCATTTAATGCATGATATCCGTTGTGACTGATAGCTTGATTGTGGTAATGCTGAATAGTACTCTTGGTTATCGAGGTAGCATGAAATTGGAGGTTCACTCTTCTGAGTATTGCAGCTTGAGCACTTGTTGTTCATCCTTTGTGTATAATCCAGCTTTTTCAGACATAAAGTTGTCATCATACAGATCGTTTTGCAGTATCTTAGTGTACGATTCTGCTTTTTGCATTTCTTGATGGTACTATGTTTCTTTTACAACAAGGTGAAACATTTAAAGCAGATAAAACAAATGTGAAGAACAATTATTCTATTAAAATAAATTCAAGAGATTCGAATTGCATTTAATTCATTCTAAGATGGAGCCCGTCTAAAAAGAAACCCCATCTACTTAGTTATATGAGAGACTAAGTCTGTTCAATATTTTACTTTGCTCGTCTGATGACGTGGCATATCCTCTTGTCTATCAAGTCTTCGGACTTGCTATTCCTTAATGAGTTATAAAGATCTCCGTCTGGTGACGTGGCGGTTAGAGCTCGTCTACTAGATTATTTTATTTTTCAGTTCATTTACTTCTACTAGTTACTTTCGTCTGCTTACTTGGCAAGATGGACGCGCTTATTTATCAAGTCTTTGGACTTGCTGTAACTAAAAAGTTATTTAGGTATTCATCTAGCAAATATTTAGAACTTCTTATACTTAAGTAAACCAGTCTAAAGAAGTAATTTTACCAAAGTTTTTGAGCAGTCCGTCTACAAGGGTGGGCGCGTATTTTTCAATGAAAACTTATCCCAAGTTTATTTTACTTATATTAAAGTATTCCTGCATAACTGAAAGCACATGTTAGGTCTCAACTAACACTTTGCCAAGCAAATTTAATCCTTTTGTTAGCATCAAAACTTAGAGATTATTAAATCCAAAACCATTTTGGTTCCAACAATCTCCCCCCTTTTGATGATGACAAAACAAATTAAATTTGAAAAGCAAAGTCTAAGAGAGCTTGCAGGGCTCCCCCTAAGACAGAGCATACAAATATTTAAGCAGAATAAGCATATGAAAAACAACTGCATATAAGCTAACAATTAAGTGCAATAGCTTATCATACTTAGAATATATATAAGGGAATAAACATAAGTATCAGAGCAGCAAATATCAAAGCAAATAAGCAATCATAAGTATCAGAGCAGTTTAGCAAGTAGAAGAGAATATGTAAATGCAAACAAATAAGAGCTTTTCAAAAACTGACATTATATATATAAAAATCTCTTTTCTTTCCTTTTGTTGGAACCAAAGTTGTTTTGGATTTAAAAATCTCTCAGTTTTGATGCTAACAAAATGATTAAATTTGCTTGACAAAATGTTAGTTTAGATCTAACATGTGCTTTCAGTTATGCAAGAACACCTTAATAAGTAAAATAAACTTGGGATAAGTTCAAATTGAAAAATACGCGTCCACCCCTGTAGACGGGCTGCTCAAGTACTTTGGTAAAGTTGCTTAGTCATTTAATTAAGTAGACTGATTTTCTTGAGTAGACGAGGCTTTAAATATTTGCTAGATAAATACCTAAATAACTTGTTTGGTACTGCAAGTCCAAAGACTTGATAATAAGCGCGTCCATCTTGCCACGTAAGCAGACGGAAAGTAATTAGTTGAATTAAATGAACCAAAACATAAAGTAATCTGGCAGACGAGCTCTAACCGCCACGTTGCCAGACAGAGATCTTTTTAACTCGTTATAGAATAGCAAGTCCAAAGACTTGATAGATAAAAGGATATGCCACGTCATCAGATGAGCTAAGTAAAATATAGAACTGATTTGGACTCTCATATGAATGAGTAGACGGAGTTTCTTTTCAGACGAGTTGCATATTTGAATGAATTAAATGCAATCTGAATCTCTTATACGATGACAACTAAGATACTGCAAAACGATCTGTACGATGACAACTCTATGACTGAAAAAGCTGGATTATACACAAAAGAGGAACAACAAGTGTACAACCTGCAATGCTCAGAGGAGTGAACCTCCAAATTCATGCTACCTCGATAACCAAGAGTATTATTCACCATTGCTACAATCAAGCTCTCAGTCACAACGGATATCATGCATTAAATTCTATCTCTAAACGAGATTATTCAAAGTAACCGTTGAAGAAATACAAGTGAAGAAGAATGTCACTATAAATTGAAGACCTCATACTGAAGAATAACTCTCACCTGCACAATCTTGCTAGTTGAACTTTTACCATTTGATAATCATTCATTCCATTATTCTTTCAAGAGCAAGACTCTATATTCTTTAGTTTGAATATTGTTGTAATATTCAACTGATCTTAAACTGTCATACTCTCACACATAGTGAGTTAAGAAGACCAAACATTAAATCTCTTTGTTAGAGTTAGAGCCTGAAGAGGCTTGGTAAGAAAGGAATACTTGTAGCCTGGAGAGGTATTGAATACTTGGTTGTAATCTATTTGGAGAAATAATGGATAAATAATTCAAGTCGAAGGGACTGGACGTAGCTCTTGGTTGGAAGAGAGTGAACCAGGATAAAATCTCTTGCATGAATCTTCTATCCCCAAACTCTCCAGTTTTATTTGCTTATACTAACTGTGGGGTTTTGATATTGCTTTTGTTAAAGTCTTTTAAAAAGGATCTTTGTCTTTGTGTGTGCTTCTGTTTCAAATCTCTTTGAGTGCAAAAATTGTTTTAGAGGTTGTTTTTGAAAATTATTAACAAACACAATTCAACCCACCCTTCTTGTGTTTGCCTGTGTCAACTTCAGTTGGTATCAGAGCTCAGCCTCGAAAGGGTTGAGCATCTAACAAGTGCTGAGGGAGTACGATCCAACAACCATGGATGCAGAAGGTCAAGCTATCAACAGACCTCATCTATTTGATGGTTCTGATTATGACTATTGGAAGAAGAGGATGATGACCTTTTTGGATGCACAAAGTCTAGATATCTGGGAGCTCATAGAAACTGGTTACACTTAACCCGGAAATGTAAAGGAAGCTACTGTTGCTAGAGCAGATTGGACAATAGATCAAAAGGCAAAGAATCAACTAAATCTTAAAGCTAAGCATTATTTGATGTGTGCCATCACCAGATCTGAACATGACAAAGTTCACAGCTGCAGTACTGCTAAAGAAATCTGGGATACTCTTGCCCTAGCTCATGAGGGTTCCACCCAAGTTAAGGAATCCAAGATCAGCATGCTGGTTCATCAGTATGAGCTGTTCAAGATGGGTAAACATGAAACAATAGACCAAATATTTGGAAGATTCTAAACCATCACCAACAGTCTCAGATCTCTTGGAAAAATCTATGAAAATAGAGATCATGTCAGAAAAATCCTGAGAAGTCTATCCAAGCAATGCGGACCCAAAGTAACTGCTATTCAGGAAGAAAAAAACCTGAATACACTCTCTCTGGAAGAGCTTCTTGGATCTCTCAAGGTTCATGAACTTGAACTCAATGAAGAAGAAAATTCCAGAAAAGGAAAATCTATTGCCCTAAAGGCAAAGAAAGCAAGTTCGTCAAAAGTTCTCAAAGCTGCCGAGTCTTCTGATGAGTATGAATCTTTTGATGATAATGAAGGATAAGATGAGGATGAATTATCCTTTATCTCCACGAAGAGTCAACATATGTGGAGAAAGAAATGCGGTTTCAGAAGGAAGCAACTCAATAAAAAGTTTTCGAAGGAGAAGTCAGACTCCAAGGAAAAAGGTCCACCCTTGTGCTTTGAATGCAAGAAACCTGGTCATTTCAAAGCTGACTGCCCTGAGCTAAAGGACAAAAAGAAATTCTTCAAAAAGAAGAAATGCTTAATGGCCACATGTGAGGATCTTGATTTGTCTTCTCAGATGAAGAAAATGAAGCTGAGGAAGAGGCAAATATTTGTCTCATGGCGGACACCGCATCAGAAAGTGAATACAGTGATGTTGAGGTAATGGAATTTGACCCGTCCACTCTTCAAAATGCTTTTGATGAATTGTTTCATGAGTCATCTATACTATCACGAGAATATAAGAGTCTCAAAAATAAGTTTTCCAAACTATCTAAAGAATATGATAGGGTCTGCATTCAGAAACAAAACCTCAAAAATGAAAATGACATACTAAAATCTCTGAATATCAGTCTAGCTGACAAAATGGTGTGTGAACCTGATGTTTCTTGTGAAGTTGTAAAACTGAAACAAGATGTAACATATCTAACTGATTCTCTGTCAAAGCTTGTAGGAGGCTCAGATAAGCTTTGCCTTATTTTACGGTATTCTAGGTCACCTTATGATAAATCTGGTCTTGGTTATGACAAAGAGAAGCAAGATGCGTCTCACAAAATGTCAAAACTTCTTAAACAACATAGAGCTTCAAAAGTTCCAAATAAACATACCAAAGTTAAGTCTAGCTCGTCTAACACCTTTTGTAAAGTATGTGGAAAAATGGGCATATTACATCTAGATGCATACACAATAAATATACTAAGCATACTCGTCCAGTGACAATTAACAAGAAATGACCCAAGTCAGGTTGGGTACCTAAAGATAAGATAATTCATGTTACAGATTTGCTTAACAACAGGAAGAAAACAGATGTCTTGGTACTTGGATAGTGGTTGCTCACGACACATGACGAGAGAAAAGTCTATGTTCCAAAACCTTAAGCCCAAAGATGGTGGCTGGGTCACATTTGGAGGAAATCAGAAAGGGAAAATCATTGGTATAGGTAAAATTGGTAAACATCCTTTTCCCTCCATTGATAATGTTCTTTTATTAAATGGCTTGAAGCACAATCTACCAAGCATAAGTCAATTATGTGACAGTGGATATGCAGTGTCTTTTGATAAGAACATGTGTACTGTCAAGAAAGATGATGGATCACTTTTATTTACTACAAAAAGGCAAAACAATCTCTGCAAGACTGACTTGGAGGACCTCTCAAATCAAAGTGTCTCATGTCTAGTGTCCATTGAAGATGAGCGATGGAGTTGGCACAAAAGGCTAGGTCATGCAAGCTTGAAATTAATTTCAAAGCTAAACAAGCATAACCTCGTGAGAGGAATACCGAACCTTAAGTTCAAATCTGATGCTCTATGTGATGCATGTCAAAATGGAAAACAAGTCAAAGGTTCTTTTGAATCTAAGAATGTTGTTAGTACCAATAGACCACTAGAGTTGCTACATATTGATCTTTTGGGTCCAACAAGGATTGCCTCTGTCAGTGGTAAGAAATATGGTCTGGTCATAGTAGTTGATTACACTAGTGTTCCTAACTCACAAAGATGAGTCTTTTAAGGTCTTTTATGTATTCTGCAAACATGTACAGAATGAAAAAGGCATGTGTATCACTTCAATCAGAACTGACCATGGGGGAGAGTTTGAAAATGAGCTATTTCATAAGTTGTGAAGAGAGCGGTATCTTTCACAACTTCTCAATACCTAGAACACCACAGCAAAATGGTGTGGTAGAGAGAAAGAACATATCTTTTCAAGAGATGGCTAGGACTATGCTCAATGACAATTCTGTCCCTAGACACTTTTGGGTGAAGTCATTATCTGCTGTTACATTGCAATGAGAATATACATTAGACCTATCCTGAATAAGACTCCTTATGAACTATGGAAAGGAAGAAAACCCAACATATCTTATTTTCACCCCTTTGGTTGTAAATGCTTTATACTGAATACTAAAGATCAACTTGGTAAATTTGATGCTAAAACAGATAGTGGAATTCTATTATGGTGTGTTTGGATGAGAGAGTTTAAGAGGGTAATGTATTTTTAGAGGGTAATTAGAATCTATCAATGTAAAATGTATTGTATTTTTACACTAATGATTTCTAATTACCCTCTAAAAATACATTACCCTCTTAAATTCCCTCATCCAAACACACACTTAGGATATTTTGGAATATCTAAAGGCTTTAGATTTTATAATTCTAGGACTCTGATAGTAGAAGAAAGTATTCATGTCAAGTTTGATGACAAACAGCCTGATAAGAAATTATCAGAGCCAGATGAAGCTTTTGCAGATCTTGATCTAAGCACGCCAGGAGACCCACCTGAGATAAAAGTTGATGATCAAGAAGTTGACCCCACTCAACAACCAGAAACTTCCACTTCTCAACATGATACAGTTCAAAAATCTTGGTACTTCAAGAATTATCATCCACAAGATCAGATCATTGGAAACCCCAATGACAAGCTAAGAACCAGATCAACCTTCAGAGAGCAAGACAGTTCTACACTAGTCTCTGACTTGGAACCAAAGACAGTAGACGAGGCACTGCTGGACGATGGTTGGATTCTAGCTATGCAAGAAGAACTCAATTAGTTCGAAAGAAGTGATGTTTGGACTATGGTTCCACTGCCCAAAGACAAATCAGTGATTGGAACAAAGTGGGTTTACAGAAACAAACTTGATGAAAATGGTAAGGTAATCAGAAACAAAGCAAGACTCGTTGCACATCATAGTATTATTCTTTTTCAGATGGATGTTAAGAGTGCTTTTCTGAATGGCTTTATTATTGGAGAAGTTTATGTTATGCAACCTTCGGGTTTTGAGTGTCAAACCCATCCTGAACATGTATATAAGCTTAAGAAAGCCTCGTACGGTCTTAAGAAAGCTCCTAGAGCTTGGTATGATTGACTATGTTCCTTTCTTATGGAAAATGGATTCAATAGAGGAAAGATTGATACAACCATATTTAGAAAATCCATTAAAGCCTTGATGATATTGTTTGTGGTAGTACTAATGAGTCTCTGTGCAAAGAATTCTCTAAGTTAATGCAGAAAGAGTTTGAAATGAGCATGATGGGAGAACTCAAATTCTTCCTTGGACTTCAAGTAAAACAAATCATGGACGAGGTGCTCATCCACCAAACTAAGTATACAAAAGAACTTCTGAAGAAGTTTAAGATGCATGACTATAAACCAATGAATACTCCTATGCACCCCACTTCCATACTGAACAAAGATGATAAAGAGAAAATGGTAGACCAAAAGGTATACAGAGGTATGATAGGATCTCTTCTATATCTTACTGCGTCTAGGCCTGATATTATGTTTAGTGTATGTTTATGTGCTCGATTTCAATCTGATCCTAGAGAATCTCACTTATCAGCAGTTAAGAGAATTTTTAGATATTTAAAAGGTACTACTAATCTTGGTTTGTGCTGTAAGAAAAATGAAGATTACAGATTAGTTGGTTTCTGTGATGCTGACTATGATGGAGATAGAATTGAAAGAAAAAGCACTAGTGGAGGATGTCACTTCATTGGAGATAATCTTGTCTCATGGTCAAGAAAAAGACAAAGTATCATTGCTTTATCAACTGCTGAAGCTGAGTATATATCAGCTGCAAGTTACTGCTCACAACTTCTGTGGATCAAACATCAATTGGAGGACTACAATGTATTTGTAAGTAGTATTCCGCTTATGTGTGATAATACTGCTGCAATAAATCTATCTAAGAATCCAATTTTGCATTCTAGAGCTAAGCACGTAGAGATCAAACATCATTTTATTAGGGATTATGTGCAAAAAGGTGTGATTGATATTCAATTTGTAGATACTGATCATCAATGGGCAGATATCTTTGCTAAACCTCTTGCAGAGGACAGATATATCTTTATTAGGAAGCATCTTAATATGATATGTGTGGATTAGTTTAGGCGTCCAGCCTAGAGAAAAACTTGTTTTGCTAATTCTGCGTCTATTATCTATGCTCATCTAATACATATTTAAAGATGTGCGTCTATTGCATAATGTATTGCACGTCCTTAAGACGTGTCCACTGATACTGATTATCGCGTCCATTGTATAGTTTCAGACGAGTTCACATCTACCTATGATTAAAAATATTCTTTTTGTGTGGTAATAAATGCATTTATTTTGTCAAAAGACAAATTTATCCTTTATTCTCTTTGCTGAGTGAGTACGTCCATCAATCCCATCTAGACCTTTTTACGGTCCCAAGTTACCAATGCCGTTTTATCATAATGACATGTCATGTTAAAATTTTTTTTAAAAAACCTTTGATATTCAAAATTCCTTTAAAAGTAATCTTTTCTCTCTGAGAAAAACTTTACGCTTCTATAACCTCTTGAGCTATCTATCTCTACCTCTCTCTGCTTTCAAACCCTAAGCTCCTTGATCACCTACAATGGCTTCTTCAACCTTCAACGTGGACAAACTCAACTTAGCTATACAACATCATTTCAACCTTGGTGTGCTGAAAGACTACAATCTTGACATAAGCAAATATGTCAATGCAGCTGGTTGGGAAGGACTCTTCGCGGAGAAAGTCTCTATCTTTCCCAACCTAATTAGGGATTTCTGGAGAAACATCCAACTGACTGAAACTGACTTCTACTCTACTGTGTTAAGAAAGAAGATTACAGTCTCAGAGAAGACTATTGTTGATGTAATCTTCTGTGCTCAGGAAGGTCTAGTCTTCACTGAGTAATGGGAAGAAGACTTGGGTGGCTCTGAGACTATAGAAGTCTGTCTCATGAATAAGGACACACTCAGGACTCACTCTTGGAAGGCTGTTGTAATGAAGGACATCGTTCATATCCTTCACCAGCTTCTCAACAAAATGGTGCTTCACAAGGTTGGATCAAAGGACAACCTCTAATCGCTTCACAAATTCTGTCTCTGCAATCTTCTCACAGAAACAAGAATTAATCTTCCAAGAATCATGTATGGAAGATTCAGAGACGCTGTGATGAACAAGAAAAAACTCTCTGCACTTCCTTTATGCCATCTTCTCTCAAATATTTTCAAGGTTCAAGGAGTACATGAGTTTCTTGCTGCTAAGACTCCTGAGGAGCAAGCTAGGTTATTGACTGATAAACCAATGTCTGCTGCAGACTTTGGAAAGATGAACATAGCCAACATGAACCTCAGTACCTATGCTGCTGCTGCAATAGCCAAGACTGAGGAATTAATGATGTCTAAAGAAGAGATGGTTGAACATAATAATGCTGAAGTCCTAGGGGTTAAAAGGGTAACCAGGCAGAAGACCACTGCTACTAGGAAGCCTGCCCCCAAGAGGCCAGCAAATGGGATTGCTATCAGGGAGCCTTCTGATGCCCTACTGCAAAGAGGCCAAGAAAAATTATACTCTCTTATAATGAAGATGAGGAAGCTGATGAGGATAGCATTCCAATCAGTTCTATTCTAAAGAAGCAGGAGACCTCTGCTGCTGCTGCTGAGGCCGTTGTGCCTGTTCCATCACTTGTACCAACTAAACCAAGGATGCAACCGGCAAGAAAAGCTAGGTCGACTAAGACTCCTAAGGTATCCATCTATGCTAATGATCCTGTTCAATTAGCTGTTGATGCCCTAGTGTCTACTTTAGAAACTAGGATAGATGATATGCCTGTCTCGACTCCAGATGACATGTATATTCCTGCACCTCTTTCACCCCAACCAACACAAACAACCACTTCACAAGCCGATGATACCTGGTTAAATCAACCAGATGATGGCATTTCCCTTGGTGCACCTTTCCCCAAACCTCTGAGAACCCTATTTCCTCCCTTCACCCCAACTTCTGTCCTTTACAATGGCAAATCTGAGGATTGGGCCAAAGTAAAAAGGGAATGGAAAATTCTGTTTCATTCTCACCAACTAGAACCAGAACACATTCTAGATAGATAGTATCCTCTACCTGAATATGAGGAAGAAGATAGCCAATCTGTTGAACCCCTCTACCTACCTCACCCTGAGTGTCAATTAATCAAGAATGTGCCTTCTCAAATACACAATGACTTAGGGCCTTTAGTCACTCACCTACCCTTAGCTAAATTCCCCCCAAGAAAATTTACCCAAACCTTGTCAAAACTCCTCCATTCATACCACTCACTGATGGAGTTGAGATACACATTATACCCGTTCGGGAGACTGACCCCAAAAGGAAAAATCTTCCCACTATTCCTGAGAAAAGAGCAAGATCGTCTAAGCATGTCCCCATGATCATGCCAAAGGACACAAAATGGGTGTCCTGTGAGCATCCCAGAATCTATGGGAGGGTTGGTGACTTGTTTCTGGATCAGCTCTGCTATGATATGCTGAATTGGGAATTCAGTCAAATCAGAGCTGATAGCGCTGCAAATTTTGTCCCTCCATCCTGGCCGAGGCATAATGATGCAACCAAGATTGGAATCAAGCCCTACAGGATCTGTCCGAGATTGCCAATGCTGGATCTTAATAAGGACAAGGACCTGAAGAACAGAAAATTCAAGGGAGTAATGCCAGAAACTGAGTTAGCATTGCTTGATCTTGATCAAGAGACTTTTGACTACTCAATGTTGGATTTCCTTCTAAATACTGAATCCATTGAGTTGATTAATGAGCACAGAGCTGCTGACTTCTGGAAGTCTCACATAATTCACTACACCAGAGAGGCATCTTCCTCTGGTTTATCTGAAGAAGAAAAGGAAGATATTCCCAAGGTTAAAGGAAAGTGTGGTCTCCCACACTTTAGATATATGATATATAAAGACCTTTGGAGACTTCCAATAAACAGCAGGAATGTGGTATTTATCTACCCTATTCGATGGGCAAAGGAAATCATAGTAAAACCCAAGCCTACTCCAAAGCTTATCACAGATGAACGTGTTACTAAAGAAAATGGTCAAATTGTCATTGTTGATAATTTAGAAGGTACTGCTGAATCCTGTCACCAACAGAGCTCATCAGGAAAGCAATCTTCTCAACCTTTGACACTAGTTGTAATGCACCCTGAAGATCAGTCAAGAACTCTGAGCACTTTTCAAGAATCTGCAGAAAGCTCAAGGCAACAGAATCTGCCATCTAATATTGAAGAAGTTCTTGGAAAACTGGTTGATGAAAGGGTTGGCAAGTTAGTAGATGAGAAGGTTGAAAAGATAGCTGAAAAGATCAAGGAGGATGTTCGTCAGCAAGTTCAAACCTCAATGGCTCCAACCTTAGAGGTTGTGAATAAAATGCTTGAATTCCTCATGGACTTCAAGAAGAGTCAAACTCAGAACCCTCCTCCTCCACCACCTCCTTTTGCTTAGCCTATATTTGTTATTACTTTCCTTCTTTTGTAGTGACAATGATGGTCCTCCCATTTTACCTTTTTGGCTGATGACAAAAAGGGGGAGAAATGAAAGAAAAAGAGAAATATATATATATAAAGTAGATTTTTGAAAAGCTCTTTTGTGTTTGAATTTGCATATTCTCTTCTACTTGATAAATTGCTCTGATATACTTATGTTTACTTATTTGCTTTGATATTTCCTGCTCTGATACTTGTGTTTATTATAAGAATGATAAGCGGTTGTACCTATCTGTTAGCTTATAAGTCTGCTTAAGTATTTGAATGCTTTGTCTTAGGGGGGAGCCCTGCAAGCTCTCTTAGACTTTGCTTTTCAAATTTAATTAGTTTTGTCATCATCAAAAAGGGGGAGATTGTTGGAACCAAAGTTGTTTTGGATTTAATAATTGATAAGTTCTGATGCTAACAAAAGGATTAAATTTGCTTGGCAAAGTGTTAGTTGAGATCTAACATGTGCTTTCAGTTATGCAGGAACACCTTAATAAGTAAAATAAACTTGGGATAAGTTCAAATTAAAAAATACATGTCCACCCCTGTAGAAGGGCTGCTCAAGTACTTTGGTAAAGTTTCTTAGTCATTTAATTAAGTAGACTGGTTTTCTTGAGTAGACGAGGCTTTAAATATTTGCTAGATAAATACCTAAATAACTTGTTAGGTACTGCAAGTCCAAAGACTTGATAATAAGCGCGTCCATCTTGCCACGTAAGCAGATGGAAAGTAATTATGTGAATTAACTGAACCAAAACATAAAATAATCTGGTAGACGGGCTCTAACGACCACGTTGCCAGACGGAGATCTTTTCAACTCGTTATAGAATAGCAAGTCCGAAGACTTGATAGATAAGAGGATATGCCATGTCATCAAACGAGCTAAGTAAAATATAGAACAGACTTGGATTCTCATATGAATCAGTAGACGGAGTTTCTTTTCAGACGAGCTGAATCTTTGAATTAATTAAATGCAATCCGAATCTTTTATATTTATTTCAAATGATTGATATTTATTTCATTATAATATTTGTTCTTCATATCTATTTTATCTGCTTTAATGTTTCACCTTGTTGTAAAAGAAACATAGTACAATCAAGAAATGCAAAAAGCAGAATCGTACAAATAAGATACTGCAAAATGATCTGTACGATGACAACTCTATGACTGAAAAAGTCAGATTATACACAAAAGAGGAACAACAAGTGCACAAGTTGCAATGCTCAGAGGAGTGAACCTCCAAATTCATGCTACCTTGATAACCAAGAGTTCACCATTGCTACAATCAAGCTCTCAGTCACAACGGATATCATGCATTAAATTCTATCTCTAAACTGGATTATTCAAAGTAACCGTTGAAGAAATACAAGTGAAGAAGAAGGTCACTATAAAATGAAGACCTCAGATACTGAAGAATAACTCTCACCTGCACAATCTTGCTAGCTGAACTTTTGCCATTTGATAATTATTCATTCCATTATTCTTTCAAGAGCAAGAGTCTGTATTCTTTAGTTTGAATATTGTTGTAATATTCAACTGATCTTAAACTGTCATACTCTCACACATAGTGAGTTAAGAAGATCAAACATTAAATCTTTTTGTTAGAGTTAGAGCATGAAGAGGCTTGGTAAGAAAGGAATACTTGTAGCCCGGAGAGGTGTTGAATACTTGGTTGTAATCTATTTCGAGAAATAGTGGATAAATCATTCAATTCGAAGGGACTGGACGTAGCTCTTGGTTGAAAGAGAGTGAACCAGGATAAAATCTCTTGCATGAATCTTCTATCCCCAAACTCTTCAGTTTTATTTGCTTATACTAACTGTGGGGTTTTGATATTGCTTTTGTTAAAGTCTTTTAAAAAGGATCTTTGTCTTCATGTGTGCTTTTGTTTCAAATATCGTTTAGTGCAAAAATTGTTTTAAAGGTTGTTTTCGAAAATTATTAACAAACACAATTCAACCCACCCTTCTTGTGTTTGCCTGTGTCAACTTCAGTTGGTATCAGAACTCAGCCTCAAAAGGTTGAGCATCTAACAAGTGCTGAGGGAGTACGATCCAGCAACCATGGATGCAGAAGGTCAAGCTATCAACAGACTTCCTCTCTTTGATGGTTCTAGTTATGACTATTGGAAGAAGAGGATGATGGCCTTTTTGGATGCACAAAGTCTAGACATATGGGAGCTCATAGAAACTGGTTACACTGAACCCAGAAATGAAAATGAAGCTACTGTTTCTAGAGCAGATTAGACAATAGATCAAAAGGCAAAGCATCAACTCAATCTTAAAGCTAAGCGTTATTTGATGTGTGCCATCACCAGATCTGAACATGACAAAGTTCACAGCTGCAATACTGCTAAAGAAATCTGGGATACTCTTGCCCTAGCTCATGATGGTTCCACACAAGTTAAGGAATCCAAGATCAGCATGCTGGTTCATTAGTATAAGCTGTTCAAGATGGGTAAACATGAAACAATATACCAAATGTTTGGAAGATTTCAAACCATCACCAACAGTCTCAGATCTCTTGGAAAAATCTATGAAAATAGAGATCATGTCAGAAAAATCCTGAGATGTCTATTGATGTGTGTGGTTTCGAATCCGCAAGTGCACGGCTTCGTCGTCATGTAATAAAAAGATCGATCCCACAGAGACCGTGATCTCAAATATTAGTTAATTATTAAATCAATTAAACTGGACTATATAAAAAAAGGATTTTAGAAAAGATTTGATTTTTGTAATAAGAATTAACTAGAAAATCAGATATTTAAGAACGCAATAAATTAAAATAGGAAAGTAAATCAATTATGGGTTTTTCAAATCAAAAGAGATTCCTAGGAATTGGGTTACCAACAAGATCGTTCATGTTACCAAATTGACTACCCCTTATTAATTATCAAAATTGATTTGAAGGTGAATTTATCCTAAATAAGTTAATGCTCCCTCTCGGGTTACAAGAACCGTGCCCAATTAAACCAACCCCTACTCTCGTGGTAATTGAATTTAAATTGAACCCTTTAAGCTTTGTGACAATTCGTGAACCCTCGAACGACCGCTTCTAACTCTCGTGATTTAAGCCCTAAGTTTGATTCCTATAGATCCGATACCTAAGTTCACCGCTAGGTTCCTCCTTAGAGTATCTACGACAAGCAAATAAGTGGCCACCGAATTTACAAGTAATTAAAGCAATAGGAATCAAATCGAAAGAAAAATCGAAATTAACAAGAGACCAAACGTCAATTCGTCACCATAAACAAATCTTGGGCATAGCCCCAATCCCTAGAAATAAGACTACTACTCAAGCATTGTCATGTTCATAGCAAGCTTGATTAACAAAAACTTAAAAGAAAACTTAAGAGAAGAGAAGAAGAAGAAGAAGAGAAATCCTAATTTTGCCTAAGGTAGCAGCCCAAAAAGTCATCCTATTTTCGAGCCTCTAGGTCCTATTTATATGGTAGGGTAACTTGCATCCCAAGCAATTACAAAATCAAATCAAATTAGCTTTTAAAATTCCAGATATTGCGCATCACGGCCGTGATGGCTGTCACGGTCAGGCCGTGACAGATTCTGTCTTGGAAAACTTGGCACTGATGGCCTGTCACGGCCGTCATGGCCATCACGGCCTAGCCCTGATGGCCATCATGGCTGTGATGGCCATCAATGCCTGGCCATGACAGGTTCTGACTTTTGTGTACTTTTCTTTTCAGCCTTGCTCGATCATGACCGTGATGGCAGTCATGGCTAGGCCGTGATGGGCTCTGTTTGGCTCATTTGTCTTACTTTTCAAGCTCCATATTCATTCAAGCTCCATCAGGGTTGATCTTGAACATTTTAATCCTCAATTCCTGCACACAAACACCACAAAACTGCCGTACCCGTTCCAAGATAAAAACTAACAAAAATCAAATTAAAAATGCCTAAACTACATGAAAATGCATGCAATATGATAAAGAAATATGAGGTGTAATCACACTCATCAAACTACCCCAAACTTAAGATTTTGCTTGTCCTCAAGCAATAGCCAATGCCAGACAAGATAGACAATCAGAGCATGGGCAGTGAACCAAGAACCCGAGTAACTAATCCAAGTAACAGGCATATCCAAATAAGTAACAAGAGGCAATCAATTTCAAGTCCAATTAGGAGTTTATGATCTCTAGATTCATGCCTCTCACTAATTCGGGCACTCTTCTCACCTCACTCAAGTGTTCAAGGACATTTGACAATTCACTCAATTTCCTCAAGGAATGTACCCTACCATAAGCTTGACTATTAACCAAATATCTACTTTATTAATGAAAACACATAAAAATCAAGAGGTCTTTTATTTTGGTTGTAATGGGGCCATGGGATTAATTGTTAGGTGGGGAAATCAAGAAAAGGAGAATTCAAGAAGGCAAAACAAAATATCAAACAATGCAAAGCATGACAAACTTCTAAAATGCCTTTTTGGGCTTTAATTCACTTTTCCAGCTTTCTTTCTTTCTCCCTTTTTTTTTATTTTATTTATTTATTTTTATTATTTTTTTATTTCTCACTTTCTTTTTCTCATCCCCTTCTCCATTTTTTTTGTTTATTTTATTTTATTTATTTGGAGAAGGGGAGATTTTCTACTTAAGATAAATATTTTTCTAACTTTATCATCCCACAATTTATTTTTCAAACTACCTTTTTACCCTATTTTGCAATACTTTAAAATGTGTCATACCAAGCATCATTCATCAAAATAAATCAAGGTACCAAGAAAAATATTTTATTCTTTTAGGCTCAAAATTGGGCAACTAAGGGATAGCATTTAATCAGTCAAAGCTCAGAAGGCCAGAAAAATACCTAGTGCCTCAATCATTTTCGAATATGTTTTCAAAATTTTTACGTTTCAAAACGGTTTCAAGTCAAGTTCAAGATAATACAATCCAAGAGGAATAAAACACTCAATCACAAAGAATGGGGTAGATTTAATGAGTATGCCTTTTAGGCTGAAAATCTCACATTTAGTAGTTTAAAATCAGTGAGAAACACAAATCCAAGAAACTACATGATAATTATCAACCATCAGAAGATCGTCTCAAGCATTTTTATTTTTAGCCTATCACGAGAATACAAAAATTGGTTTAAAAAATTCACTGTCTCAATTCATTTGGCAAAAGGTTCTCACAATTGGATGCAAAGGCAAGGGGGCAATCTAATCATGTGATTATGCAAAACTATGTCTATATGAATGCAACATGAAAAATACAAAAATGCAAAAAATACCCCTACCCTAAGCTTATAAACTTACATTGTCCCCAATGTAAATAATCATGTCGGAGAGAGGAGAAAAATGGAACAACTCACCGAGGTGGTGGAGGGTGTTGGCTCACATGCCAGTCATAGAGCTGCTGGAAGACGTGTCACGGCTGTGATAGCTATCATGGCTGGGCCGTGATACTGTCTGACTTTTAGCTGTTGGTTCATCACGGCCGTGACATACGTCACGGCCTGGGCGTGATCATTTCTAACTTCATTTTCCATGCCCTTTTCACTCTTTATGCCTTCCTGACCTGAAAACACTTGACAAATCCATTAATTGTGATCTTTCTTCTCTTATTCTTCTCAAATTATTCAAAGACAAAATTCAAAAACAAATTGAAAAGGGAAAGAAAACTTGGGCTGCCTCCCAAGAAGCGCTTATTTACGGTCTTAAGCTTGACAATACTCCCTTGGATCAACCGGGATCAGCTGGGCTTGGATGTGCAAGAACACCTCCCTTCCATGGAAGTCTTTCAAAGAGCCTATTTTGTTCGTATGGCCAATTGCGCTTTAGCTTTGCTCTTTTCACTCTGAGTTTCATGGCCTTACTTCCTTCCGAGGGAAGTTTTAACTCCACATGTTGAGCAACTCTTGGTTCATCTTTATTTGGTGCATCATTTGTCATGCAAAGTTTGGGGGTTGCTTCCATGTTAAGCTCTTCCTTCACCTTTGGGGGCATTATCTCAATCATGCACACATGACTCTCAAAAGGAGGGTTGTTATATGAGTTAGTCAAATCAAAATCCACCTTACCTTCCTCTACATTCAAGGAGAGCTTACCATTTTTTACATCTATTATCGCTCCAGCTGTGGCCAAGAATGGCCTTCTAAGAATGATAGGGAATTTATAATTCCCGTTCATGTCCAACACCATGAAATCGGTAGGAATGAAAAATTTCCCTACCTTTATGGGAACATTCTCTAGTATGCCTAGAGGAGTTTTAGTTGATCCATCCGCAAATTGTAAAGAGGACTTGGATGGACTCAATTCCTTGGTTTCTAACCTCTCAAAGATAGTAAGCAGCATCAAACTCGCACTAGCCCCTAAGTCACATAAAGCTTGGTCTATTTTTAATTCTCCAATTGAGCAAGCAATAGAGAAACTTCCTAGATCTTTTAGTTTAGGAGGCATATTAGTTTTTATCATGACATCACGCTCCTCAATTAAGCTCTTAGTTTTTTTTTCTACTTGTATTTTCTTGACCAACCTTTGTGGGAAAGGTATTGGGGGTTGGTAAGGTGGTGGAGGGACATACTTTGACTCTATCTCTTCATGTTCACTCATGTCCTCCTCACATTCCACATCCTTTTCAATTACCCCAAGCTTATCATCCCTTAAGTATATAGCATTACAGTGCTCATTGGGATTAACTTCGGGTTGTCCTGGAAACGTACCCTTAGTTCTAGAATATGTACTAGCTTGTTGGGCAATCTGAGTTTCTAACATCTTATTATGGATGGCTAAGTTATCTACCTTAGATGCTAACTCTTTTATTGCCTCTTTGACTGCCCTACCTCGTTGCCTAAACTCTTCATTTTGCTTTGTTTGAGTTTCCACAAAATTTTCCAAAAGAGACTCAAGTTTATACTTTGGTACTTGAGGATACCCCGATGCGAGTTTCCTATTACCTTGGCTTTCGTGGAATTCGTGGTTCAACGTGTTGTTGTAGTTACCATAGGAGAGATAAGGGCTATGCTTCTTTCCTTGGTTGTAAGAATTTGGGGGAACATAGTTTGGCAACTTCGGGTTCGTGTCATAGAAATTGTGACAAGAGTTCCCTTGTTCCCCCGAAGCACCGGATCTAGGAGCAATACCATGTGGGCACTCCATTATGTCATGTCCCTGCATTCCACAAATCTCACAAACAACATTAGTAGTACCTATTGAACTCACATTAGCCTTTTCCAGCATATCAAAGCGTTTCTTCAGTGAGTTAATTTTAGACATAATTAGATCAGTGCTATTGATTTCAAACTTACCCCCCGAAATCTTTTTCAGGTTATTACCTCTTTCCGAACCCCATTGGTGATAGTTGGTGGCCACGTTTTCAATGATATTGAAAGCTTCAGTCAGAGGTCTATTCATAAAGGCTCCTCCAGCTGCGGGGTTAAGTGACACCTTCGAAGAGTAATCCAATCCGTTGTAGAAGGTATGCACTAACAACCACATCTCGAGCCCATGATGTGGGCAAGACTCCAGTAATCCTTTGTAATGATCCCAAGCTTCGGATAAGCATTCTCCGTCCTTTTGGAAGAAGCCGGTGATCTGAGTTCATAGGTAAGCAGTCTTGGATGGAGGGAAGAATTTCTCCAACAATGCCTGCTCTAGTTGGTCCCAAGTTGACAGGGTTTTTGATGAGTGTGATTTCACCTCATTTTTCATGTACATTTCTGCATGCATTTGCATATAGTTAGGCCAATTTAGTGTGATTTTGTATAGTTTTTCCTTTGGAACGGATGAGGTGGTTTCTGTGTGTTGTTTTGCAGGATTTAATGGAAAATTGCCCAGAAATCAGCCTTGGTGGAGCTTGGATGAAAAAGAGCTTGAAAAGTGAAGATTATGAGCCAAACAGAGCCCATCACGGCCTGGCCGTGATGACCATCACGGCCTGGCCGTGATGACCATCACGGCCGTGATCAAGCAGAACAGAAGGCAAAAGTCAGAGACTGTCACGGCATGCCCGTGATATGAATCACGGCCGTGACCTAGGATTCGCGTCGCGAACAAAGGGCTCGCCTCGCGAGTGACCATTTTGTGCAAATTCGCCCAAGTCAGAAACCATCACGGCCGTGACGCGATACTGATCTATAAATAGGGCTGCGATGAACAGAAAAGGGGACTGACTTCTAACCTAAAAAAGGGCATTTTGGAGGCACTTGGAGGCTATGGCTGGGCTAGGGTTTCAACCCTAGAAGGGGGCCAAGAGAGGTTGCTTTGAAGAAGAAGGAAAGCTCCCATGGAGCCTCTTCTCTCCTTTTCTCCTATTTCTCTGGTTTGGTTTTCATTGTATATGAGTAGTTAAATTTCCCCATTGTTGGGGTTTAGATGTAGCTTTTCTGAACTTTGTTGTATTTGATTTGGTGTTTTAATGCAAGTCTCTATTTCTTTATGAGTATGTGATTCTGTGCTTAATGCTTTCCTTGGATTAGCTACCCATAGGAATGATATGTTGCTTTGATAGATGACTGGAAGGTTGGTGTTAAGGCATGCTCATGAATCATATGCCAAGTAGTTCAAGAATCTAGGAATAGGTGTTGAATACTTGCAATCTTATAAGTCTTGACTTAATGCAAAATCACAGGTTAATCCACCTAAGGAATTAGGGTTTAATTTGGGGTTTTAGGCTCAATGCACCTAAGGAATTAGGCTTGAGTATGTTAGAAAAGGCTTGATTGTCATAATTGAAGTAGGACTTGTGTTGATAACCATCTCATTGCAATTAAGGGAGGATTAGTGTAGTCTAACCCTAACAATCTTAGCCATATCTCTGTTTGCCTTCCAAGTGTTCGATATAATTCCCAAAAGACCAAAAATATTGTTTTGCTTTCTTTATTTTCTGTTTTAATCTCTCATACTTTATTTTAGTCTAAATAGTTGTTAAGTTTGTGAATTGGTAATTGACAACCAATCCCTGTGGATACGATAACCGGTCTCACCACCGTATTACTTGATTGCGACGAGGTGCACTTGCCTTTATATTCTAAAAATCACGCATCAAGTTTTTGGCGCCGTTGCCGGGGATTGGCTTTGTCAATATCATTAGTAACAAATGAGACAACTAGTTTAGACATTTTTTTTTATTTTTTATTTTATTTTTTCTGTATATAACTGATATTTTTCTTTTGTTAGTTTGGTATATATTTGTTTTTGTGTTTCTTTGATCTTGGGCTTAATTGTCTGTGAGGTGAAAATTTGATTAGACAGGATCATGGACTACAATTGGTATCAACCATCTGATGCAGAAAGTGAGATATCTGAGCTGCAGCTGCGGGTAGATATGCTGCAGTTGACCATAAACATCCAACAAGTGAGTAATGAGCTGTCAAGGGCACAAATCTCTCCTCCACCAATGGTAGGTTGTTCTGAATGGGGAAATCAATTTCCTAACACTTCCACTCCATGGTGGAGGAACCCTCCAAACAATACTTTGATGGATGAAGAGGAACATTGGGAATCTTCCACACCTTGGTATGATGAGCCATCCCCATTGGAGGTTGCTTGGGAGAACTTCAAATCCGCATTCCCAGTCGAGGTTGAGCAACCTATCCCGGATAGTCAACCTCACTTAGAGGCTGTTTTGGAGAACTTCATGGCAACAACAATGGAAGAATTAAAGAATCAAGAAGATACCATTCGAAGTCTCGGGGTACGTATTGAGGAACTCTCTAACCTACTATCCGAAATGCCAAATGGGAACTTGATGGATGATGATGAAGATGATGCAATGATGGATGAGGAGGAAGAAGAAGAAGTGGGAGCAACCGAGTCAAGAAGTGAAGACCCTGTTTTGGAGAACATAGTTGCACCATTCCCCATTGAACCCTTGACTAAGGAGCCTGAAAGGAAGAGGCAATTGGAGGACATCTATTTCACCATGCTTGGAGATGATGAAAAACTTTTGGAATTAAATGGTGCTATTGGTTCCTATGCATGTGTGGAATGTGATGGGAGAAACACTTGTGTGGTTTGTGCGGAGATTTCTGCATATTTGGAAGGTGATGGATTTGGCAATGCTGAGAGTGAAGATTGTACAGAAGCCATAACAGCACCAATGATCCTCTCGAATTGTTTGCCACCTCACATTTTAAAGCAGTCAACAATGGAGTTCATGCCTCTGCCTGAGGTTGAACCCCATTTTTATTGGGAAGATTTTGTTGATAAAGGGGTCATCTTTGACCCGAGAGGAATTGAAAAGCGCTTCCCATTTGAAGAAGTCAGCATGAATTTCGAGCGCTCACTTCCACATTTTTGCTGCAAACCGTGGGATCCAGGTGAAGGATCTCACATGGTTAGCATCCCTTGGTCCTTATACCACAGGTTATGGGATCCAGGTGGATGCTTCTTAATGAGTCAAGCTAGTGACGTTAAAGAAGCGCTTATTGGGAGGCAACCCAACTTTTCTTAACCCTTCTCTTTAGTTAGTTTTTGTTTTTGATTTTCAACCTCTTGAATAATTTGAGAAGCTCAAGAGGAAAATAATAAATTGTCAATTGCCAAGTGTTTGCAGGGTAATAAAGAAGGAAAGGAGAAGCAAAAAGAGCAGGGAGAAACAAAGCCAAAAAGCATGTGAGCCAACACCCGCTACCGCCTCGGTAAGCCGTTCCAATTTTTTTTGCTTTATTATTTTTTTTTTCTTCTCTCCTCTCCAACTTGATTGTTTACATTGGGGACAATGTAAATCTTTAAGCTTGGGGTAGGGGTAATCTTTTTGCTTGCATTGTAAATATTGCATTCATATAGGCTTAAGTTGCATTATCGCATGATTCGGTTACCCTTGCTTAGATTGAGCATCTGATTGTGAGAAATAAGTGCCAATTAAATTGTGATAGTGGATTTTTGAACCCAATTCTGTTTATTCTTGTGATATGGCTGCAAATGAATATGCTTGAGATGATCTTGGATAGTTGATGATTAGCATATGTTTCTATAGACTTGTGTTTTTCACTGGTTCTTGAACTGATAAATGTGAGCTTTTGAGCCATTAGGGGGTACTCACTAAATCTGCCCCCATTCTCTGTGTTGAGTGTTATTCCTCTTGGTTTGTTTTCTCTAGAACTTGACTTGAAACCATTTTAAAGCTTAAAATTTTTTGAAAACATTTTTGAAAATGATTGAGGCAATAAGTATTTTTCTGGCCTTCTGAGTTTTGAATGATGAAATGCTACCCCTTAGTTGCCCAATTTTGAGCCTGAATGAATGACATGCTTTTCTTGGTACCCTGAAATGTTTTGATAAATAATGTTTGATGGGACCTTCTAAAGTATTACAAAAGGGTAAACAGGTAGTTGAAAAAAGTTTGGGAAAAGAATCAGAAAAAAATTTCTCGAGTTAAAAAAAAAAAAAAAAAAACTCCCCTTCTCCAAATAAAAAAAAAAGGAGAAAAATAAATAGAGAATGGGATGACAACAAGAGAAGTGAGAAATAAAAGAAAAAGAAAGAAAAGAAAGGTGGAAAAATGTATTGAAAACCCAAGAAGGTATTTTAGAAGGTGTCTTGTGTTGAAATGTTGATACTTGGTTTAGCCTTTTGAAATATTCCTTTTTTTTGTTATCCCCACCTAAAGATTAATCCCATGGCCACGTTACAACCAAATAAAGACCTCTTGATTCTTAGGTGTTTTCATAAATAAAGTGGAGATTTGGTTGATAGTCAAGCGTATGGTAGGAATCATTCCTTGAGGAAAATGGAGCGAATTGTATGTATACTTGAACACTTGAGTGAGTGAGGCAAGAAAGAGAGCCAAGCAAATAAACAAGCTTGGGGTGAGCTTCAAGTGAGCAAGAGTGCCCGAATCAGTGAGAATGTGAGTCTAGGAAACTTAAGCCCTAATTGGACTTGAATTGATTGTCTCTTGCTGAATTGTTTGAATTGCACATTACTTGGATCATTTTACTCGGGTTCTTGGTTCACTATCCATGCTTTGACTGTTTATCTCTTCTGGCCTTAGTTTTTGCTTGAGGACAAGCAAAGTCTTAAGCTTGGGGTAATTTGATGAGTGTGATTTCACCTCATTTTTCATGTACATTTCTGCATGCATTTGCATATAGTTAGGCCAATTTAGTGTTATTTTGTATAGTTTTTCCTTTGGAACGGATGAGGTGGTTTCTGTGTGTTGTTTTGCAGGATTTAATGGAAAATTGCCCAGAAATCAGCCTTGGTGGAGCTTGGATGAAAAAGAGCTTGAAAAGTGAAGATTATGAGCCAAACAGAGCCCATCATGGCCTGGCCGTGATGACCATCACGGCCGTGATCAAGCAGAACAGAAGGCAAAAGTCAGAGACTGTCACGGCATGCCCGTGATATGAATCACGACCGTGACCTAGGATTCGCGTCGCGAACAAAGGGCTCGCCTCGCGAGTGACCATTTTGTGCAAATTCGCCCAAGTCAGAAACCATCACGGCCGTGATGCGATACTGATCTATAAATAGGGCTGCGATGAACAGAAAAGGGGACTGACTTCTAACCTAAAAAAGGGCATTTTGGAGGCACTTGGAGGCTATGGCTGGGCTAGGGTTTCAACCCTAGAAGGGGGCCAAGAGAGGTTGCTTTGAAGAAGAAGGAAAACTCCCATGGAGACTCTTCTCTCCTTTTCTCCTATTTCTCTGGTTTGGTTTTCATTGTATATGAGTAGTTAAATTTCCCCATTGTTGGGGTTTAGATGTAGCTTTTCTGAACTTTGTTGTATTTGATTTGGTGTTTTAATGCAAGTCTCTATTTCTTTATGAGTATGTGATTCTGTGTTTAATGCTTTCCTTGGATTAGCTACCCATAGGAATGATATGTTGCTTTGATAGATGACTGGAAGGTTGGTGTTAAGGCATGCTCATGAATCATATGCCAAGTAGTTCAAGAATCTAGGAATAGGTGTTGAATACTTGCAATCTTATAAGTCTTGACTTAATGCAAAATCACAGGTTAATCCACCTAAGGAATTAGGGTTTAATTTGGGGTTTTAGGCTCAATGCACCTAAGGAATTAGGCTTGAGTATGTTAGAAATGGCTTGATTGTCATAATTGAAGTAGGACTTGTGTTGATAACCATCTCATTGCAATTAAGGGAGGATTAGTGTAGTCTAACCCTAACAATCTTAGCCATATCTCTGTTTGCCTTCCAAGTGTTCGATATAATTCCCAAAAGACCAAAAATATTGTTTTGCTTTCTTTATTTTCTGTTTTAATCTCTCATACTTTATTTTAGTCTAAATAGTTGTTAAGTTTGTGAATTGGTAATTGACAACCAATCCCTGTGGATACGATAACCGGTCTCACCACCGTATTACTTGATTGCGACGAGGTGCACTTGCCTTTATATTCTAAAAATCACGCATCAGTATTAGCGGGTACTTGTTTCAACCAAGCTTTTGCCTTTCTAGTAAGAGAGGATGGGAATAACCTCAAGCGAATAGCATCAATCGGGGCACCATGAATTCTAATTGCATCGGTGAACTCCAAGAATGTCTCCACATGATCTGTCGGGTCCTCCGAGGGTAATCCTCCAAACTGATGTTGCCCAATCAAGCCAATTAGCATAGGTGGTATTATGTAGTTCTCCGCCTCGATTTCTGGCCTAGCAATCCCAGTTCGTAAACCCCTAGAATTTGGGGCTGTGTAGTCCTTCAATGGTTTGGTATCTGGTAGATTCGCCATGAGTGGAATGAGAATCAACCTCTCTCTCTATTTGTCTTTGTTGTCTCCCACGTCTATGAAAGGTCCTTTCGATCTCGGGGTCAACTTCAATGAGATTTCCAAGACTTCGGGATCTTCGCATAAGAGAAAAAAATACCTGTAAAGAGAGAGATGGATACTAGAAAAAAAAAAAAAAGAGACATATGAAAAAAAAAAGAGAAAATTTAATATCAACTTCAATGAGATTTCCAAGACTTCGCATAAGAGAAAAAAATACCTGTAAAGAGAGAGATGGATACTAGAAAAAAAAGAAAAAGAGACAAATGAAAAAAAAGAGAAAATTTAATATAAAAAGTAAATAAAAAAAAGGTCCAAAAAAATCAATTTAAAAATTAAATTGAGATTCAAGAAAGCACAGTGCCCAGCAACGGCGCCAAAAACTTGATGTGTGTGGTTTCGAATCCACAAGTGCACGGCTTCGTCGTCAAGTAATAAAAAGATCGATCCCACAGAGACCGTGATCTCAAATATCAGTTAATTATTAAATCAATTAAACTGGACTATATAAAAAAAGGATTTTGGAAAAGATTTGATTTTGTAATAAGAATTAACTAGAAAATCAGATATTTAAGAACACAATAAATTAAAATAGGAAAGTAAATCAATTAGGGGGTTTTCAAATCAAAAGAGATTCCTAGAAATTGGGTTACCAACAAGATCGTTCATGTTACCAAATTGACTACCCCTTATTAATTATCAAAATTGCTTTGAAGGCGAATTTATCCTAAATAAGTTAACGCTCCCTCTCAGGTTACAAGAACCGTGACCAATTAAACCAACCCCTACTCTCGTACTAATTGAATTTAAATTGAACCCTTTAAGCTTTGTGGCAATTCGTGAACCCTCGAAGGACCGCTTCTAACTCTCGTGATTTAAGTCCTAAGTTTGATTCCTATAGATCCGATACCTAAGTTCACCGCTAGGTTCCTCCTTAGACTATCTACGAGAAGCAAATATGTGGCCACCGAATTTACGAGTAATTAAAGCAATAGGAATCAAATCGAAGTCAAAATCGAAATTAACAAGAGACCGAACGTCAATTCGTCACCATAAACAAATCTTGGACATAGCCCCAATCCCTATAAATAAGAGTACTACTCAAGCATTGCCATGTTCATAGCAAGCTTGATTAACAAAAGCATAAAAGTCTTCCTATTTTCGAGCCTCTAGGTCCTATTTATAAGGTAGGGTAACTTGCATCCCAAGCAATTACAAAATCAGATCAAATTAGCTTTTAAAATTCCAGATATTGCGTGTCACGGCCGTGATGGCTGTCACGGCCAGGCCGTGACAAATTCTGTCTTGGAAAACTTGGCACTGATGGCCTGTCACAGCCGTAATGGCCATCAAAGCCTAGTCCTGATGGCCATCATGGCCATGATGGCCATCACGGCCCGGCCATGACAGGTTCTGACTTTTGTGTACTTTTCTTTTCAGCCTTGCTCGATCATGGCCTTGATGGCTGTCACGGCTAGGCCGTGATGGGCTCTGTTTGGTTCATTTTTCTTACTTTTCAAGCTCTATCTTCATGCAAGCTCCATCATAGTTGATCTTGAACATTTTAATCCTCAATTCCTGCACGCAAACACCACAAAACTGCCTTACCCATTCCAAGGTAAAAACTAACAAAAATCAAATTAAAAATGACTAAAATACATGAAAATGCATGCAACATGATAAAGAAATATGAGGTGTAATCACACTCATCATCTATCCAAGAAATGGAGACCCAAAGTAACTGCTATTCAGGAAGTAAAAAACCTGAATACACTCTCTCTGGAAGAGCTTCTTGGATCTCTCAAGGTTCATGAACTTGAACTCAATGAAGAAGAAAATTCCAGAAAAGGAAAATCTATTGCCCTAAAGGCAAAGAAAGCAAGTTCGTCAAAAGTTCTCAAAGCTGCCGAGTCATCTAATGAGTATGAATCTTCTGATGATAATGAAGGATCAGATGAGGATGAATTATCCTTTATCTCCAGGAAGAGTCAACATATGTGGAGAAATAAAGGCGGGTTTCAGAAGGAAGCAACTCAATAAAAAGTTTTCCAAGGAGAAGTCAGACTGCAAGGAAAAAGGTCCACCCTTGTGCTTTGAATGCAAGAAACCTGGTCATTTCAAAGCTGACTGCCCTGAGCTAAAGGACAAAAAGAAATTCTTCAGAAAGAAGAAAGGCTTAATGGCCACATGGGATGATCTTGATCTGTCTTCTTTAGATGAAGAAAATGAAGCTGAGGAAGAGGCAAATATCTGTCTCATAGCAGACACTGCATCAGAAAGTGAATACACCGATGTTGAGGTAATGGAATCTGACCCGTCCTCTCTTCAAAATGCTTTTGATGAATTGTTGCATGAGTCATCTATACTATCACGAGAATATAAGAGTCTCAAAAAGAAGTTTTCTAAACTATATAAAGAATATGATAGGGTCTGCATTCAGAAACAAAACCTCAAAAATGAAAACGGCATACTAAAATCTATGAATGTCAGTCTAGTTGACAAAATGGTGTGTGAACATGATGTTTCTTGTGAAGTTGCAAAACTGAAACAAGATGTAACATATCTAACTGATTCTCTGTCAAAGCTTGTAGGAGGCTTAGATAATCTTAGCCTCATTTTAAGATATTCTAAGTCACCTTATGATAAATCTGGTCATGGTTATGACATAGAGAAGCAAGACGCGTCTCACAAAATGTCCAAAGTATTTAGTATTTAGAAGGAAATCCACCATTGAGTAGTCAAAAGTCTCTTGATCAAGATGAAGCAATGCTAACTCAGCTTCAGGTATCACTCCCTTGAATCTTCCGTTTTTCATGTCCTTGCGCGGCTCTATCAGCTCTGATTTGACTGAATTCCCACTTCAGCATTTCATAGTAGAGTTGATCCGGAAAGAAGTCAGAGGCCTTCCCATAGTCTCTGGGATGCTCAAAAGACACCCATTTTGTGTCCCTTGGTATAATCATGGGAACATGCTTTGAAGATCTTGCTCTTCTCTCAGGAACGGTAGCAAGATTTTTCATTTTGGGGTCCGTCTCCCAGACAGGTATGACATGTCTCTCAACTTCATCAGTGGGGGGTAAGAAGGGAGGAGTTTTGACAAGGTTAGGGTAAATTTTTATTATTGGGTTTGGGGGGGGGGTTGTTTAAGGGTGGGTGGGTGACTAATGGCCCTAAATTATTGTGCATTTGAGAAGGCACATTTTTGATTGATTTACACTCAGGATAAGGTAGGTAAAGAGGTTCAACAGATGGGATGATTTCTTCCTCATACTCAGGTAGAGGATACCATCTGGTTGGAATGTGTTCGGGTTCAGGTTGGTGAGAATGAAACAAAATTTTCCATTCCCTTCTTACCTTGGCCCAATCCTCAGATTTGCCATTATAAAGGACAGAAGTTGGGGTGAAGGGAAATAAGGTTCTCAAGGGTTTGGGGAAAGGGGCACCAGGGGAAATGCCATCATTTGGTTGATTTAACCAGGGATCATCGGCATGGATAATAGGTTGAAATTTTGAAGTGGCTATTTGTGTTGGTTGGGGTGAAAGGGGTGTGAGAATGTACACATCATTTGGAGAGGTGACAGGCTCACCATCAATCCTAGTTTCTAAACTAGACACTAGGGCATCTACTGCTATTTGAACAGGACCACTGGCACAGATGGTTACCTTAGAAGTCTTAGTTGATCTAGCTTTTCTTGTTGGTTGCCTTCTTGGTTTAGTTGGAACAATTGTTGGAACAGGCACAACGATCTCAATAGCAGCAACAGAGGTCTTCAGCATCTTTAGAATTGAATTGATAGGAATGTTGTCCTCATCAGCTTCCTCATCTTCTTTGTGAGAGAAGACAACACTTCTTTGCAGCAGGGGCATCAGACGGATCCTGATAACAATGCCATCTGCAGGTCTCTTGGGAGCAGATTCTCTTGTGGCAAGATGGACGCGCTTATTTATTAAGTCATTGGACTTGCTGTACCTAACAAGTTATTTAGGTATTCATCTAGCAAATATTTAGAGCTTCGTCTACTTAAGTAAACCAGTCTAAAGAAGTAACTTTACCAAATTTTTTGAGCAGCCCGTCTACATGGTTGGACGCGTATTTTTCAATGAAAACTTATCCCAAGTTTATTTTACTTATATTAAAGTATTCCTGCATAACTGAAAGCACATGTTAGATCTCAACTAACACTTTGCCAAGCAAATTTAATCCTTTTTTTAGCGTCAAAACTTAGAGATTATTAAATCCAAAACCATTTTGGTTCCAACATCACGATTCTTCAGAGTCACTCCTCTCCTGGTAGCTCATTGTCCTCTGCATAAAAGATACATGCCAACAACAAAAACATAGAAAACAGGGAGTAGGAAAACATATAAACACATCGGCATGGAGATAGGAAGCAAGATGAACATGCAACATATACATAACACACAACATCATGCATTATATAAACATCAATGTATAATTATATCAATATGTTAAGTCAACCAACATATTCTATGCGGTGCAACATTACTCCACTACTCCGTTATACTTGTGGATCCAAACTATCTCAGGAAGGCAACTTCGGAGTTACATATTCACATTGGCCAAAAAGCACCAACGCCGATAGTTCACCAAACCATGGGTGGACCCCTTTGGATAGCTGACGCACCATACTCTAGGATGCGCCACCATGGGGGATCAGATTCACCAAACCTTAGGTGAATCATCGCGGATGGTCAGATCGATGTACTCTAGGACGCCCTCCCCTATGTTGAACTTCCCCCACTAACAACTCAAATGCGTGAATGCATGGGCACAACAACAAACAAAAGGTCAACCACCTCCTCCGTTTGGGCCGATATGCACCTAAGTCTTATCATCATCAACACCTTGACCCTTATGAGTCAAGGCCCCCTTGGCCAAAAAGCACCAAGGTTCAACTTCAACAACACCTCGACCAAAAAACATCGAGGTCGCTTTGGCCAAAAAGCACCAAAGCATATCAATGTGCGGTAACCCGTTTGGCACCGGCTTAACCAACTTATTGTCTCAATTGTCTTAATTAGTCTTTAATTAAGTTACCTAACTTGTATTTATTCGATTGGTGTCTTATTTCATCATTTGGGATATCTGGGTACACACCCCTTTAAAAACATTAAACATTCTTAAATCAGACCTAGGGTCTAGTCAAGGACCATCAAACAATAACTCATCTCTCTTTACTATTAAATCCATGTTTTATGAACAATCTTGGGGAAATTAATCCTTTAATCTTCAGGTTAATGAAGAGCCCTATTTTAACCAATCAGGGTATTAATTAACTTATTCTCATCAACAACCAATAGTCATTCAACCAACAATATCCATGGCATAAACATTCATGCCAACTTAACCAAATAATCATAGCATAAACATATCGTTAAGGCATACATGAATGGCATAGCAAGTAACCAATAAACAGATAATCAAACATGTGATAGGCATCCATAATAAAAGGGCGTATTCAAACTAGCATTTAACAACCAATGGGGTCATGGGAACCCCTCACCTTACGCTACCCCTTGCCTAATGTTTACACTATCCTTCTCCCCATACCTGGTATAAAGACTCCAATGACGACAACCAAACGATAAAACCAACACGTTCCTATGAGGGGCTCAGTTTGCTTTCTAAGTCTTGGTCAAGCAAAAAAGGTTAATCAATTAGTTCCCAATTCAAAGAAAAGAAAAGGAAACCTTAAGAGGGAAGAACCATTACCTTCTAAGATTGGCACCGACCAACTAAGCCTTCCCAAAAGCCTCCAAAACTCCAAGAATGCAATATGATTAAAGAAAATAGGGAAGAAACAAGGTGTAGCCGCACTAGGGTGGCTAAGATGCCAAAATAGGGTTTTAAAATGAAACCATCGATTACTGTGCTGGTTTTATAGGCTTCAGCCCCGAGCACGGTCGTGCTCGCCCCAACGTCTATGAGGCGCAGTCTCCCAGTGAGCACGATCGTGCTCCATATTGAGCACGACCGTGCTTGTGACTCAGACAGTCACAAGACGCATGCCACGAGCACGGGCGTGCTGGACATGAGCAAGGCTGTGCTCATGTACCAGAAAGGGATTTTAAGCCTAGAAATCCCACTTAGCCCTGATACAACAACTCTAAGCTAAGTATTAAGGCTTACCAAACATACAAGCATACATATATACCATATAGAAGCACTTAATGAAAAAACAGGGCGTTACAATTAATACTATAACTGATTAGGTTGTAGATAGGTATTGTTTGCACACCTAGCCTCCACAGGCTCAACTAACAAGTATTGTTTACACACCTAGCCTCTCCAGGATCAAACAAGTATTCTTTCAGCAAGCCTCTTTAGATTGTACAAATGGTATGAGTTGAATGAAGCAACAGCTTCACAGATCACAACTTTGCAAGTCAGCCAAGTAACACTCAATGAGTGAATAAATATTTTGGTAGGTATGACCGCAATAAAGACATCTCAATAAATACAAATGATTGGCAGAGAATTTTTCAAAGAAGAAGAACTTAGAGAGCTTTGAATGCGAAGAGAGTATTGAATGCTTAAGTGAATAAGTTTAGGTGTTTTTTTTTCAACAGTCTTCAAAGTCTTCTATTTATACTCATCAGCAATAAATCCATTATGGAGAGTTCTTCAGATGAGTAAAACTTTTGTTCTTCATCCATTAATGCCAAAGAGTCATTCTGAGCTCGCATTTAATGTTTATGATCGTTAGAGAGCTTCGAGACAAGTTGGATGTATATGTTGGCATTGCTTTATCAGAGTGCAGCCTGATTCAGAGCAGAGTTTGTTGCTTTTCAGACTTGGGCAGCACAACTTTTCTTATTTCTGTAACACGGGTTTGCGACCGAGTAAAGGCTATTTTGCCTTTTGCATCAAAAGGAATTTCAAACACAGATTGATGCTTTGAGCTTCTGAAATCGATTTTCTCGATTAGAAAATGCAAGTGAATATTCTTGTACTTCGATTATAAGAGAAGTGAAAGACTTCTAGTCAAGTTGTAGGGCCAGACGCATTTTTGTAGCTTGTAGATATTGAGTCTTTCTTCAGACACATTGTGTTATTAAAACACAGACGCATCTTTGAGACTTGTTGTTTTTCCATAATACTCTTGCTTTATGATCTGCGCACTTAATAGACATATTAGCATATTTCAAAAGGTTTACTTAAAATCATTCTTTGTTTGGATTCATCAAAATCAGAGATGTCAAAAACTTAGACTTAACATCTAGTCCTTGGCTTAACCAACTTTTCTAAAGTATAATATAGGACAGACGAGTATTGCTTTGCTCACCTTGTCTCTCCAGACTCCAATACAAGTATTGTTTGCTCAGCTAGCCTCTTCAGGCTCACTTAGATTTGGTTTGAAAGAAAGCGTAATAAATACAACTTGCAAGTCTTTTACGAACACTCAGAAGAGTGGATTAAATGTGAAGTAGAAAGATTGCGAAATAACTTCTCAAGATATTACAATGAATAAACAAATGATTGAGAAGAATAAAGAATTGAATGCTTGAGTGAATATCTTGTTCATAGAATGTTCAACACTTCATTACACTCAACAGGTCTTCAATGTCTTCTATTTATAGCCTTCATTCGAAATTAATAGTTTGAGACATTCCTTGAAAGTTTGGCTTCAAGCAGAGCTCCATTAAATTCAATAGAGTCGTTCTGGACAACCATTAAATGCTTAGGAATGTTGCTTGTACTCTAACATGAGAAGTTTAGTGCTTTATGATTTTGCAGCAGCCAGATCATAGTTCTTCAGGTTGCTTTTATACTTTGTTGTGCATATTTCCCTTTATGTGTAACTTCCAGTTGTACTAGGGAATAAAGCTTCTTTGTAGCACCCATTTTCTAAGTTACAAGGTTGCTTTTGAATATTTGGTCTTCTGATTCCTTGGTCCTTGTATGAGAGAACTTCAACAACTTCTGACTAGAAGGGACATCATACGGAAGTCTTCAGACTTGAGATAGTTCTTCACAAAGTGTCAACAGACGAGTGAAGACACATTCATTAGACTAGTTGACTCTTCTTCAGAAAGTCAAAACCTTGAGAATTCTTTAGACGAGTGTGATAGCTTCACTAGACAAGTCAGGTTCTTTCATAAGATAAGTTTATCTTTGACTTTGACCATTTGACTTAGAGTAGACGAGTGGATAAAATTACTTTTTAAAATATTAATCTGCACACTAAGTAGACGGGTCAATAATTAATAAATAGTTCAATTAAATCATTGAACACATGTTTAGTTTTCATCAAAACTTAGGGTAAATGCACATAAGACATTTAGAGACTCAACACTCTAATGATCTAAATTTGAATGTAGAAAGAATTAGGGGTGTTCATGGGTCCAGGTCAACCCGATGAACCCGATGAACCAAACCAAACCGAAGTGTTAGGGTTGGACATTATTCTTGTTCAGGTCGAACCCAATCCAACCCGATGGTTCGGGTAATGGGTTTGCAATTGACAGACCCGTGAGCCCGTTAACCGACCCATGGACTCAATGATTATTAGAAGTCAGCATTTAACACTTAACGTGTCTCTCACTCAATCACTTGCCTGAAACATTTTCGTCTCCGTATGGCTTCCGCCCACCTATTCACTGTGCCAACCGTCGCTCGTCGTCCCAGGCTCCCAGCTCCGCCAACCGCCGCTCGTCGTCTCGTCCGAGTCCCAGATCCAGTGCTCCGTCGTCTGGTACCAGTCGCAGCTTTGTCATCTCGTCCCTCAAGCTAAACTCCAGATCTCGTTACCTCCCTCAAAGTCAAAGTCAGATATGCGTCTCCCAGCCCCGGATTTGTTAGAACCTCCCTCAGATCCATCTTCACCACCTCGCCGGAGCGCCGCCTCAATCTTCTCACCGCGCCGCCTCAGTTCTCTCTTTTCACCTCATCTGTCTCTTTCTCCGATCTCTCTATTGGAAAGCATTTTGGTGATTCGCGCAAACCAAAGCAATGAGACAGAGAGGCATTCCACTGAATTTGCATTTGAAAGTGAATGTTCATAATGCTATTGGTAATCTGGCAAACGAAGTTAAAAAACCAATCTTGTAAAAAAACACAACGACGATTATGAAAGTGGAAACAGAGAATATAACTTTAATCCAATATATCCAAGTGTTAAAAAGGCAAACCCGATGGGCCTGACCCGAACCAACCCGGTTTTGGCCGGGTTGGTTTGGTTCGGGTTTGCTAAAGAAAATTAAAGAACCCAACCTAACCCGTGTATTCTTGATTAGTTCGGGTTTCAGGTTGGGCAAAAACCGACCCAACCCGACCCGTGTACACCCCTAGAAAGAATGCTCAAGGAAGTAAGTTTAGCAGCATAACAACCATGTTTAAGTGTGTACTTTCGTGCTAAATTATGTAGAAAAAGTTCCATTTTAATGAGAATGATTGAGGTTACGAGGTTCGAAAATAAATATGAATTTCGAAAGTAATTGATTACTATATCCAAAGTAATTTGATTACTTTGATGTAATTGTCTAGAAGTAATCAATTAATTTGGATAAGAACATCAAATTGACAAGAACTAAAAAAGTAATTGATTAATTTTCAAAGTAATTGATTACTTTGATTATAATGTGAGTTTAGCGAAAAAGTAATCTATCACTTCTAAAAGTAATATATTACTTTTACTTAAAAAACACATTTTTAGGTTTAAAGTGCTTGGAAATCAACCCAATCTATTACTGTATAATTTTTAAACCACTTTTACAAGTTTAAAACCACATCAAAATATTTTAATACCTGAGACAACCATCTTAAACAAACAACTAGATATCTTACATTAAAATTCTAAAAAGTCTTCACAAATTTTCAAAGTAGGATAATGTAGCTTCGAAAGTGCATCGGAGAATTATCATCTACACAAAGTTATATACATCGAAATTCAAAGTTCAAAAAGGATATCAAGTTACAAAGCATTTCAAAGCATCAAGACCAAGTTAAAGGTATATTAGGTAATAGATATTTGTGTGAGAGCGAACAATCTTTGATCCCACGCTAATCGTAATAAGCATTCGAAACAAGTTTTCTAAAGATTTATTACTTGTTTTTAATCAAATGATTTTAAAAGGAATTAAAAGTAATGTGATAAGAAGTTATGCATCTGTGTATCTCAAACCAGTCCTTAGTACTTTGTGAAATCGCATATGCACATCTATGTATATGTAAAACAGTAAACATGGATGTCAGGAAAAGCAAAATTAAATTAATGTATTAGTTCATACATCTGTGTATAAACCAAGTCAGAAGCAATGTAGGGAAAATTTCAAAGCATAAACTGATGTTCATTTTAAATAAATTGATTTATCCTATATATATGTTGAGCTTAGCACTCTCTCTAACATGCTTTATAAATCGATGTAGCAAAGAAGATAACTGATATACTCAATAACAAAATCGATTTGTCTGATGACTAAATCGATGTGCTTATGTGTAAAATGTCACAATCTTGATTAATACATCGATGCACGCAAGAAGTGAATTGATTTACTATGTTCTAAAATAGAATAAACTAAGTTTATTGTGATTCTAGCTAATCTTATCTTAAAGCCTAATGTTCATATTGTGATTCTACCTAATGTTCACATAATCAAAGGTATTCATATCCATTACAAGGTTAGGACATAATTTTGCTAAAACTCGTTTTAGAAAAGTTGGTTTTGTGAAAAGTTTTGAAAACTCAATTTACCATTCCTCTTGAGTTTGAAGGCACAACCAACATTATACTCCTATTTTCTTTTCTTGCTAAATTGTTATGTGTGACTGTCAACATTATACTTAGATTTTAAAGTCTTTGTAACAATTTTATCACCATCAACATCAAATTATGAATTTCATAATCAAGACAAAAATTAAGTAATATCATTTGTCATTGAGGGTGTTACAGAAAGACACAAAACCAAATTGCTTTTATATGTAGTGTTCTTTAGAGTGAAGATCCAAATTGATCCTTGAAAAATTTTAATCCATAAAAAAATAAATTAGTCATTTAGTTTATTAAATTTTCAAACGCGGGACACTTAGTCCTTAGATTTAGTTCTGTCATCCATTTACTTGTCTACGTGTCTCATTAATCATCATGTTTGGTCCGTTAGTGGTCCCGTGTGTCCTATGACGAATTTCCACCATGAAAAATAAATAAAAAGCGAAAAAAGTCCATAACTTTCAGCTATTGAAATTTTAAAATTGTGCACATTTTTCAACATTTATTTGTTTTCGGCAAAAGAAATTCGTCATAAGTTATGTAGGATTACTAACATGCCAAGTAGGATGTCAATAGGACGCATAGGCAAGTAAATGGATGTCAAAACTAAATCTAAAGACTAATGTGTATCGTATTTAAAAATTTGAGAGACTAGATGATTAATTTATTTTTTTCAGGAATTAAAAGTGAGTCCTCAAAATTTTTCAAGAACCAATTTGGGTCTTCATTCCAAGATTTATTTGTATCTCTTTTTTTTCCCCTCTCTCTTAATATGAGAAAAAATATGAAAAAATAAATTAAAAAAAGAGCTGCTACCTACACCCCCACTCATGGATATCCACCCCTACACAACTTTTAAACTTTTTTTATTACTAAATTATGCTAAATAAATCTATCTACTTTAATTACTTTGTAAAAATCACCACCCACCCAACCTCTTTTCCCACTCATCTCCCTCCAACCCTCTTCTCTCTTGTCATCCTCCTAATCTCTTAAAACTGAAAAAAAAAAAAACGAAAAATGTGATGCGCACAAGAACAGAAACAATAATGTTTTCAACTTTTTTTGAACAAGCTGCTGCAAAAGGAATAAAAAGTAAAAACCCTTTGAACCACAATTAACCCAACAAAACAAATGCAGATCCACCTTACTGAAATAATACTACCACTGCTACCCAAACCCAGGAAGCCTACCATAGTGATACAGACCCAAAAAAGTTGATTGTCGCCAACAGTAATGACATATACTTAACTGGCAACATATAACTTGGGTTCAATATCTCTTTTAGCAGCCATACTGTGATAAAGCAAAAACAAATAGAAACCCGATCAGCTATCTAACAGAGAACAATTCTGTCGTTACCAACCCAAAGCCAATGTTTGTATTCCATGTTATCCGCCGGGAGTGTGGGGGGTGTGCGAGTAACAAAGAGAAGTTAAATGGGTAATTTTGTCATTTCACACTTTAAAATCGTGAGTGTAGAGGTGGATGAGGCATACCCCATAAAAAAAATAACCCAAATCCGTCAATGGAACCCATGTTTTTATGAACAGAAATGCTAAACTGACACCATTTTTCCGACGCTTACGATTACACAGTATAAAATAGTATACTATGCAACATTGTAGCAGTAGTGTGCAGTACTGTAGCGGGTGTTTTTTTTTTTTTAATTTTTTTTTTATAAATAATTTTTTTATTAAGTATGTGTAAATATCTGATGAATCGGGTACAAATATCTGGTGAATTCAGTTCATTATCCGGTGAATGAGTTTTTTTGAGAAATAATTTTTTTGATTAAGTATGTGCAAATATCTGGTGAATCCGGTATAAATATCCGGTGAATTCAGTTCATTATCTGGTGAATAAGTTTTTTTGAGAAATAAATTTTTTGGTTAAGTATGTGCAAATATATGGTGAATCAGGTATAAATATCTAGTGAATTCAGTTCATTATCTGGTGAATGTGTTTTTTTTTTATAAATAAATTTTTTGGTTAAGTATGTGTAAATATCTGGTGAATGAGTTTTTTTGATAAATAAATTTTTTTGGTTAAGTATGTGTAAATATTTGGTGAATCGGGTACAAATATATGGTGAATTCAGTTCATTATCTGGTGAATGGTTTTTTTGAGAAATAATTTTTTTAGTTAAGTATGTGCAAATATCTGGTGAATCAGGTATAAATATCTGGTGAATTCAGTTCATTATCTGGTGAATAGGTTTTTTTGAGAAATAATTTTTTTGGTTAAGTATGTGCAAATATCTGGTGAATCATGTACAAATATACGGTGAATTCAGTTCATTATCTGGTGAATGAGTTTTTTTAGAAATAAATTTTTTTTTTTTTTTAAAAAGTCAAAATTTAAAAAAAAAATACTGCTACAGTAACACTACCGTAACAGTAACAGGTGTCGTCTTTGTGTAGGAAAAAGTGTATCAAATTAGCTGCACTCTTTTATAAAAGCCCAGCCCACTCAATTGATATATGAGAGGTAAATGGCATCCTCGAAACAACATTTATTTTTATTTTTAGTATTAAAGCAAATCACTTCAGATACACACATAATTTTGCTGCATTCTGTTCTGGTTTTCACCCATGTTCCGCACGGCATAGCTTCACTTCAGTGATCGAAACCCAAAACCCAGAAATGGGTTATCTGAGCAAAGCTTCCAAAACTCTTCGTCAATCGATTTACCTGTCCCTGTTGTGCAACTCCATCTCATTTTCTACATTCCCATTCAATCCATTAACAAGCAGAATAACCCATCAACGTTTTTCTCTGACCCGTGCATTGTTCTGTTCCCATTCACGCAGCCAAAACAACAAAGACCAAAACCCCATAGATTTGAGTCAGTACCCCGCAGAGCTCGTGAGAAACTTCTCAATCATCGCACATGTTGATCATGGAAAGTCTACACTTGCTGATCGCCTTCTAGAACTCACTGGAACCATTAAGAAAGGCCATGGCCAGCCTCAGTATCTTGATAAATTGCAGGTATTATTGTGTTGTAACAAGTATCAATTTTTTTCATATGGGTATGATTTTTTGTAGTATTACATTAAATGAAAAGGGTATGCCCCAAAATTGTTACTTTTTGAAGAATGTGTCGGGTTAACTCACATTTAGAGTGATTTTGAAAGCTAGAAAAAAATGATTATGCTAATAATCAATTTTTGTATAATCGATTATTGTGATAATGATTATAATGAAAATCTGTTTCTGTTTGGGTCTGTTTAATAATTTATTTTAGGTGATGCAAAAAAATCACTTTTATATAATAAATTATGAAAAATGGTATGAAGTTATTTATATAATTTAATAATATTTGATTAGAAGTTAGTTTTGTAGGAGTAAACAGGCAAGAGAGCTTTGAGAATGAAAAATAATCAAATCATAATAATCTTAAGCTAGAAAAAACTAGATGGCATAAAACAGTTTTTTTCCCTAAAAGAAAGTTTTTTTTTTATAAATTTAAGCAAAATGTCAAACATGATAGATTATCTTACTGGGTCTATTTGGTTTATTTCTAGAAGAACTGTTTTTTTTTTATCACTTAATTTCAGAAATAATTATAAGATTATCACATTATTTCATTCCATTTGTTGTTTAATAATTTGTGAAGGAAATAGTGAAAACATTTTGTTGTTTTTACCGTTTCCGGTATAAACTTTTGGAAACACATCAACGAAAATAAATTAACAGTTTTGTAATTATTTTTTAAATCAAGACAGCAGGAAACAAACCAACTATATTAGGTTCAGTATAGAGAAATATTTGAAATAATAATATAAAATGTAACAAATGAACCGTGTACCGATGCCTGTATCTAATTTGTAGTAACTATCCGTTGAATTGGAGGAGGAATGGGACACGGGGTTGTGGAAGATTCTATATTTCTTGGGTTTTGACTCATATGTTACTTAATTGAAGTGTGTAATGTCTTAGGTGGAGAGAGAAAGGGGGATCACAGTTAAAGCTCAGACAGCAACAATGTTCTATAAGCACAGGTTAAATGGTGACAATACTGCTGATGAGAAGGAGTCACCTAATTTTTTGCTTAATCTTGTTGACACTCCTGGGCATGTGGATTTTAGTTATGAAGTGTCAAGGTCATTGGCAGCTTGTCAGGGTGTGCTTTTGGTTGTTGATGCTGCTCAAGGAGTCCAAGCACAAACCGTTGCTAACTTTTACCTTGCTTTTGAGTCTAACTTAACAATTGTACCGGTCATAAACAAGATCGACCAGCCAACTGCTGATCCCGATCGTGTTAAAGCCCAATTGAAATCAATGTTTGATCTTGACCCAAGTGATGCACTGCTAACATCTGCTAAAACTGGGGAGGGCCTTGAGCAAGTCATTCCGGCAGTCATAGAGCGGATACCTCCGCCTCCTGGGAGGTGCGATTCTCCTCTACGCATGCTTTTGCTTGATTCATATTACGATGAATACAAAGGGGTAATATGCCATGTTGCTGTTGTTGATGGTGTCCTGCGCAAGGGGGATAAGATTTCTTTTGCAGCTACGGGCAAGTCATATGAAGTTTTTGATGCTGGCATCATGCATCCTGAACTTACACCTACTGGAATCTTGCTTACTGGACAAGTTGGTTATATTGTGAGTGGCATGCGCTCAACCAAAGTGGCACGTGTTGGAGACACAATTTACCATACTAAAATCGCTGTTGAACCTCTTCCAGGTATAGCTGTTATCTTTTATCTCCCATTTTCAGACATTGATTTGTTAACATTTTGGTTGTAAAGGCATCTATTGTTCATTTAAGATAGTTGGCTGCGAGAACCATGATATAGGCTATTCATAATGTTCTATAATACATAGAATTTCTTGGATAGCATAGACGCCATTCACTTTTGCAACACTTGTAGGTACTAGGTAATGAACTTCGAAATTGGAAAGTGTTTATTTGATTGTTTGACCGTAGAGCTGTCAATTCAGCCCCTAGCCCCATGGGTCAGCCCACTTAACCCACATTTTAGTCCATTTGGTAGGGGGCTTTTAAAGCCCCAACCCCACAGCCCCTATTTAAGTGGGTCAAGGGTGGGTTGAGAGTAGGTCGATGTCGTCCCTAAAATGTTTACCATCACGACACAAACCCCAGCCTTCTCTGAGGCGACTGCATGATGCCGCGATGGGCGTACTGCCTTTCACTCCATCTTTTATTACCTCCTTTGCTATTTGTTGTTTAGATTTGTCGTTTCGTCCATCAATGCATTCCTTTTAATATCTGCTGTTTGAATACGAAGTGTTAGAGATAGTCTAGTTTCTGTTAGTTATTAGTTTGTACGCGTTCGTTAGTTGTTAGTTTAGCACAATTTGCATAACTCATTATTCAGCTTGTAATCGCCTCCTTTGTTAGCTTGGTCAGAATCACTGTCTACTCGCTATATATAGCAGTAGCTTCTTTGTATCAAGATTCAGTTTTACAATAATGAAAACTATCTTTTCTTCCAATCTTCTCTACTTCTAATATGGTATCAAAGAGCTTCTAGATCCTGAAGCCATGGCTTCTGTCAATCCTTTTGCAAACCCTAGCGCACCTCAATTCACTCCCTCACATCCAATCTCGTTGAAACTCGATGATAACAACTTTCGACAATGGAAACAACAGATTGAAGGAGTAATTCGTGGCCACAAACTTCAGAAATTTGTCACTGATCCTCGAATTCCACCGAGGTTCCTCATTGATTCCGATCAAGAAAATGCTGAAGAGAATCCTGCGTACAGCGATTGGGAACAGCAAGATGCGCTGATCTCCACTTGGCTCCTAGCTTCGATTTCTGATGTTCTTCTTCCGCGAGTGGTTAATTGTGGTCATTCATGGCAAATTTGGGACGAAATTCATAAGCATTTTCACACACTCTTGAGTACGAAAGCTAGGAAGCTCCGTTCTGAGTTGCGAAGTCTATCCAAAGGTAATCGTTCTGTCTCGGAGTTCATTCTTTATGTTCGTTCTCTCTCTGATTCGCTTCTCTCAATCGGAGATCCCATTCCGCATCGCAATCTTTTGGAAGTTGTGCTTGATGTGCTTCCTGAGGAATATGATCCTATCGTAGCCGCGATCAACAGCAAGACAGAATTCATCTCTCTTGATGAACTGGAATCGATTCTTCTAGCTCATGAAGCTCGCCTTGAAAAGAACAAAAAGAATGTTCTTCCTGATTCAATCTCTATCAATCTCACTCAATCCTCCACTCAAAGTTCGAATAGTGGCAATTTCAGTGGCGGCTTTAATCCTTCGAATCCTCCTGATAACAGCTCATTTCAGAATTCCCAGTTTCCAGAGAGTTTTTCTCATGTTACTGGAGGAGAATTAGGCAACAGTGGTGAAGTCTATCGCGGAAATCGTGGTGGTGGTCGCTATGGTGGTGGCAGGACCAGAGGTCGTGGTGGTGGACGATCTGGTGGTCGCTCCAATGTCCAATGCCAAATTTGCAAAAAGTATGAGCATGATGCTAGTATTTGCTACTATCGGCATTCTAACAGTGATCAATATTACCAAGGACCTCCACAGCATCAGAACTGGAATCCGTTTGTGTACCAGAGGCCTCCATTTCCAATAATTCAACAATCGCCCAGGCCTCATCACTTTGCTCAGTCCTCTGCTGCACCATCTAGACCACAGCAGCCATAGGCTTATCTCACAGGCACAGAGTCTCAGTTTGGCAGCTCCTGGTACCCTGATTCTGGAGCCACTCATCATGTCACTCCTGATCCTTCCAATTTGACTGAGACTGCCTCTCTGACACACTCTGATCAGGTTTTCTTTGGCAATGGCCAAGGTTTGTCTATTAACAGAGTTGGTTCTATGGATTTTAGCACTCCTTCCTATCCCTACACCAAATTCACCTTACACAATCTCCTTCTTGTTCCCTCAATTACCAAAAATCTAATTAGTGTTAGTCAATTTGCTCGTGATAACCATGTTTATTTTGAATTTCACCCTTCCTTTTGTCTTGTCAAATCACGGGATTCTTCCAAATTCGCCCGTGGTAATGTTGGTCCGGATGGCCTTTACAAGTTTGATCATATCTCTCCTTCATTCATGTCTTCCTCGCCTAGCCGCACATTTCATTACTACTCACACAAATAATGTACCTACTTGTAATTCCATTTCTGTTTTCAATGTAAATTCCACTCCAAATGTACATGTATCACCAGTTACTGTGAATAAAAATACTTCTGTTTCTGATATAACTCATTGTTCCTACAAATTGTGGCACTCTCGCTTAGGTCATCCACACCATGATGCACTTAGAGAAGCGCTTAACTCTTCCAATATTCCTGTTCCACACAAAAATCCAATGGAATTTTGTGCTGCATGTTGCTTGGGCAAGGCACATCGCCTCCCAGCACCTTCTTCTAACACTACTTACAATTTTCCTTTTGAACTTGTTGTTTGTGATTTGTGGGGACCTGCCCCAATCCAATCCTCTACTGGTTGTTCTTATTTTCTAACTTGTGTGGATGCCTTTAGTCGTTTCACTTGGGTCTTTCCTTTAAAACGAAAGTCTGATACTCTTTCTCAATTTATTCAATTCAAAGCTATGGTTGAGCTACAATTTAACACAAAAATCAAAATTGTTCAAAGTGACTGAGGTGGGGAATTTCGTCCCTTTTTCAAGTACCTGTCTGCCTTTGGCATTATCCACAAGCTTGCTTGTCCTCACACCCATCACCAAAATGGCCTTGTAGAACGCAAACACAGGCATGTGGTTGAAACTGGCCTCACTCTCTTAGCTCATGCATCCATACCCTTCCAGCTTTGGGATCATGCCTTTCTAACAACTGCTTACTTGATCAACAGAATGCCTTCACCTGTTCTCAACCATAAATCTCCTTACTCCACTCTGTTACAACAGGAACCCAACCTTCAGTTCCTCAAGACCTTTGGTTGTGCCTGCTATCCCTTCATACGCCCTTATCAGCAGGACAAGCTCTCTTATCACTCCAAAGAGTGTGTTTTTCTGGGATATTCCTCCTCCCATAAAGGCTACAAATGCCCTAGTCTTGATGGCAAACTAATCATTTCCAAAGATGTTGTGTTTAATGAACTTCGTTTTCCATACTCGGAATTGTTTCCTTCAGCAGCTATTCAGCCTGCACCACAGCCTACAACTCTCCCAATTTCTTCCATACCACCCACCTTGTCTCCAATAACACCCTCCTTGGCTCCCACTCCTTCTCCAAGTCCTCATGTCAGTTCTTCTCCTCTTGAATGTGCCAGTCCAGCACATGTCAGTCCTGCAACCTCTTTTGCCTCACCTGTTCAGTCACCTCAGTCTCTGGCTCAGTCCCCTAGTCCTTCTAATTCTTTGGGTCAATCTTCTACTTCTTCTGGAAATCCACCTGAGGCCTCACCAAGTCCCTCCACCTCACTACCTCACCCTTCCTCCTCACCTGAGTCCTCTCTTCCTCCATCTCTCCCTCACAACACACATCCTATGCAAACCAGATCCAAGTCAGGTATTGTTATGCCTAGACTTCAGCCTACCCTTCTTCTAACTTCCACAGAACCAACTTCTGTTAAACAAGCCTTAGCTGCTCCCCATTGGGCTGCAGCCATGAAAACTGAATATGATGCCTTACTCAACAATCACACTTGGACTTTGGTTCCCTCTCCACCACACAGAACTCCTATTGGTTGCAAATGAGTGTTCAGGGTCAAAGAGAACCCTGATGGCAGTATTAATAAGTATAAGGCCTGACTTGTTGCCAAGGGCTTTCATCAGAAAGCTGGTACTGACTTTACAGAAACCTTTTCCCCTGTTGTCAAACCAGTCACTGTTAGGACTGTACTGACAATTGCAGTGTCGTGCAACTGGCCTATACAGCAGTTAGATGTGAACAATGCCTTTTTAAATGGCTCCTTACATGAGGAAGTCTACATGCAACAACCTCCTGGGTTTGAGGTGGAAGACAAAACACTAGTTTGCAGATTACAAAAGGCCTTATATGGCCTCAAACAGGCACCTGGGGCCTAGTTTGAAAGGCTGAAAACTGCTCTTCTGCTTAATGGCTTTGTGGCAAGCAAATGTGACCCTTCACTCTTCATCCTGCACACTGCCACTTACTGCATCCTAATCCTGGTATATGTTGATGACATACTTGTCACAGGAAACTGTCTTCCTCACATTCGAGTCTCATTGAAGCCCCGAATTCGGAATTTGCCCCTGAAACAACTAGGTAATTTGGACTATTTTTACGGCATAGAGGTTACTCATCTACCCAATGGTGCTCTTCTTCTTTCTCAAACAAAGTACATTCGTGATTTGCTGTCCAAAGCCAAGATGGAGTCTGCGAGAGGGCATGAATATGCCTATGGTTGCTAATCAAACTTTCTAAATGGGGCTGACTATGTCCCCGATCCTTCTTTGTTTCGATCGGTTGTTGGAGCCTTGCAAGTATGTAACACTTACAAGGCCGGAGATATCCTACTCGATGAATAAAGTTTGCCAGTTCTTATCTCGACCATTGGAGGAGCATTGCAAAGTGTTAAACGCATTTTAAGATACCTAAAGGGTACCTTGCATCATGGCCTTCTCATTCCACTGCTTGCCATTCATGCCTCTTTAACTCTAACCGGGTTCTGTGATGCTGATTGGGCATCTGATCCAGATGATAGGCGATCTACTTTTGGTGCCTGTGTGTATCTTGGCCCCAATCTCATTTCTTGGTGGTCTAAGAAACAAACTCTTGTTGCTAGATCTAGTGCTGAGGCCGAGTACAGAAGTATGGCAGCCTTGTGTGCTGAAATCCTTTGGATCTGATCTCTGCTTTGAATCAAGATTAAGATTCACACTCCTAGAATCCTATGTGATAACTTAAGAACTGTATCATTGGCTCACAATCCTGTTCTACATTCCAGAACCAAACATATGGAGCTAGACATTTTCTTTGTTCGAGAAAAAGTGTTAAATCACAGTTTAAGTGTCACTCATGTTCCTGCTCAAGATCAGTGGGCTGATGTGCTCACTAAACCTCTCTCATCCTCAAGATTCAGCATACTCAGAGATAAACTTAGAGTGTTTGATAAGCACTCCTTTGGATAACCTCCCTGAACTTATATGGGGGAATGTTAGAGATAGTCTAGTTTCTGTTAGTTATTAGTTTGTACATTCTGTTAGTTGTTAGTTTAGCACAGCTGTACAATCTGTTATTCAGTTGTAACTGCCTCCTTTGTTAGCTTGGCTGTAACTGCCTGCAGTCTCTGCTATATATAGCAGTAGCTTCTTTGTATCAAGATTCAGTTTTACAATAATGAAAACTATCTTTTCTTCCAATCTTCTCTACTTCTAATACGAAGGATTGTTTGGTTTTTTACTTCTTCGTGAATTTCACTTTCATATCAGCTGAAACTTACACGAAGTCGAAGGGAAGAAAACCCTCGTCTCAGCTGACAATTCATTTTGGTTTATGGTCTGAGGACATGAATTATTCGCTAACTTTTGCTCCATTGTTTTGTTTGCTTGTGCTTCCTTGAAAGGGTGCAGGATTTTACATTTGTTAATTTTAAACTGTAGGCTTCAAGCCAGCAAAACATATGGTATTCTCTGGTCTTTATCCGGCAGATGGATCTGATTTTGAAGCACTCAACCATGCAATAGAGAGGCTGACATGCAATGATGCCAGCGTCTCTATTACTAAAGAAACTAGCACTGCTCTTGGTCTGGGGTTCAGGTCTGGCACCTTTTCTTTTGGTAGCATGCTTCATGTCTGGTTTGTACTACTAAAAGAATGAGACTGGAATTTGGTTCTGCTAAAATTTGAAACATAGCTACCTTCAAGTGGAATAGCTTTCTTATGTTTCTTTTTATATTCAATCAGGTGTGGATTTTTAGGCTTGCTGCACATGGATGTTTTTCATCAACGACTTGAACAGGTAACATATCAACTTACAGAAACCAAATGATAACTATAAGCTGATGAAGATATATTTTTGGATGTTATGTATGCTTTATAGTCATTGTGAGTATGATTTACCTTGGAATGACCAAATGTATGTATGCAATATATTTGTAAAATTCGATAAATTTTTCTAACAACTTCATTTTTTTTGTGTTAATCTATGATGACAAATATCGTGTTTGTGTAAACAGGAGTATGGAGCTCATGTTATCTCAACTGTTCCGACCGTGCCTTATATATTTGAGTATTCTGATGGAAGGTAGATAGCAAAGTTGTATTTGTCAGGCTAAGTTCCATTCTGGTACATACTAATATTCTTGACGTGCGTTTCAGCAAATTAGAAGTTCAGAATCCTGCATCATTACCCTCTAATCCCAAGAAGCAAGTGACAGCCTGTTGGGAACCTACAGTAACAGCCACTATAATCATTCCTAGTGAGTAAGCTCTTGTACAACCCTGAGTATAATTTATTTGATTCTTTCAGAGATGATGTTCTCTATCTTAATTTATTGGTGATACAAGGTATGTGGGATCTGTGTTTACCCTTGCCTCTGAGCGTAGGGGCCAACAGTTGGAGTACTCATTCATTGACAGGTATAATTTTGCCCAAGTTTTTATTCCAAGAACATATCAGTCCATGAATAAATATCCTGAAAAGTGATGTGAGGAGTGAATCATCATTTTTGTCCCGGAAATTGTAGGGCAATGGCAAGTTGGACCCTCTTATTAAGAAATAGGCAAAATCATCCCCCAAATTAAAAAAAGTTCATCATATTAGTCCAATTTGACGACATTTTTCAATTTGGGGGACCATAACGTGATGAACGTTTTTCAATTTGAGGGACATTTTTGCTTATTTCTTAATGTGAGAGACCAACATATTACCGCCCTACAATTTCAAAGACCAAAAATGATGATTTCACTGTTTTCTTGGGATATTAGGCTCAATTTGCAAGATTTTCCTCAATTATTGACACAAACTTTGATACTTTTTCTGTGTATTTCAATGCATGAACTTCTCTATGGTTGAAACAGTGATCCTTTATTTCTTATTCCTGCAGTCAAAGGGTATTCATGAAGTACCGCATGCCTTTGAGAGAAATTGTTATTGACTTTTATAATGAATTGAAGAGTATAACATCAGGCTACGCATCATTTGATTACGAGGATGCAGAGTAAGTACCCTTGTCCTCTTTCTCCATCTAGGAACTGTGTGCATGTTTGTTTTTGTGCACCCACTCTCTATTTAACTTGGTAAGTTTATCACATACTGTACTGTGTATAGTTTGAAACAATTAGCTGGTACATGTGTCAATGTAGATTGATATATAAAAGTTCTAAGACCTGGTGGATATACTGCATCTACTTTTGTTTGGTAAATAATATTAGGTTTAATTAGTCAGCATGTCCCCGAACTGTTTTGGGAATTTCTAAATAGGTTTCTAAACTTTAAAAGTTTATAGTTGGGTCCCTAAACTTAATTGGGTCCCACATTTGTAATTGGATTCCTAAACTTGTAAATAATTTTTAATTATGTCTCTGGTATATGGTTTCATCAACAAACTTCATGGTTTCAAAATCCTATCTCAGGGACCTAATTACAAATTATTTATAAGTTTAGGGACCCAATTACAATTGTGGGACTCAATTACAATCTACAAATCATATATAAGTTTAGAGACCCAATTATAAATTTTTAAAGTTTAGGGACCTATTTAAAAATTTCCAAATAGTTCAGGGACATGTTGAGTAATTGAACCGTAATATTACGATATATTTATTGGTTGTCTCAAATTTATGGACAAATAAATTTGTATATTTGGAGTAGCATAATTTTATAATTTATTCAATGGGTTCAACTACAGTTATCAACAATCTGATCTGGTGAAACTCGATATTCTCTTGAATGGACAACCAGTTGATGCAATGGCAACCATTGTTCATAAGTTGAAAGCATATCGTGTTGGGCGTGAACTGGTGGACAAATTGAAGAAAAACATAGACAGGTCTTGTTTTTGAAGAAATAATTTTTATTGTTTCACACCTTTGGATTAATTTCAGCTCATCACCAAATTTTCTAATCTATGAACAGGCAAATGTTCGAGATATCCATCCAAGCAGCCATCGGGTCAAAGGTTATAGCAAGGGAGACGTAAGCTTCTATTTAAAGTATTTTACTAATGTGTCTTTGTGGAATGGTTTCAGTAAAACACCAAAGCTTGTATGCTTTGTTTTCAGTTTCTTGTTTTTATTTTGTTTTCAGAAATAATTACAAAACCGTCATCTTTGTTTTCATTCGGTTTCTTGTTTTCTAAAGTTTGTACCGAGAAAACCGAATGAAAACAATGTGTCAGTTTTATAATTATTTCTGAAAACAGAAATGAAAACAGGAAACTTGAAACAAAGCAAATAGGCCCTTAGCTTTTGATATGAGATTATTAATCTTGATCATAGTCTTAATTATCTTAGTCATTTTGTTTCCAATAGCCTTTAGGTTGGTGGATTTTAAGGTTCCTAACAAAAGCAAAGGATGGAGAATTAGGTCATTTATTTACATACCTTAAGTCATCTATTCTGCCATGCTGAAAACTCTCTACATCAATTACAGGATCACTGCTATGAGGAAAAATGTTCTTGCCAAGTGTTATGGTGGTGATGTTACCCGAAAGAGGAAGCTGTTGGAGAAGCAAAAGGAAGGAAAGAAGCGAATGAAACGTGTTGGTTCTGTTGATATACCACAAGAAGCATTCCATGAACTATTGAAGGTTTCATAGCTGAGATGTTTGAAGATAATGCCATATTTGACTTTTTTGTTTCCCTTTTTATTTCCCTATAATATCAAGGTGCATCTATAGCTAGAAAGAATAGCACATAGACTACAGTGTCCAATCATTTATCTGAAATCATGGGCTGAAACATGTTTTTTGGTAATAAAGAGAATTGTGATACAACCACCTAAATTATCTGTGGGGCTTTTATTCTAGTCTAATTTCTACAAAAGGAAGATTTAATTCTTGTCCACCTTTGGCAATACATTAAATCCAGAAAATACATAGTACATATCTATATGGATAAAAATACCTCACTCTATGACCCAGGTGATCCATATTTTACAATCACCTCTCTAATATTACACATAGTGATTTGGCGTCGAAGTGTTTTTGCAGGTATACCCCTATCCTCAGGCACTGAAACCATCACTTGAAAGGAGAATCACCCATGACATTACCTAGCAGAAGCATATCAGTTAAATCTGATCAAACCAATCAATTATCTAGTGTTTTTGTTTTCTCTCGATAAGTAATACTCATTTATTGAAATATATTCAGCTCTAGCATCACTGTGATTTCTCCCCCAACTTCTAGGAATGGTTGAAAAGAAAGCATCCTATCGTTTGCTTGGAGCTAGAAGACCAAAGGCAAGGTACATATAGTTTTCTCAACCACCCACCACATACAACACCCCTATTACATAATAAAAATCAGTACTATGTTACAAGTGAAACACTTGAAAATAGGTACATACTCCCCATGATATTCGATAAACTCCCTTATACAAGACAAAAGGGGTGAATTTTATGAGACCCATCAAAACACATAGTCCCACGTGAAATCCACCCAATAATAGATGGTGTGTTAAGAGGAATGTGATAAAGAGTATGATGCGCATTGCTCTTGTAAAATACACCCAAAAACATAACAGCATTTCTTATGGATCTTCAACACCTGTTCAGCATCATCATTCGAATTTTGCAGAAACTCCATCAAGACATCCTGGTTTTACTTCCATATTGCATTAATGGGTTCCTGTTAAAATCAAAACCAAAGAAAGTTCTATACTAGAAACAAAACACCTTTCAGGTTAGCCTTCATTGTACATATCTGAAAAAAGGGTGTATCAAAAGCCATAATAGCAAACTCCGTATCAAATACACATATCTTCTCCGTTAAGAGAAGAAAAAACAATATTTATCATCATAAACCAGTAAAGATTATTCTTTAGACTGAAAAAAAAAAAAAACCATCTGCATAGATTTTTAGCCTATTACTGTTATCTTTTCAAATACACTCTTTTGTTCTCAATTGTTCCAGAACTTATCATCCAAAAATCCCAAATCAGGTCCACAAGGTCCACATACCTTCCGTTTGAGAGCCTTATTTGCTTCCCTGTTTTATGGATAAAGGAGATATGTTTTGAGACCAATAAGATATTTTTCAACTTGTTACAATAGAATCTCAAAGTTCAAGGGCATTCCTCTTTTTCTATTAACCCATGTTAGTCCGTTTTTTGAGTTAGAGTCCAAAATTATTTTCATCTCCTTCATCCAATCCCGTTGCAAAGACATTTCAAGGAGAAAGACTATTGCTATAAATTATGCTTCATTCGAGTCTCTTACACCTATTGATGTCGCAAACATTGCTTTTACCATACCTTGCTCATTTCTAAAAACTCCTCCTATCCATGTCGGCCCTGGTTTTCCTTTTGAGGATTCATCTAGATTCCATTTAATCCTATTTGGTGGTGGAGAGAACCATGATATAGCTGCTGGTCTACTTTCCTTCCAGGTTTTTATAGCATTTAACTTATAGATCACCTCACCCGGGTTGTAAAAGGTTTTATACTAACATCCAATAATATTTTGAAATGTGTACTAAGAGAAAAAAAATGATAATAATGTTTTTGTCAAGATATTATTGAATGTCTGTAAAAATTATTTATACTGACAATACATTATAATTAAACTCACAAAATATCTCATAAAGTTCTACATTTAATAAATTATGTCAAGTTAAATTCTTTTTTTTTTTGATAAAATCTTCCAATCAATTATTAACATCATAATAACTTAGGTGAACCCACACACAATTAATGAAGGTGTAGTGGGTTGAATCATGTCAAGGGATACCAAAAAGTGGTTGGTGATAATGCAAGTAAATTTTTGACAGAACTTTGTGCATGTTTGGAACCCAGGTAGAAAAGACTAGAAGCACTTTTGAAACTCATAAGCTACAATGGATAACTTAACGTTGGAAGATGCTTTCGGGATGTTCTAATTCAGCCCCAAACATACTATTTATCTATAAGGTCAGAACTCAAATCAAATTGTCATTTTGAAAAGAATTTTATCTAATTAATCATCACCTTTTATCGGATGGTTAATCTCACAGCTTTAGTTATGCAAAATAAAAAAATCATGTCAAGGGCTGCACTCTATATATCAAGAGCCAGCAGATCATGGATTTCCAAAAGGAGCAATGCATTTATGTAACTTTCCCATGCGGTGTCAAAATGTGAATGCTTATAGGTATGAGATTTAAGGAAGAAGATACATTGATTTGGTCAGATAATGAGTTGCTAATAGTCGGCTGATGTTAGGAGATGGTCTCTTTAACTAATTGTTTTTATTTGTTTTAGTCTAAGCCAAGGATCATGATGCAAATCATGCCCATCCTAATTTCTTGTTATCGTTGGCATGTTCTAACTTCTAACTGTTGTTTTATAGCAATGTATCATATAGTTATACTTTTTTTTCATTTATTAAAGACTTAATTTAATACACCGTTATTATAAATTGTTTTAAGGTATCGTCTAAATCTAATCATATTTTTTTTTTGGTACTGGACGACTAATTCCTCGAGGTATCGGACGACATTTAATGACCGACCCCTCCCAATCAGGTTTTCTCCATAAGCATGAGCCGTTGATCGAATCCCTAACTACTTGTTTAAGGGGCCTGAGCTCGTTACCACATGGATCAACCACATGTTGGTCTAAATCTAATCATATAATGTTACCTTATTAAAAATAAGGGAAAAGAAAAATCACAATAATTACCTTATAAATTAAATTTTGTAAAAAATCTGTATTAAGATTTAATCAAAAGTTACCTCTTTAATAATTAAAAGTATAGCTTACTCTATAAAATGTGAGAACAATTATTTTTTCTTTTTTTTGGGGTATTTAATTACGACCACATTTAATTGATTGGTTTTGATTTTGTTAATCATCTTTTTCAATTCTATTTAAGAAGTTTCCTGTCCATGATCTTATTTCTTTCTTGGATTGCTTTTTTTTTTCTCCAGAATTTCTTGGATTGTTATACTTTTATGTTTTGTATTTCTATAACCAACAAACATATGTTATAGATGATGAGACTAGCGAGCAGTTTCATCGTATTACTTAAATTTTATAATTCAAATGATCAAGAGTTTTCAAAAACAAGTAAAATTAAACTGATCGTGACTTATAATTTTAAGCTATTTACAACATAACTTTTAAAAAAGAAAAAAGAAAATTGACCGATCCAATTTGTACAAAAACTAGGAAGTTACCCGTATGATCCATAGGATACAACAATGATTGTTGACAATATAAAAAGTGTATATTATTTTATTTTATTTTTACAATTTGACAATTAAAAATTGGACAAAATTTAGGTAAAATTGATAGATGTTATTTTTCAATGGTAATAGGATATGTGTAATAGTTGTTACATACGTTATACTTTAATTGACGAGTTGTTATACATATCCTATTGCCATTGAAAAATAACACATAATGTACCTATATAACTGTACCTATGTCTTGTATTTAAAAAATTATGACTCAATAGTGTAATTTTAAATATAAACATCGTATGGATAAAATTCATCCAAAATAAATTAAAAAGTTAAGGAAAAAACTTTTTCTTATTTTCTTAAAAAGTTAAAAAAATAAAACAAAAGCTTCTTCAGAAGCTTGAAGAGAAAAAAACATTAACACCTGACACGTGTATTGTACAGTACAAACTTATTGAGTTTTATATATAGTATAGATTGATGTAAAACTTATGTAATGAGTTTAAGAAAGCATTTTTTGACCATGTATATAAATATTCTTGTAAATGAAACAAAATGTGACTTTAAACCTTGGCACGTACTGTTTTAAAAACTAAAATCTGAAAGTATAAACCTAGTCTCTATGACAAATTTTAGGGTGGGAGACCTTAACATGTTTATCACCCCGAGCAATTCTTTTTTGTTTTGCTCGTAATTTTATTATTATTTTAAAATATCTTACTTTTTCAAATTTAAAAATCTGACTCAATCTCCTCATTCCTCTCTCCCTCTTAATTCTTCCAAACCCATCCAATTTAAGAAACAGATCTCAAGCCTCGCCGCCCTCCATCTATTCCCCCACTACTGCCTCCTCCCATCGATGCCACATTCTTTCTCCTCTTCATTAATTTCCATTCGATTATAAACAAACAAAGACCATGCCGCACCCAATGGCGCTGATTATTGTCTTTCTCCTTTCCCTTCTTCAACTCAGTGTCAGAGTCAACTCAAGGCCGACTCAAGACAAGCAAGCCCTCCTTGCTTTCCTCTCCCAAACTCTACACGCTAACTGCCTCCAACGGAACACATTCAACTCTGATTGCAACTGGGTCGATATCCAATGCGACTCGACCCGTTCCTTCGTCTATTTCCTCCGTCTATCCAGCGTTGGTCTCGTGGGTCGGGTCCCGCCCGACATTCTCTATCATCTCATCTAGCTCCGAATCCTTAATTTCCACTCCAACGGCCTCACCAGCCAGATCCCCTCTGATTTCTCTAACGGCATCCTTCTCTGTAGCCCCTACCTCCAAAACAATCATCTCTCTAGCGAGTTCCTGATGAGTTTGACTCGTCTCACTCGCTTGGATCTCTCCTCCAACAACCTCACTGGTGAAATACCATTTTCCGTCAGCAAATTGACCTACCTCATCGGTCTCTTCTTGGAGAACAATGCCTTCTTCGGTAACCTCCCTAGCATTTGGTTAACTTCAATGTTTCCAATAACCGCTTAAACGATTCCACCCCCGAAACTGGTGGGCAACACAGCCGGCGATGGTAGGCAACTATGGCTGGGCGACAGTCCTTGGCCGTAAATAGTGGTTGGCACGATTTGGGGATGGTAGCTGACTATGGATTAAGGGGTCTGATGGCTGAGATACGAAGGAGGATGTGAGAGAGACATGGAAGTGAGAGAGAAGGAGATGATATCAGATTTGTAAATTTAAAAAAGTTAAGGACTTTAAAATAATAATAAATTACAAATAAATGATTGCTCATGATGGGACTTGGGAGACATGTCAAGTCCAGCCCTTGGCTAAACCAAGATTTTCACTATAACTAATCATGTTATAGACGAGTATTATTTTTCACACTTAGCCTTTCCAGGCTCTAACAACAACGGATATTATTTTCACACCTAGCCTCTTCAAACTCCAACAAGTATCGTTTTGGCTATTCTCTTCCTCTTTAGGCCTTACAAAGTACTGTGGTTTCAATTATGATGGCCCAAATCCCAATATCTAACCCATAAAAAGACACGATATAATGATGGCCCAAATTCTAAGGGGTCGAGCGAACTGCCCTTGGCATAGTTAAATGCTCGGCCAACCCCCCCCCCCCGCCCGCATAAGATAGTTGACAAATCCCGCATCAGGAAAGAACCCTACCTACCCATCAATCAATGCCATCATGGACCATCCCTGACACACACAAAACCCCTAATCATCACCCCCGTTGTTGAAAACGTCTCATAGCAAGGAGAAATACCTACCCATGGGAAATCAACAAACCACCCGGTAAGGGGCACCATACATTGTAATCATACTCAGCCCAACCAGGAGGCCACTATATAAGACCTACTAATGACAAGCCACGGTATGATTTTATGATATATCACATATACTCTATCTTCTACACCATTGCTGACTTAAGCATCATAGTGTCTTCGTAGGTACCCACCATTCGGTTCAGACATATGAGCACGAAGAAGAAGGAGAAGAAGAAGAAGAGATTGAACCAGCAACCCCAAGCCTCAAGATTAGCGTTTGAGCCACCTCAACACAGGCCCAACGATAGGAGTCCTCAAACTTCTACTCCCACTCAACATGGTAACAACAAGGAAAAGAATCGCTTTAGATAATTGTAGAAGAGATGGAACTGAAACCACTCCTACTCCTTCCGAACCACAAAGGGCAGCGGAGCCAGAAAATTTGACTCATCAGAAAGCCTGGAACGCAGGATTCACTCTGGGATCCCCGTGCAGAGGAGAGATCTCTCCCTACCCTTTTGCATGGCATGAGCTGCTTAGAAAACTTCATCGGTAAAAGGAGGCGATCACAATGCTAGCCCGACTTCTTTAGGAGCTATAAACGGGGACTTCCATTGAAGACGACCGTACCTATCAGATGTCGTGCTCTGTGACCAGCGAAACTTTAAACTAGCTTTCAAGAGAGCAACGACGAAAGGATCCAAACCCAGACCAAGGAGGTGGTAAGCAACACTCGAAACCGCCAAAGAGGACCAACCTCGTTGTCAGACGAGCCGGTGGAACATCCATTTACCGAAAGGATCATGTGCACCCGCGTCCTGGCCGACCTTCGACAACCGACCAACCTTTAGATGTACGACAAAACCTCGAACCCGAAGGACTACGTAGATACCTTCTTGACAGTAATGTTGTTCCACGATGTACATAAGCACCTCATGTGACGTTCTCTCCCTATCACATTTAAGATGGCAACTTTACGATGGTGTTGGAACCAAAAATAGAATTTTGGTCAAAAGAAAGAATTCTAACATCCGAAAAACAAGTTGCCAAAAGGAATGTATATGTAAAATTGCCTTAGTATGGAAAATGGCATTCCAACAGAGACTTGTTAAAACACTGTTGCAATAGGCGATGTCTAGATAGAAGCAAGTGGAAGATAAGAAATTTACACAAGTTATTTCAAATCTCAGAGTGCCCCATTCGGCAGATATAAACTTTTAAAGGAAAATCTAAAATCAACAAAGAGGAATGTCTTTGAAAAAGTATAGGAATTCGACGGGGACTTGAATGTTGAAGTATTATGGAGTTCTGTGTCAAAAAGAAACGCCACTCCAGGCCAGTAACGTCAAGGTGGGCATTGTAATACGAAAACGTCGGAACATGGGGGAGTTGGCGGTTACACTCTAGAGGGCAAAGCCACGATCCAGTTAGTGGAGTAGTGGATATTAGATCTCAGTAGTAGAAAATTTAAAACATGTGTCAATAGGATATATGACACTAGATTAGGACTTAAGAAGTTATTTCTTTTATCTATAAAATAGTGCTCCTCCTCGTCCTTCTCATTCTCCTCCTCCTCCTCCTCCTCCTCCTCCTCCTCCTCCTCCTCCTCCTCCTTCTTCTTCTTTCCTCAACTCTCTTTCTATGCTTTCATTTCTTTAATTCTCTGCAAACTTGCTTGATTTTGAAACTCAAATCTCTTTAGGAATTGGTAAAACATTGTACATTTTTTAACATAGTTTGATCCACATAACACTTTATTTATAAGCACTTTTGATTTCTTTACTCATTTACTATTCTGCATTTTTAGTTTTAATGCATTTTTTTTTTCAATTTATGTTCTTTTAAGGTTTATGCAATTTTGTGTTTCCAGCTTTGTTTAATCTTTCAAGCATTGCTTTTATACTTCTATTTGTGTTTCTGTCAAATTTAACATTCTATCAAAATTGGTTCAAGGTTGTCTTAAGGTTGTCAAATTTAACATTCTAACAAAACTGATTTAAGGTTTAATCTAGTTTATACGCTTGTCGAATTAAGGTTGTCTTACTATCAAAAATTTGTTTTGACAAAGTCCTTGCACAAGATTAAAGCAGCAACGAGCAATGTTTTTAAAATTGGACCGGTTGTTGAACCGGTGAGGTCACTTGTTCAAGGTTTAATGGTCAGACCGTAGTTTAACCGGTATTAATTAAATATATATATATTTTTAATATAATACATATATTAATATACTAATATTAACACAAAAAAATATCATTAGCAACATATAAGTTTTTTTATATAATAAAATATAAGTAAAAGAAAAGAAAAAAAAACATAATTACCGAAAAACAAACACCTTGTGTATATAAAAATGGTTTTTCTATCCCGTGCAACTTTACAAAGGTTAAAGATCTTAAAAGAGTAAATTTACATAGGAACTTGTGTACTTTATACTTTTAAAACTGAAATGCTTAGTTATTTAATAAATAGTTGCTGCTTTTGGGTTTCTTAACTTGTGTAAAGTTGCACATGATAGAAAAACCCATATAAAAAAATTAAATAGGACATCACACTTCACACTTACCGAAAAATCATATTATATACTTTTTTTTGGTGAATGTATATACTTATTTTAACTATGACTAAGAATGAGAATGGTCCACACTTGTGTTTCGTTTCCTATACGTGTTGCCTAGTGCCTAGTGTAACATCTTGTTTTTCGTGTTAAGCCTTTAAGTGCTTATGTGCGTGCTATATATGTTAAGGTTGACCTTAAGAGTTCTATGAAGGGCTAAGTGGGATGTTGATGCTTAAAATCCCCTTCTGGTACATGATCACGACTGTGCTCATGTATCAGGCGTGTGTCTTGTGGCTCAGGAGCTACCTGAGCCACAAGCACGGCCGTGCTCAGGGGAGCACGGTCGTGTCAGAAATATGAGCTTTGTGACGTGAATGTTGCAAGCCCATGCTTAAGTGAGCACGACCCCATGCTCATGTTAAGCATGGGCATGCTTAGAGGGAGCACGGTCGTGCTCGGGTTAGAGAGTTTACAAATAGAATAGTTCCGTGAGGGTTGCAAGCCAAACCATCAAACTATCACTTTGGGCAATCCTAGTGTGATAGAAACCTCTCTCCTTTATCTTCCCTTGAACACTTTGAAGTTCATAGTGTTCTTACATCCGTTTGGGAGAGAAGTCACGCGCTAGGGTCGTCTAAGGTAATGTTGTAATCCCTCTATTAATCTCTTTTCCTAGTTTTTGGATTTGGGATTAATTGGTTGTTCTTATGTGTTTAACCAAGGCTTGAAGAGTTCATCGAGCCGCTTGAGGGAACAAGGGTAGTTTCGTTTACGACTAGCAAAGGGGCTTAGATCTTCATACCAGGTATGAGGAGAAGGGATAGTATAAACATGTAGGCATTGGGGGTAGCGTAAGATGAAGGGTCAACTTATGACCCTATTTGTTTGCTATTTGCTTAAATGATATTTGTCTGTTATATGACTATTGTCAATGTTCTCTACTTGTTGGCATGCTTTAATTGCAAACTGTTATGATGATGTTATTGCCATGAATGAATGATGATGTTGTTATGATGTGAATGAGTGTTTGGTTGTTAAGGTAGTTATGCCAACGTTGATGTTAATAAGACTCTAATTAAATAATAGGGATTATTAATGATGTTAAGACATTAAAAGATGTTAAAAATGATGAATGAAAGTAAGCGATGTTTTCCCAATGTTAATAAGACATAAACTGTAGTAAAGAGAAGTGAGATTATTGCTCAAAGGCTTAGTTAAGACCCTATGATTGATTCTTGAGCGTTTAGGGACATTAATGATGAAGCTGGAATTAAAGGATTAATTCCCCAATAAGTACAAGTAATAAAAAGATATCGATCCCACAGAGACCGTGATCTCAAATCGCAACTAATTACTAAATCGATAAAACTGGACTATAAAAAGATTTTGAAAAAGGTTTTTGATATTTGAAATAAGAGATAACTTAGTAAATCAAATAAGGAATGCAATCATGTAAAACAGAAAGTAAATCAATTTATGGTTTTTCAGATCTAAATGGATTCCTAGGAATTTGGGTTACCAACAAGATTGTTTATGTTACTAAATTGATTATCCCTTGTTAATTATTGAAATTGCCTTGAAGGCGAATTATTATTGAAACATGCTCCCTCTCGGGTTACAAAAACCGTGCCCAATTAAACCAACCCCTACTCTTGTGGTAGTCGAATTTAGATTGGATCCTTTATGTTTTGTGACAATTCGTTGATCCTCGAAGGACGGCTTCTAACTCTCGTGATTTCAGTCCTAAGTCTGATTCTATAGATCTGATACCTAAGTTCACCGCTAGGTTCCTCCTTAGAATATCTATGACACACAAATAAGCGGCCGCCGAATTTACGAGTAATTAAAACACTAGAAATCAGATCTAAAGCAAAATCGCAATTAACAAGCAATTGAAATCAATTCATTACCATAAACAAACCTTGGGCATAGCCCCAATCCCTAGAAATTAAACTACCACTCAAGCCTTGTCATGGTGTTGACAAGCTTGGTTAACAACAACATGAAAATAAAAATAAGAAAAGAGAGGAGGAAGAAGAAGAGAGATCCTAAATTATAGCCTAAGAATAGCAGCCCAAAAGTCCCTCTTGCCTCTGCCCAGATGCCTTATTTATAGATTAGGGAAGTTAGAATCCCAATCCAACACAAATTCATATCCAAATCAGTTGCTTCAGATCCAAGTAATACGCGTCACGACCGTGATGGCCATCACGGCCAGGCCGTGACGGCTTCTGCCTTGGGCGCTTCTTCAATTTTGGTCTGTCACGGTCGTGACCACCATCACGGCTAGGCCGTGATCAGTTCTGCCTGTGAGGGTCTAGTTCAGCTGACAGGTCGCGGCTGTGATGGGCATCACAGCTAGGCCGTGACGGCTTCTGACTTCAGTCTTCTTTCTTTTCAGTTTTGCTCGATCATGGCCGTGATGGTCATCACGGCTAGGCCGTGATGGGCTCTGTTTGGCTCATTTTCTTCACTTTTCAAGCCCCATCTTCATCCAAGCTCCATCATGGTTGATCCCGAGCACACCTTAAATCCTACAAAACAACACCACAAAACCGCCTTACCCGTTCCAAGGTAAAAATTAACAAAAATCAAATTAAATATGCCTAAACTATATGATAATGCATGCAATATGACAATGAAATATGAGGTGGAATCACACTCATCAAATCACCCTAAGCTTAAGATTTTGCTTGTCCTCAAGCAACCACCAAGGCCATAAGATATAAATAATCAAAGCATAGATAGTGAACCAAGAACCCGAGTAACTAATCCAAGTAATAGGCATTTTCAATAGGCACCCAAGAGATAATCGATTTCAAGTCCAATTAGAAGCTTAGGTTTCCTAAATTCATATTCTCACCGATTCGTGCACTCTTCTCACCTCACTCAAGTGTTTAGGGATATATAACAATTCGCTCAATTTCCTCAGGGAAGGTATTCTACCATAAGCTTGACTATTAATCAAATCTCCACTTTATTAATGAAAACACATAAGAATCAAGAGGTCTTTTAATCTGGTTGTAACGAGGCCATGGGATTAATCGTTAGGTGGGGAAATCAAGAAAAAGGAAATTTCAAGAGGGCTAAACAAAATATCAAACATTGCAAAGCATGACACCTTCTAAAATACCTTTTTGGGCTTTTGTTCACTTTTCCACCTTTCTTTCTTTCTTTTTATTTTTATTTCTCACTTTCTTTTTGTCATCCCCTTCTCCATTTTTTTTGTTTTATTTATTTGGAGAAGGGGAGATTTTCAATTCAAGAGAAGATTTTTTCTAACTTTCTCATCCCGCACTTTTTCAAACTACCTTTTTACCCTTTTTGCAATACTTTAAAAGGTGTCATATCAAGCATCATTCCTCAAAATATTTCAAGGTACCAAGAAAAGTATTTTATTCTTTTAGGCTCAAAATTGGGCAACTAAGGGGTAGCATTTAATCAATCAAAGCTCAGAAGGCCGGAAAAATACCTAGTGCCTCAATCATTTTCAAATATGTTTTAAAAAATTTTCAAGTTTTAAAACGGTTTCAAGTCAAGTTCTAGAGAACACAATCCAAGAGGAATAAAACACTCTATCACAAAGAATGGGGTAGATTTAGTAAGTACCCCTTTTTGGCTCAAAAATCTCACATTTAGTAGTTTAAAATCAATGAGAAACACAAATTTAAGGAACCACATGCTAATTATCAACTATCAGAAGATCATCTCAAGAATTTTTATTTTTAGCCTTATCACAAGAATAAAAAAAAATTGGGTTCAAAAATTCACTATCTCAATTTATTTGGCACTAAGATCTCATAACTGGATGCAAATTCTAAGTGAGGGGCAATCTAGAGAATATGATCATGCAAAACTATGCCTAAATGAATGCAACATGAAAAATGTAAAAAATGCAAAAATTTGCAAAAATACCCCTACCCCAAGCTTAAAAACTTACATTGTCCCCAATGTAAATAATCAAGTCGGAGAGAGGAGACAAATTGGAACTACTCACCAAGGTGGTAGCGGGTGCTGGCTTACATGCCAGTCAAAAGCTTGTTGGAAATTGTATCACGGCCGTGAGGCTCATCACGGGCAGGCCGTGATCAATTCTGGTCTCCAGGAGCTGGCCTGTCACGGTCGTGACCTACATCATGGCTAGGCTGTGATACTCTCTGATCTTTAGGGTCCTTCCCATCACACTCGTGATGCTTATCATGGCTGGGTCGTGATCCTTTGGTTAGCTCATCACGGCCGTCATCACTGTCACGGCCTGAGCGTGATGACTTCTGACTTTATTTGTCCCTACCCTTTTTGCTCTTCCTTCCTTCTTAACCTGTAAACACTCGACAAATCTATTAATTTATGATTTTTTTCCTCTTGATCTTCTCAAATTATTAAAGAGCTAAATTCAAAAACAAATGGAAAAGGGAAAGAAAACTTGGGTTGCCTGATGAGCCTCTGGTTGACTGGTTTTATGACTAGTAAAGACCATGGCTTTGTGCTAATTTTATATCATTTTCACCCAAATTAGACTTGATTGTCCTTAAGCAATATTTTGAGTCTGTAAAGTATTTTTTAGGTTAATTTAGTTGATTTAGAGTTAAATAAATCACTTATGCTATTTTCTGTTTTCAGGTGAATAAAAGGAAATAAATCTGGAGTCTTTCGCCCCGCGAAAGTTCATTCGCCTCGCGAACCAGAAGGTGACTGTTCCAGAAATTGCCAACCATTATGTCTCGCCCCGCGAAACATGACTCGCCTCGCGAGTAATCTAGCCCTGGAAGTCAGAAAGCATCACGGTTTACCCGTGTGAAAGGTCACTGGCGTTACAGTTTGGAATCTGAAGAGGCTCGCCTCGCGAATGATATGCTCGCCTCGCGAGAAGATCAAAAGTTGCAGACTGTTCGCATTATTCGCCTCGCGAATTTGTGCTCGCCTCGCGAGTCAGCGGAGTCCAGAAGTAGTATATAAGCCTGTTTTAGACAGAACTGAAGTTGGCGGGGCTGTTGGCTAGTTTTTGGCTAGTGGCTGGCTAGTTTTAGTCAGAGTAGCTAGTTAGTCAGTAGTTTATTTTCTTGTCTTTTCTTTTGTTTTCCTTTTTGTAATGGAGAGCTAGTCTCCTAGATTAATCTACTGGGATTGGTTTCCATTTACATTTGAGGTTCTGTGATTCCTGTTTTCATTTGCTTTTCTCTTTTCAATGCCATGCTATACATTTCTGGTTGTTATTTCAGGAGTGTATAGTGTTGTGTTGATTCATTTCGGTGATGCTATGTTTCTATAATTAATCGCGTTTGTTATTTCGCGTGTGTTCGTTCATGTTCGTTTGTTCATGAGAGCTTAACCCCATTTGTTATTTCGGGAATAGGAACATGTATCTGTAGTAGCGATTGCGTTGTTAATAGTTGCTACAACTGAAAGGGGATTAGAATCTGCTTAGGGCTTGGATTTATATGAACCAATGATAGTGGGAAACCGAGAACAGTAGGTTAATCGTTCTTAGTTTATTTGATAATATTTTAACTGCTTTGTTTTCTTACGCTGTTTTTATTTTGTTTTCTTTATTTTATTTCAATTACCCAAAACCCCCAAAACTGATTTTCTGTTAATAATAACAACACCTAAGAGTCCTTGAGAGACGATACTCGAGTTGTCGCTTCCCTATCTACATTATTTTGTAAACGCTCGTTCTTTTTGGCGCGTGGCGACAGCGCGACCAAAAATTGGCGCCGTTGCCGGGGACTCTTGTTGTTGTTATTAGCAGGAAATAAAAAAAAAAAAAATTCTCTTTGCTGAATTAGTTTTGTCTGGTTATGAATTTCAGTACTGCCATGGAGAATTACATGTGTGGGTACATGCCTAATGTTTACTATGAACCACCACCATGCATATATTATCCTGATTTTGCTGGTTTAATGCACTGGTTGCCATTGTTTAGTGGTCTTGCAAGTGAGAATCCGCAGGAGTATCTGAGGGAATTCCAGATTGCTTGTTCTATAATGCTAAGACCTGAAGGAATAACAGAAGACCACATCAAGATGGAAGCTTTCCAGCTCTCACTTGAAGGCGCTGCAAGGGATTGGTTGTATTGTCTTGATGAGAATTCCATCTCAACCTGGTTTGATTTGAAGGAAGCCTTCCTGTTTAGATACTATCCTGCCTTCAGAGCTGCATCAATCAGGTACAGCGTTCCTGACCTCTCCACTGATGCGTACCACCCCACCCAAGCGACCACCTCTGCACCTTCCGAACCTTCACTAGAGGACCTGTTCAAACAGATAACTGCACAAACGGAAGAAATGATAAAACAGATGGCACAACAAAATCTTGAATTCCAACAGAGGATGGAGGCAAGTAATCTTGAATACCAGAGGAGCCAAGCTGAATCTCAGAAGTTGTCCATTTTAATTGACCAAATTGTCGCTAACTCGGCTGCAATGCTAACTCCACAGCCCCTTGAAGAACATACAGAGTCACAAGTTATTCTTGAAGACACTTCTGATGATGATGTTGATAATGTTTCTATTGATGAACTGTGTGTTGAATCCCCTGATTCTAATACATGTGCTGATTGTTATTGTTTCGCCTTCGCTTTGTGTATAGACTGTTATGCAGGTTTAATCTTTTCAGGAAACATAGGAAATGAGGATCAGGAGGACATCTGCTTCCCCGTGCCTGAGGATGATGAAGAACCTTTGGGAGTAGATGATTCAATTAAATCAGATGCATGTGTTAGGAGTGATGGGGTGGATGAACTAATTGCTGAATTTCCAGACATTCTAGATTATACTGATTCAGTTTATTGCGATATATGTACTGACTCTACTAACACTAACCTTTGTGTGGTGTGTGCTGAAATTGCTGCATGTATAGCGGTGATAACTTTGTTAGTGCGGTGAATGAAGAAAAAATGAAGTTGAAGCAAAGCACCAATAACCCCAGCTAACTGTTTGCCACCTCCCACTGTGGAACCACCGGTGATGGAGTTCCAGCCTTTGGATTTGTCACTGTGGCCATTTCAAGAGGTTGAACCCCACTTCTATTGGGAGGACTTTATGGACAAAGTTGAGAAAGAGGTCATCTGTGACCCAAGAGGGAGTGAGAAGTCCGTCGTACTCGGTGAGGTCATCATAATTGTCAAGTGCTCACTCCCATATCAAGGCCGCGGGTTATGGAAGTATGGAATTAACTACCATCCTTTGGCTACCACGTGGGCCTTATGTTACAAGCAATGGGATCCTGGTGGAACCGCCCCCAATGAGTTTTTCTGAACCTTGCTCTTTTAATTTTCTTTTCCTTACTTTATTTCTGTTTTGTTTTTAATAAAGCTCCTGAATAATTTGAGAAGCTCAGGATTTGTGTGAGTCTTGTGTTGGCAAGTTTGATGGGATTTGATTAAATTTTTGCATAGATTGATTGCATGTTATGTGTTGACTATTTTCCCCCTAGGATATGAAAAAAAATTTGAAAAAAATGATCCCCATATGATTGAAAACTGAACTTTGAGATTTTGTTATGATGGCATGATTTATGATAAGTTTGGGGTGATAGGAAGCACACACTAGGGATAGAATCTCTGTCAAACAATTTACAAATAATGTCCAGGTGAGGTTTTGAGCCTCCAACATGTTTTTGACTGTGAGAAATCACTTTTGATTGCACTTTCCCGAATTTGCTTGAATCTCTTTTTGGTTTGCATGATTATGTGTTTGCTTCAAATGATTTAGGCATTTTCTTTGTAAATAGCTACTTAGCCTAAAATAACAATTCCCAATGCATGTTCCCTAGTTAGCCCATTTGAGCCTGATTAGCCTGTTAATTCTTGATAACCTAATGTTATAAGCTAAAAATCTGAAAAACCATGTTAACCCGATCTTAGGATTAGGAGAGTATGGAATCTTGACAAGAGAATGGTTGCAAGAAATTAAGTTTGGGGTGGCTACCAGGTGCAATGTGTTGTTTGGGATTGAAAAAAAAAAAAGAAAAAGAAAAAGAAAAAGAAAAGTGTAAAAATGTTAAAAGAAAAAAAAAAGTATTAGAAAATAAAAGGCTGTAGCCACCCAAGGCATAAAGAAGAATGAGAAAAGGAACTTGAGTGGAATTCTAATGTTTTGAAAAGTTCATGCTCTCTTAGTTCCTAGGGTCCTCAGTCTAGTACCTTTGTATATCCTACCCTTAGCCAGGCCCCATTACAACCCATAAAAGACCTTTTGATGTTGCATGCATGTTTTCTGTGGGAATCATTTAGAGATGAAAACCAAATTTATGGGAAGTGCTCTTAAAAGTGAAACAGAGTGAATTGTTGATAACCTGACACAAACTGAGCGATTGAGTGAACACTAAATGCCCTTGTGAGGAAGGCAGTTGTTTGAATTTGGTGATCTCCCTTTTGTGTGTAACTTAGATCCCCTGATTAGATTAATGATTGTTTGAATGATGAAATTCTCAATTGTTTAGAATAAATGAATGTGGGGATTGCTTTGTTTGAAAGGGGAAAACATTGAAGGAAAAAAATATTTTGATAAATTGCTTGAAATCTGTGCGAAAGTTGATTGAATCTTTTGAGCTTGCCAGGTCTTGAGTCTTTTTAAGTTTTTGAGTTTTGGTTTGCTTGGGGACAAGCAAAGTTTAAGTTTGGGGTATTTTGATGAGCCTCTGGTTGACTGGTTTTATGACTAGTAAAGACCTTGGCTTTGTGCTAATTTTATATCATTTTCACCCAAATTAGACTTGATTGTCCTTAAGCAGTATTTTGAGTCTGTAAAGTATTTTTAGGTTAATTTACTTGATTTAGAGTTAAATAAATCACTTATGCTATTTTATGTTTTCAGGTGAATAAAAGGAAATAAATCTGGAGTCTTTCGCCCCGCGAAAGTTCATTCGCCTCGCGAACCAGAAGGTGACTGTTCCAGAAATTGCCAACCATTCTGTCTCGCCCCACGAAACATGACTCACCTCGCGAGTAATCCAGCCCTGGAAGTCAGAAAGCATCACGGTTTACCCGTGTGAAAGGTCACGGGCGTTACAGTTTGGAATCTGAAGAGCCTCGCCTCGCGAATGATATGCTCGCCTCGCGAGAAGATCAAAAGTTGCAGACTGTTCGCATTATTCGCCTCACGAATTTGTGCTCGCCTCGCGAGTCAGCGGAGTCCAGAAGTAGTATATGCTACTGGCGGGGCTGTTGGCTAGTTTTTGGCTAGTGGCTGGCTAGTTTTAGTCAGAGTAGCTAGTTAGTCAGTAGTTTATTTTCTTGTCTTTTCTTTTGTTTTCCTTTTTGTAATGGAGAGCTAGTCTCCTAGATTAATCTACTGGGATTGGTTTCCATTTACATTTGAGGTTCTGTGATTCCTGTTTTCATTTGCTTTTCTCTTTTCAATGCCATGCTATACATTTCTGTTTGTTATTTCAGGAGTGTATAGTGTTGTGTTGATTCATTTCGGTGATGCTATGTTTCTATAATTAATCGCGTTTGTTATTTCGCGTGTGTTCGTTCATGTTCGTTTGTTCATGAGAGCTTAACCCCGTTTGTTATTTCGGGAATAGGAACATGTATCTGTAGTAGCGATTGCGTTGTTAATAGTTGCTACAACTGAAAGGGGATTAGAATCTGCTTAGGGCTTGGATTTATATGAACCAATGATAGTGGGAAACCGAGAACAGTAGGTTAATCGTTCTTTAGTTTATTTGATAATATTTTAACTGCTTTGTTTTCTTACGTTGTTTTTATTTTGTTTTCTTTATTTTATTTCAATTACCCAAAACCCCCAAAACTGATTTTCTGTTAATAATAACAACACCTAAGAGTCCTTGAGAGACGATACTCGAGTTGTCGCTTCCCTATCTACATTATTTTGTAAACGCTCGTTCTTTTTGGCGCGTGGCGACAACGCGACCATTGCCTCCCAAGAAGCGCTTATTTTCGGTCTTAAGCTTGACCATACTTCCTTCAGTCAACCGGGGTCGACTGGGCGTAGAAGTGCAGGAACACTTCTCTTCCATGGGAGTCCTTCAAAGAGCCGATTCTGCTCATATGGCCAATTGCGCTTCCGCTTCGCTCTTTTCACTCTAAGCTTCATGGCCTGACTCCCTCCCGGCGGAAGTTTTGTTTCCACATGATGAGCAACTCCAACTTCATCACTACTGGGTGCATCATTTGCCATGAAAATCTTCAGGGTTGCTTCCATGTTGAGCTCTTCCTTTACCACTGGAGACGTTATATCGATTCTGCACACATGACTCACAAAAGGAGGGTTGTTATATGAGTTAGTCAATTCAAAATCTACCCTACCTTCCTCTACATTCAGAGAGAGTTTGTCATTCCTTACGTCTATTATTGCTCCAGCGGTGGCCAAGAATGGCCTTCCTAAAATGATGGGGAATTCAGAATTCCCTTTCATATCCAATACCAGGAAATCGGTAGGGATGAAAAATTTCCCTACCTTTACAGGAACATTCTCAAGTATGCCTAGAGGAGTTCTAGTTGAGCCATCCGCAAATTGTAAGGAGAATTTGAATGGACTCAACTCCTTGGTTCCCAACCTTTCCAAGATAGTGAGCGGCATCAAGCTCGCACTAGCCCCTAAGTCACATAAGGCTTGGTCTATTTGCACTTCTTCAATTGAGCAAGCGATAGAGAAACTACCTGGGTCTTTCAGTTTAGGAGGCATATTAGCTTCTTTATCTACTTGCTTTCTCTTGACCAACCTTTGTGGGAAAGGTATCGGGGGTTGGTACGGTGGTGGAGGGACATACTTTGGTTCTGGCTCTTCATCTTCGCTCATGTCCTCCTCTGGTTCCACATCCTTTTCAACCACCCCAAGCTTATCATCCCTCAAGTATATGGCATTACAATGTTCAATGGGATTTGCTTCGGGTTGCCCCGGGAACGTACCCTTAGGTCTAGAGTATGTGCTAGCTTGTTGGGCAATCTGAGTTTCTAGCATCTTGTTATGGATGGCTAAGTTATCTACCTTAGATGCTAGCTCTTCATTTTGTTTTGTTTGAGTTTCAACAAAGCTTTCCAATAAAGACTCGAGTTTAGACTTCTGTACCTGAAGATACCCCGCTGCGGGTTTCCTATTGCCTTGGCCTTCTTGGAACTCATGGTTCAGCGTGTTGCTGTAGTTCCCGTATGAGAGGTGAGGGCTGTTCTTCCTTCTTTGGTTGTAAGGATTTGGGGGAGCATAATTTGGCAACTTTGGGTTCGTGTCGTAGAAGTTGTGACAAGAGTTCACTTGTTCCCCCGAAGCGCAGGATCCATGAGCAATACCATGTGGGCACTCCATTATGTCATGTCCCTGCATTCCACAAATCTCACAAACAATGTTAGTAGCACCTATTGAACTCACGTTAGCCCTTTCAAGCTGATCAAAGCATTTGTTCAGTGAGTCAATTTTAGACATTATAAGATCTGTGCTATTCATTTCAAACTTACCCCCCGAAATCTTTTTCGGGTTATTACCTCTTTCTGAACCCCATTGGTGGTAGTTGGTGGCCACGTTTTCAATGATGTTGAATGCCTTAGTCAGAGGCCTATTCATAAAGGCTCCACCAGCTGCGGAATCGAGTGACACCTTCGAAGAGTAATCCAATCCGTTGTAGAAGGTGTGAACTAATAACCACCTCTCGAGTCCGTGATGTGGACAAGACTCCAGCAATCCCTTGTAGCGATCCTAAGTTTCTGATAAGCATTCTCCGTCCTTTTGGAAGAAGCCGGTGATCTGGGCTCGTAGGTAAGCCGTCTTGGAGGGAGGGAAGAATTTCTCCAAGAATGCCTGCTCCAGTTGGTCCCAAGTTGACAAGGTATTAGCGGGCACTTGCTTCAGCCAAGCTTTTGCCTTTCCATTAAGACAGGAGGGGAACAACCTCAAATAAATGGCATCAATCGGGGAGCCTTGAATTCTAACTGCATCAGTGAACTCCAAGAATGTCTCCACGTGATCAGTTGGGTCCTCCGAGGGCAATCCTCCGAATTGATGTTGCCTAATCATGTTGATCAGCATAGGCGGTATAGTGTAGTTCTCTGCCTCAATCTCTGGCCTAGCAATCCCGGTTCGCAATCCCCTAGCATTTGGGGCTGCGTAGTCCTTCAACGGTTTCGTATCCGGGAGATTCGACATGAGTGGAATGGGAATCAAACTCTCTCTCTCTTTGTAGTCTCCTACGTCTGTGAAAGGTCCTCTCGATTTCGGGGTCAACCTCAGTAAGGTCTCCAAGACTTAGGGATCTTTGCATAGAAGAGAAACAAACACAGAGATAGATACAATGAAAGAAAAAGAGATTTTTTTTTCAAATATAAAAATCGAATAAAAAGAAAAGGTCCATAAAAATCAATTTAAAAATTAAATTGAGATTCGAGAAAGCACAGTCTCTGGCAACGGCGCCAAAAACTTGTTGTGGTGCTTGCGATGCACGTCGTGCGATCCGGCAAGTGTACCAGATTGTCGTCAAGTAATAGAAAGATATCGATCCCACAGAGACCGTGATCTCAAATCGCAACTAATTACTAAATCGATAAAATTGGACTATAAAATGATTTTGAAAAAGGTTTTTGATATTTGAAATAAGAGATAACTTAGAAAATCAAATAAGGAATGCAATCAAGTAAAACAGAAAGTAAATCAATTTATGGTTTTTCAGATCTAAATGGATTCCTAGGAATTTGGGTTACCAACAATATTGTTTATGTTACTAAATTGATTATCCCTTGTTAATTATCGAAATTGCCTTGAAGGCGAATTTATCCTCAAATAGTTAATGCTCCCTATCGGGTTACAAAAATCGTGCCCAATTAAACCAACCCCTACTCTCGTGGTAGTCGAATTTAGATTGGACTCTTTACGTTTTGTGACAATTCGTTGATCCTCGAAGGACGGCTTCTAACTCTCGTGATTTCAGTCCTAAGTCTGATTCTATAGATCCGATACCTAAGTTCACCGCTAGGTTCCTCCTTAGAATATCTATGACATGCAAATAAGCGGCCGCCGAATTTACGAGTAATTAAAACACTAGAAATCAGATCTAAAGAAAAATCGCAATTAACAAATAATTGAAATCAATTCATTACCATAAACAAACCTTGGGCATAGCCCCAATCCCTAGAAATTAAACTACTACTCAAGCCTTGTCATGGTGATGACAAGCTTGGTTAATAAAAACATGAAAATAAAAATAAGAGAAGAGAGGAGGAAGAAGAAGAGAGATCCTAAATTATAGCCTAAGAGTAGCAGCCCAAAAGTCCCTCTTGCCTCTGCCCAGATGCCTTATTTATAGATTAGGGAAGTTAGAATCCCAATCCAACACAAATTCAGATCCAAATCAGTTGCTTCAGATCCAAGTAATACGCGTCACAGTCGTGATGGCCATCACGGCCAGGCCGTGACGGCTTCTGCCTTGGGCGCTTCTTCAATTTTGGTCTGTCACGGTTGTGACCACCATCACGGCTAGGCCGTGATCGGTTCTGCCTGTGAGGGTCTGATTCAGCTGACAGGTCATGGCCGTGACGGCTTCTGACTTCAGTCTTCTTTCTTTTCAGTTTTGCTCTATCATGGCCGTGATGGTCATCACGGCTAGGCCGTGATGGGCTCTGTTTGGCTCATTTTCTTCACTTTTCAAGCCCCATCTTCATCCAAGCTCCATCATGGTTGATCCTGAGCATTTTATCCTTAATTCCTGCAAAACAACACCACAAAACCGCCTTACCCGTTACAAGGTAACAATTAACAAAAATCAAATTAAATATGCCTAAACTATATGAAAATGCATGCAATATGACAATGAAATATGAGGTGGAATCACACTCATCAATCTCCGATGGATCTTAAGCCCCTTCGGACGAACTAGTTTCAAAATGAAATCTTTCCCTAGCCCAAGTATCTCTTTTGGGGGTGATGATTATGGCTCCACGGAACCGGGTCATAATGATCGACTGGTGGATTCGGGGATCCTGGAAAAATTTGAAATTAAAAGAATTTTCATCGACCAAGGATGTTCGGCAGACATAATCTTTGGGGAGCTATTCGCAAAATTAGGGTTGAAGCAAGACGAGCTCATCCCATGCGAAGGAGAGCTGGTGGGACTCAAAGGAGAAAGGATTGCCCCAATGGGGCATGTGGAACTGAGGCTAACTTTGGGATCACCCCCACTATAAAAAACAGGGAAAGTTAAGTTCTTAGTGGTCGATTGCCTGTCAGCGACAATGCGATTGTGGAACAACCAACCCTTAATGCACTCGGAGCCATAGTATCCACATTGTCACAATAAAGGTAAGGTCAGTACAATAAAAGGGGATAAAGTGATGGCAGAAGTTGTTACAAAGTCAACATCGTCACACCTAGAATAAATTATTCGAGCAACCAGAGCCGGGAAAGGAGACTGCCCCGTTTCCAATTGGGGATATTAAGGACCAGGTGGTGAAGGTAAGCAACAACATGATAGCCTAGGTTTGGGAAGACCTCACCAAGTCCAAATTCATCTATCATAAATTGGCGGTCGAACCCAAGGCAAAACCGATGGCTCAAAGAAGACTGAAGATGGGCGTGGAGAGACAGGAAACAGTGCTGACTCAAACAAAGGATATGCTCAAAGCACAGATAATTCAAGAAATCACGTACACCACATGGCTGTTCAAGCTTCTGGAAAAGGGGAAGAATTTTGAGTGGACTGAACAGTACGAACAGGCTTTTGCCACCCTGAAAGCTAGTTTGATCTTGAAATAGACAACTATAAACACGAGAAGGGGGGGTTAAATTGTGTTTATCAGAAAAAAAAACAAAGTTGAAAACTTTTCACACACAAGCTAGGTTCAGACAAGTGTGAAGGCACTGCACAGACAGGTGACCTGTCTGGTGTGATTTTAACAGAGAAACACACAAGCACACAACTTGAAAGCAAGTTTGATATTCACACTTTAACCCCTTTAGTTAGAAAGCAGATAATATAATCAAAGCAACTAAAGAGTTTAAGGGAAGAGAGATTAACACGGTTATTTATCCTAGTTCACTCTTTAACACTAAGAGCCACGTCCAGTTCTTGACAGCACCAAGTTTTATCCACTATAACTGATCAGGTTACAAACTCCAAGTATTGTTTGAACACCTAGCCTCTTCAGGCTCCAAGACAAGTATTCTTTGCTCACCTAGCCTCTTCAGGCTCACTCGGGTTTGTTTGAGAAATTTATTTGTAATAAATACAATGAGACAGACAGTTCTTTCACTGACACTCAAAGAATGGATTAAATATAATCTTAGGAAAGACTGTATAATAACTTCAAATGATTGAAGAATACAGATTGAAAGAATGAATAAATAAATGCGCAGAGTAATGGCTCTTTAATGCTGTGTGTTCTGTGTCTTCATCTGCAATGAGTTCTGTACTTATAGCCTTCAAGAATTTAAGATCAGTTAGAGACATTCCTTCAAGTGTTGGCTTCAAGCAGAGCTCCATTAAATGCAATAGAGTCGTTCTGGGCTGGCATTAATGCAATTGGTTGTACTCTAACAAGGAGGATCATGGCTTTATGCATTGTGCAGTAGCCAAATCAGAGTTGTGCATATTGCTTTTGTACTTTGCAGAGCACATTTCCCTTTTCGTGTAATAACCAAGAGTACTAGGGAATAAAGTATGTTGAAAACATTCTTTAACTGGACTTCGTTTCTGATTTCCTAGGTTGCTTGTGAGAATGACCTTCTGACTTTTCTTGATAAGTGTGAGAGAGAAAGCTTCAGAGTCTTCTGTATCAGAGTTGAAATTATGTAGCTCAGAGACAAGTTCATTTAATTTTTCTTAACTTTACTTAATCATCTTAACTTTACTTTCTCCCCCTTTTGTCAACAACAACAAGGAAACAATTAAGTAGAAAAGTAAAAGACATTAAAGATAAAAGATAAAAAGTATTATTTTATTCATCATAAGTTGTTCATTACAGGGCAGATTTTGCAAAAAAAAAACTATCTAGGTTGACTAAAAAGAAAAAACACAGATTCAACTCTCTTTTCTAACAACAGCCCAGCATGCCTCTCTTCATCCATCTGTCTTCTAGTGTCCTCTAGCTGAGCTTGAAGCATATTGAAGCTATGTAAGTCCACCATATGAGGAGTGGAGGCTTCAATGGTCAGACTAATTGAAGCAGCAAATTGGTCTGAGTTCCAGGACAAAGCTAAGACTGGGGGTGCCTTGGGCACAGAAAAAGGTGAAGAGATACGGGGGAAGACACACTGATGAAGGGTTCTATAGTAAAAGAAGGGAAGAAAGGATAGTTTAAACAAAGTTCTGATTCTGACAAGGTCAGTATCAGGAGATGAAAAGACATACGAAAGTCTCTCAGATAGAGACAGACGGGTGACTAGAATCTGGATAGGAGGGAGAAGAGGTTGTTTGGCAAGAACAGAGGGAGGTAGGGGTAACAAAGAATCAATGTAAGCAAAGAAAGAATTTGAACCTGTAACTAATAAGAAGTAATACATAGACATAGAAGGTAACATTATGATGAGTGTGATTTCATATCATATTTCATGCATTTTCATGTAGTTTAGGCATTTTGAATTTGATTTTTGTTAGTTTTTACCTTGGAACGGGTAAGCGGTTTTGTGGTGCTTTTGTGCACGAATTGAAGATTAAAATGTTCAAGATCAACCATGATGGAGCTTGCATGAATATGGAGCTTGAAAGCAAGAAAACAGAGCCAAACAGAGGCCGTCACGGCCTAGCCGTGACAGCCATCACGACCATGATCTAGCAAGACTGAAAAGAAAAGAAAAAAAAAGTCAGAACCCGTCACGACCAGGCCGTGATGGCCATCACGGTCGTGACAGGCCATCAGTGCCAAGTTTTCCAAGACAGAATCTGTCAGGCTGACCGTGACAGGCATCACGGTCATGGCGCGCAATATCTGGAATTTTAAAAACTGATTTGATCTGATTTTGTAATTGCTTGGGATTCAAGTTACCTACCTTATAAATATTCCTCCAAGGCTCGGAAATAAGGACCTCTTAACTACTATCCATATGCAAAAATTAGGATTTCTCTTCTTCTCAATCTCTTCTCTTCTCTAGGGTTTTCTTTTTATGCTATTGTTAATCAAGATTACTATGATCATGGCAATGCTTGAGTAGTAGTCTTATTTCTAGGAATTGGGGCTATGCCCAAGATTTGTTTATTGTGATGAATTGACGTTTGGTTTCTTGTTAATTTCAATTTTACTTTCGATTTGATTCCTATTGCTTTAATTACTCGTAAATTCGGTGGCCACTTGTTTGCTTGTCGTAGATACTCTAAGGAGGAACCTAGCGGTGAACTTAGGTATTTGATCTATAGGGATTGAACTTAGGACTTAAATCACGAGAGTTAGAAGCGGTCCTTTGAGGGTTCACGAATTGTCACAAAGCTTAAAGGGTTCGATTTAAATTCAATTACCACGAGAGTAGGGGTTGGTTTAATTGGGCACGGTTCTTGTATCCCGAGAAGGAACATTAACTTATTTAGGATAAATTCACCTTCAAAGCAAATTTCGATAATTAACAAGAGGGGTAGTCAATTTAGTAACATGAACAGTCTTGTTGGTAACCCAATTCCCGGGAATCCCTTTGGATATTTTGAAATCTTAGATTTGATCTACTTTCCTATTTTGTTCTTGATTTCGTTTTAATTGCAACTTTAAATTTGATTTGCTACTTAATTCAAAAATCAAATCTTTTCCAAATCTTTATATTTTATAGTCTAGTTTAATTGATTTAGTATTTAGTTGTTATTTGAGATCATGGTCTCTGTGGGATCGATCTTTTTTATTACTTGACGATGAAGCAGTGCAGTTGCAGATTCGAGAGTCACATCAAGTTTTTGGAGCCGTTGCCGGGGACTGTGTTTTCTTGAATTTCAATTTAATTTTTAAGTTGATTTTTCTGGACATTTTTTTTATTTAATTCTTTCTTTTTACTTTCTCTAGTGTATCTACCTCTCTCTTTGCAGGAATTTTTCTCTCTTATGGAAAGATCCCAAAGTCTTGGAAATCTTGTTGAAGTTGACCCCAAGATCGAAAGGACCTTTCGTAGACGTGGGAGACTACAAAGACAAGGAGAGAGAGAGAGGTTGATTCCCATTCCACTCATGGTGAATCTACCGGATACCAAACCACTGAAGGACTACGCCGCCCCAAATGCTAGGGGTTTGCGAACTGGGATTTCTAGGCCAGAAATTGAGGCGGAGAACTACACTATCCCGCCTATGTTAATTGGCATGATTAGGCAACATCAATTTGGAGGATTATCCTCGAAGGACCCCACTGATCATGTGGAGACATTCTTAGAGTTCACCGATGCAATAAGAATTCATGGTGCCCCGATTGATGCTATTCGCTAGAGGTTATTCCCCTCCTCTTTGACTGGAAAGGCAAAAGCTTGGTTGAAGCAAGTGCCCGCTAATACCTTGTCAACTTGGCAACAACTGGAGCAGGCATTCCTGGAAAAATTCTTCCCTCCATCCAAGGCTGCTTACCTATGAACTCAGATCACCGGCTTCTTCCAAAAGGATGGAGAATGCTTATCCGAAGCTTGGGATCGTTACAAAGGATTGCTAGAGTCTTGCCCACATCATGGGCTCGAGAGGTGGTTGTTAGTGCATACCTTCTACAACGGATTGGATTACTCTTCGAAGGTGTCACTTGACTCCGCAGCTGGTGGAGCCTTTATGAATAGACCTCTGACTGAAGCGTTCAGTATCATTGAAAACATAGCCACCAACTATCACCAATGGGGTTTGGAAAGAGGTAATAACCCGAAAAAGTTTTCAGGGGGTAAGTTTGAAATGAATAGCACTGATCTAATTATGTCTAAGATTGGCTCATTGAATAAACGCTTTGATAAGCTTGAAAAGGCTAATGTGAGTTCAATAGGTGCTACTAATGTTGTTCGTGAGATTTGTGGATGCAGGGACATGACATAATGGAGTGCCCACATGGTATTGCTCCTGGATATGGTGCTTCGGGGGAACAAGTGAACTTTTGTCACAATTTCTATGACACGAACCCGAAGTTGCCAAACTATGTTCCCCCAAATTCTTACAACCAAGGAAGGAAGAATAGCCTTTATCTCTCCTATGGGAACCACAACAACACGTTGAACCATGAATTCCAAGAAGGCCAAGGTAATAGGAAACCCGCATCGGGGTATCCTCAGGTACAAAAGTCTAAACTTGTGTTTCTTTTGAAAAATTTTGTTGAAACTCAAACAAAGCAAAATGAAGAGTTTAGGCAACAAGGTAGGGCAGTCAATGAGGCAATAAAAGAGTTAACATCTAAGGTAGACAACTTAGCCATCCATAACAAGATGTTAGAAACTCAGATTGCCCAACAAGCTAGTACATATTCTAGAACTAAGGGTACGTTTCCAGGACAACTTGAAGTTAATCCCAATGAGCACTGTAATGCTATATACTTGAGGGATGATAAGCTTGGGGTAGTTGAAAAGGATGTGGAATGTGAGGAGGACATGAGTGAACATGAAGTGATAGAGCCAAAGTATGTCCCCCCACCACCTTACCAACCCCCAATACCTTTCCCACAAAGGTTGGTCAAGAAAATGCAAGTAGAAAAAGAAACTAAGAGCTTGATTGAGGAGAGTGATGCCATGATAAAAACTAATATGCCTCCTAAACTAAAAGATCCAGGAAGTTTCTCTATTGCTTGCTCAATTGGAGAATTAAAAATAGACCAAGCCTTATGTGACTTAGGGGCTAGTGCGAGTTTGATGCCACTTACTATCTTTGAGAGGTTAGGAGCCAAGGAATTGAGTCCATCCAAGTCCTCTTTACAATTTGCGGATGGATCAACTAAAACTCCTCTAGGCATACTAGAGAATGTCCTCATAAAGGTAGGGAAATTTTTCATTCCTACCGATTTCATGGTGTTGGGCATGAACGAGAATTCTAAATTCCCTATCATTCTAGGAAGGCTATTCTTTGCCACAGCTGGAGCAATAATAGATATAAAAAATGGTAAGCTCTCCTTGAATGTAGAGGAAGGTAGGGTGGATTTTGATTTGACTAACTCATATAACAACCCTCCTTTTGAGAGTCATGTGTGCAGGATTGAGATAATGCCTCCAAAGGTGAAGGAAGAGCTTAACATGGAAGCAACTCCGAAACTTTGCATGACAAATGATGCACCAAATAAAGATGAACCAGGAGTTGCAAAACATGCGGAGTTAAAACTTCCGCCGGGAGGAAGTAAGGCCATGAAACTCAGTGAAAAGAGCAAAGCAAAAGCGCAATTGGCCATATGAACAAAATAGGCTCTTTGAAGGACTTCCTTGGAAGAGAGACGTTCTTGCACTTCCAAGCCCAGCTGATCCCGGTTGATCGAAGGGAGTATGGTCAAGCTTAAGATCGTAAATAAGCGCTTCTTGGGAGGCAACCCAAGTCTTCTTTCCCTTTTCAATTTTTTTTTGAATTTTGTCTTTGAATAGTTTGAGAAGATTAAGAGAAGAAAGATCACTAATTGATGGTTTTGCCAAGTATTTTCAGGTTATGAAGGCAGGAAGAGCAAAAAGGCATGGAAAAATAAAGTCAGAGGAGATCACGACCATGATTAGCAAATAGCTGAAGATCAGAAAGGAACACGGCCCAGTCGTGATCGCCCTCACGGGCGTGATGAGGAGGACCTAGAAGATCAGAATGTATCACGGTCTAGCCGTGATGGAAGTCACAGCCGTGAGAGGCTAGCTCCTATAGACCCGAATTGATCACGGACCAGTCGTGATGTATATCACTCCCGTGATAGGGACTTTCTTGACACCATAATTGATCACAGTGTAGCCGTGATGAACATCACGGCCATGACACGTCTTCCAGCAGCTCTTTGACTGGCATGTGAGCCAGCACCCTCCACCACCTCGGTGAGTTGTTCCATTTTCTCCTCTCTCCGACTTGATTATTTACATTGGGGACAATCTAAGTTTTTAAGCTTGGGGTAGGGGTATTTTTACATTTTTTTGCATTTTTACATTTTTCATGTTGCATTCATATAGGTGTAGTTTTGCATAATCACATGATTAGATTGCCCCTTGCTTAGAGTATGCATCCAATTGTGAGAACTTTGCGCCAAATGAATTGAGATGATGATTTTTTGAACCCAATTTTTGTATTCTTGTGATAGGCTAAAAATAAAAATGCTTGAGATGATCTTCTGATAGTTGATCATTAGCATGTGGTTCCTTAGATTTGTGTTTCTCATTGATTTTAAACTACAAAATGTGAGATTTTTTGAGCCAAAAAGGGGTACTCACTAAATATACCCCATTCTTTGTGATTGAGTGTTTTATTCCTCTTGGATTGTGTTCTCTAGGACTTGACTTGAAACCGTTTTGAAACTTAAAATTTTTTTGAAAACATATTTGAAAATGATTGAGGCACTTGGTATTTTTCTGGCCTTCTGAACTTTGACTGATTAAATGCTACCTCCTTAGTTCCCCAATTTTGAGCCTAAAAGAATAAAATACTTTTCTTGGTACCTTGATTTATTTTAATGAACGATGCTTGGTATGACAGCTTTTAAAGTATTGCAAAAGGGCAAAAAGGAAGTTGTAAAATTAAATTGTGGGATGAAAAATTCAAAAAATAAAAATTTCTCTTAAGTTGAAAATCTCCCATTCTCCAAATAAAAAAAATAAAAAAAATGGAGAAGGGGATGAGAAAAAGAAAGTGAGAAATAAAAAAAATAAAAAGGAAGAAAGAAAGGAAGGTGGAAAAGTTGACTAAAGCCCCAAAAGGTATTTTAGAAGGTTGTCATGCTTTGCATTGTTTGATATTTTGTTTAGCCTTCTTGAATTTTCCTTTTCTTGATTTCCCCACGTAACAATTAATCACATGACCCCATTACAACCAAAATAAAAGACCTCTTGATTCTTATGTGTTTTCATTAATAAAGTAGAGATTTGGTTAATAGTCAAGCTTATGGTAGGGTACCTTCCTTGAGAAAATTGAGCGAATTGTCGTATACCCTTAAACATATGAGTGAGGTGAGAAGAGTGCCCGAATTAGTGAGGTATGTGAATTTAGGGAACCTAAGCTTCTAATTGGACTTAAAATTGATTGTCTCTTGGTTGCTTATTTGGATATGCCTGTTACTTGGATTTGTTACTCGGGTTTTAGGATCACTGTCCATGCTCTGATTATCTATCTTGTCTGGTCTTGGTTATTGCTTGAGGACAAGCAAAATCTTAAGATTGGGGTAGTTTGATGAGTGTGAATACACATCATATTTATTTATCATATTTCATGCATTTTCATGTAGTTTAGGCATTTTTAATTTGATTTTTGTTAGTTTTTATCTTGGAACGGGGAAGACGGTTTTGTGGTGCTTTTGTGCATGAATTGAAGATTAAAATGTTCAAGATCAACCATGATGGAGCTTTCATGAAGATGGAGCTTGAAAGCAAGAAAACAGAGCCAAACAGAGGCCGTCATGGCCTAGCCGTGATAGCCATCATGGACATGATCAAGCAAGGCTGAAAAGAAAAGAACGAAAAAGTCAGAACCCGTCACGGCCAGGTCGTGATGGCCATCACGGCCGTGACAGGCCATCAGTGCCATGTTTTTGAAGACAGAATCTGTCACGGCTTGGCCATGACAGGCATCACGGTCGTGACGCGCAATATCTGGAATTTTAAAAACTGATTTGATCTGATTTTGTAATTGCTTGGGATTCAAGTTACCCTACCTTATTAATAGGCCTCCAAGGCTCGAAAATAGGGACCTCTTAACTGCTACCCATAGGCAAAAATTAGGATTTCTCTTCTTCTCAATCTCTTCTCTTCTCTTGGGTTTTCTTTTTATGCTATTGTTAATCAAGATTGCTATGATCATGACAATGCTTGAGTAGTAGTCTCATTTCTAGGAATTGGGGCTATGCCCAACATTTGTTTATGGTGATGAATTGACGTTTGGTTTCTTGTTAAATTCAATTTTGCTTTCGATTTGATTCCTATTCCTGGGAATCCCTTTGGATATTTTGAAATCTCAGATTTGATCTACTTTCCTATTTTGTTCTTGATTTCGTTTTAATTGTAACTTTAAATTTGATTTGCTACTTAATTCAAAAATCCAATCTTTTCCAAATCTTTATCTTTTATAGTCCAGTTTAATTGATTTAGTAATTAATTGTTATTTGATATCACGGTCTCTGTGGGATCGATGGTTTTTATTACTTGACGACGAAGCCGTACACTTGCGGATTCGAGAGTCACATCACATTACAACAGAGGCATGATAGTGAATCCTTTCCAATATTCTAATGAACAAGACAATAGAGGGATAAAAGAAAATCTCCCTACATGGATTAAGAATATGAGGTGGAGGAGAGGGAACGACAGAAAGGTTGGAGAAGCTTGCAGTCATAAGAGATTGCAAATCCGAAAAAGACTTGATGATATGCCAGCTTGTTCTTTGGGAGTTGAATCCCTATGAACTAATGTGTACTGACATATATTAGACACAACATCATAAGATGATGTTTGAGTTTGGTGAGAGGAGACAGGTGAAGAAAAATGAGACACAATGGAGGGGGGTTGGACAGACGGGGCAGGTGGAGAAGAAACAGAAGGGTTTAGGATACCTTGATGAGAGGGGGAAGATAGTGCAGAAGGAATGGATGGAAGGACCAACTGGTTTTCTGACAACTTTAGCTTCTTCCTTGGCATAGAAAGGGTCAGAGTGTCAACCTCAGGATGGACAACTGTCTGTGTTCCAACAGACAGGTCTTCAGCAGTTGCAGCAGCAACTACAACCTCTGCAGCTTAAACTTCTACAGGAACTTCTACCCTTTCAGCAGTTGCCATAGTAGGCACTGGGTAGCCTGACCTTCTCTTTCTGGGAACGAGTCCTAAATTGAGTCTTCTTCTCCTTGGGATTCTCCAAGGGACTTGTCGTCTGCTGCCCCTAAGCAGGTGCTTCCTTTTTGCTAGGTGTAGACTCCACTTGTCTGGCCTTAGCAAAGGTCTTCACAAGCCTTCTCTTTTTGCTGGGCTGTGCAGACTCAGCTTCTGATGCCTCAACATCTCTTGTCTTCCTCTTGGGAGACGGCTTCTTTAGCTTAAACCTTAGAGGTTCAACTGTCTCAGCAGTCTTAGCAGAAACTGATGGTTTCTCCAAAGCAGGCCTCTGGTCCTGTCTGGCCACTTTTCCAGCAAGCTTCCAGATCCTTTCAGAGATAGGCATCTCTGACTCATCAGTGGAGACCACTGGTTCCACTTTCATCTTTTGCTCAGCAGCAAGCTTCTTTTTCTTCTTGTCCTTCTTGTCTTCCTCTTCATCCTCCAGAGGAATACCCTCTATGTTCATCATTGACAAGTTCTTCCTCTCAATAGGAAAGGACACGTCTATGAACTCTCCATCACCAGGAACAAAAAGCTTGTTCCTGAAGAGTCTTGTCAGCAGCATTCCATATGGGAAAGTCTGCATGTGGGTCATCTTGATCAGGGGTTCAAGGTAGATGTAGATCAGGTCATTGATATCCACCTTGATCTTGTGAATCAAGTGGTACAGGGCAAACCTGTCCATCTTGGTCACACTATCCCTTGACCCTTTCCTTGGCTTCACGCATTCCAGCAGCAGCTTGTGCATGATTCTGCACTTCACTACCATGCTCACAGGCTTCATGTTATCCGGGTTGTGAACACCATGCAGAGCAATGTTCACATTCTTTGTTCCCACTTGATCTTCCCACTCAGGCTTGTAAGCTGCTCCAATCCTTGGGAATCTAGTGACAAGTTCTAGAGAACTGATGGGAAAGAGGAGAGTTGTGTCCATCACTCGAGCACGAAAGCTCTTGGTTCCATCAATAGTACTGGTGAGAACCACAACACTTGTCCAGAAGTCTCTGACAAGTTTGGGATGAACCAACTCCTTTAAGTCGAAGAAGGAGGTCCACTTGGAGTATTCCAACTCCTCTGTGACATCCATTCCCCACTTCTTCATTTGTTGGAGGTCCACAGTCTTGCCAGGCAAGATCTTTTCATCATCTGAGAGTCTCATATTGTACTTCTCAACAATTTCTTTTGAAGAGAGATGTTTTGAGGGTGCCATTATAGAGAGAAAAGATTTCTAGGGTTTTGGAAGCTTAGAAGGGTTTGGCAGATGACACGCTGTCGCGCACGCGTCAAAAAGAAGAGCGGTTTGTAAAAAGTGTAGTCAGGATGCGACAACTCGGGTATCGTATCACAAGGACTCTTGTAATGTTATTATCACAGAAAATCATTTTTTTTGGGGGGGGGGGGGGGGGGGGGGTTTGGTTTGAAATTCAATTGAGAAAAACAGAACAGAAACAGAGGAATAAAACGATTATCAAATAAGGCAAAGACGATCAATCTGCTGTTCGGTTTCCCACTATCATCGGTTCATGTAATTCCATGCCCTAAGCGGATTCTAATCCCTTTTCGATTGTAGCGTCAATTAACAAGCGAAATCGACGCTACGGGACATATGTTCCTAATTACCGAATTAAGCAAACGGGGTGAAGCACTCGTGAATTAAGCAAACACGATTGAACGCACGCGAATTAAGCAAACGCGATTAAGTTTAGGAACATAAAATCATCAAAAATAAATCAACACTAATTCGATACAAACTGAATTAAGCAAACAGAGAATAAAGAATAGTATTGAAGGAGAGAAGGAAATTCAATCGGGAATTACAAGACCTCAAGTGTTGGTGGAAGCTGATTACAGCAGATTAATCTAGGGAGATTAGTTCTCCATCAGAGACATAACAAAAATCTAAAAATATATTGAAAGCAGTGAAATGGGGCCTGGCTAAAGGTAGGATATACAAAGGTACTAGGCTTAAGTCCCTAGGAACTAAGAGAGCAAGAGCATTTTTTACACATTGAAATTCCACTCAAATTCCTTTTTCCATTTTTCTTTATGCTTTTGGGTGATTACAGTCTTTTTCTTTTAATACCCTTTTTGTCATTTTTGCACTTTTCTCTTCTTTTTTTTTTTTTATTTTTTGCCTTTGGCTCCAACCTTTATTTTTTTTCTTTTTCTCAATCCCAAACAACACATCATATCCCTGCAGCTACCCCAAACTTAGTTTCTTGCAATCCTTCTCTTGCTAAGCTTCCATGCTCTCCTAATCCTAAGATCGGGTTAATATGGTTTTTTCCGGATTTTGGCTTATAATATAGGGTCATCAAGAAACAATAGGCTAATTAGTCTCAAAGGGGCTAACTAGGGGACATGCATTAGGGACTGGTTCACTTTAGGCCAAGTAGCTAATTCAAAGAAAATTGCCTAAATCATTTGATGCAAACACATAGACATGCAAACCAAGAAGAGATTCAAGCAAATTCGGGAAAGTACAGCTCAAAAATGATTCACACAGTTAAAAACATGTTGGAGGCTCAAATCCTCACCTGGACATTTTTCGCAAATTATTTGACCGAGATTCAATCCCTTGTGTGTGCTTCCCATCACCCCAAACTTATCATGAATCATGCAATCACAATGAAATATCTCAAAATTCAGTTTTCAATTTTTAACATGGGGGTTACTTTCCAATTTTTAAAACCTAGGGGGAATCATCAACATATATCATCCAATCAATCTATGCTAAATCAACAAAACCCACCAAGCTTGCCGACATAAGACTCACACACATGCTCTTGATCTTCTCAAATTATTCAAGAGCTAAAAGAAAACAAAACATAAACAAAAACACAAAACAAAACACAACAAATGGTTCCCTCGCCCACACATAAAACATACATTTTTCTCAATGAAACAACATAAATATCAAATCAGGGTGAGGGAAAGGAGAGGGTGCTCCCTGATCAAGTTGCAGTGTAGGTGGGCTCTCCCAAGGAGTGCTCCTCAACAGTAGCATCCTCAGGCACCAAGCTCTCATGGAATAGCTTCAGCCGCTGCCCGTTAACCTTGAAGGCCTTGTTGCTACCTGCACTTTTAATCTTTACTGTACCATGAGGAAAAACATTAGTAACAACAAATGGGCCAATCCACTTGGATCGATGTTTCCCAGTCATCACTTTCAGGCGGGAGTTAAACAGTAAGACCTGTTGGCCCACATGGAATTCCTTCCTAGCAATCATCCTATCATGGAAATGCTTGGTTTTCTCCTTATAAATCCGAGAGCTTTCATAGGCTTCTAGCCTAAGCTCTTCAAGCTGCTGTAATTGGAGTTTCCTTTCAATGCCAGCTTTTTGCATTTCCAAATTACAACACTTGACCGCCCAATAAGCACGGTGCTCAACTTCCACAGGGAGATGACATGCCTTACCGAACACAAGCCTATAGGGGGACATCCCTATTGGTGTCTTGAAAGCGGTCCTTTGAGCCCAAAGTGCGTCTTCTAGACGGCGGCTCTAGTCTTTCCTACTCGGTTGCACCACTTTCTCTAAGATCTGTTTGATCTCTCTGTTGGAGATCTCAGCCTGGCCATTGGTCTGGGGATGATAAGCAGTGGAGACCCTGTGAACAACTCCATACTTCTGGAGTAAAGCCTCCATGGTGCGGTTGCAGAAATGAGTGCCCTGGTCACTTATGATGGCACGAGGTATGCCGAACCTGCAAAAAATATTGGACCTAACAAAATTTGAAACAACTTTAGAATCGTTAGTCCTAGTGGGGATAGCTTCCACCCACTTTGAAACATAGTCAACAACCAAAAGAATGTAGAGAAAGCCAAAAGATGCAGGGAAATGACCCATAAAGTCGATTCCCCACACATCAAACACCTCACAGAAAAGCATAGGTTGCTGAGGCATTTCACTCTTGGGAGTGATGGCTGTACCTGCTGTCTGACACTCCTTACAAGTCCGGTAAACCTCATAAGCATCTCTAAAAATGGTCAGTAAAAACCAGAATCTAGGACTTTTCTTGCAGTCCTCTGTGGCCCAAAATGTCCCCCTACTTGAGAGGCATGAGAAAAGTGCAAAATAGACTCAATCTCACAATCGGGGACACATCTCCTGATTACCTGATCACTGCCAAATTTCCAGAGGAATGGATCATCCCACACATAGTACTTGGCATCACTATTTAGTTTGTGGATTTGTGACCTAGTTGCTCCTGTCGGAAAGACACCAGCAACTAGGTAATTCACAATGTCGGCAAACCAAGGAGTTACGCCATGTAACTGTAAAAGCTGCTCATCAGGAAAGTCATCCTGAATGGGGAAATTTTCCGCTCCACTCTTGTCCTTTATCTCTACATTAAACTCTTGGAGCAACAACATCCACCAAATCAACCTCGACTTTGCTTCTGGCTTCTTCAACAAGTACTTCAGAGCTGCATGGTCAGTGAAAACAATAACCTTGGAACCTAGCAAATATGATCTAAATTTATCAAGAGCAAAAACAACAGCTAGAAGTTCCTTTTCAGTGGTGGTGTAATTAGACTGTGCAACATCTAAAGTCCTAGAAGCATAATAAATGACATGTGCAGCCTTGGCCACCCTTTGTGCCAGGACTGCCCCCACAGCATAGTTAGAAGCATCACACATGAGCTCAAAAGGGAGGGTCCAGTCAGGGGGCTGGATGATAGGGGTAGAGGTCAATGCCTTTTTCAAGAAGTCAAACGCCTTCTTGCAGTTGTCATCAAAGCTGAATATGGCATCATTCTTCAGCAAGTTTGACAGAGGAAGAGTTATCCTGCTGAAGTCCTTTATGAAGCGTCTGTAGAAACCTGCATGACCAAGAAAAGAACGAATCTCGCGAATGCAAGATGGGTAAGGCAGTGTAGAAATCACATCAATTTTAGCAGGATCTACTGAAATACCATCTTTGGAAATAATATGCCCCAAAACAATCCCCTGTTCAACCATAAAATGACACTTTTCATAGTTCAAAACAAGGTCAGTTTCAATGCATCTCTCTAAAACCAAATTCAGACTATGCAAGCATGCATCAAATGAGGAACCATATACAGTGAAATCATCCATGAACACTTCCATGCAATTTTCAATAAATTCAGTAAAAATGCTATTCATGCATCTCTGGAAAGTGCCAGGAGCATTGCAAAGGCCAAATGGCATCCTCCTGTAGGCAAACGTGCCGAAGGGGCACGTGAAAGTGATCTTTTCCTGATCCTCTGGTGCAATGTGGATCTGGAAGTATCCGTAAAAGCCATCAAGAAAACAGTAGTGGGATTTACCAGCCAGCCGTTCGAGCATCTGATCGATGAGCGGCAAAGGAAAGTGATCCTTTCGAGTGGACTGGTTCAACCTCCTATAATCAATACAGACTCTCCAGCTATTCTGGACTCTAGTGGGGACAAGCTCATTGTTTTCATTTCTTACCACTGTGAGGACAGATTTCTTGGGTACAACTTGCACTGGGCTCACCCAACTACTATCAGAGATAGGGTATATGATACCCGCATGTAGGAGTTTTGTCACCTCCTTCTTCACAACATCCAGAATCAAGGGATTGAGCCGCCTTTTGGACTGCCTAACTGGTTTAGCCCCATCCTCCAACAGAATCCTATGCATACATCTAGAGGGGCTAATTCCTGGGATGTCAGCCAAGGTCCAACCAATTGCCTTCTTATGCTTCTTCAGAACCTCCAAGAGCTTAGCTTCCTGGTCAGAGTCAAGGTTGGAGGAAATAATAACTGGAAGTTTTTCATTCCTCTCCAAATAAGCATACTTCAGATTCCCAGGAAGTGGCTTAAGCTCTAGGGAGGGTGGCTGCTCAACAGATGGTATGTTTGGGGCAGCCGGGCTGTCAAGAACTTCAGCTGAATGGACAGCTTCACTTACACTATCACCCTGCAAGGTAGAATCAATCTCATCACAAACAGCACAAGGGTTAGTGTTAGTACAGTTCGTACATGAATAAACATCATTAAAACCAGAAATAGATGGAAAATCAGCAACCAAGTCATCATAGGTGTCATCAACAATTTCAGAGAGCAACTCTATTTGGAAAACAGTGCTCTTCCAATGGATGCTTCATAGCATCGAAAATGTTGAACCTTGCAATAATGTCACCAAACTCCATGGACATGGTTCCATCATCAACATCAATCTTCGTTTTTGCCATCTTCATGAACGGTCTGCCCAGGATGATTGGTGATCTGCTTGAATTTGTTTCCCCTGCCATGTCCAGGATGTAAAAGTCAGCAGGGAAAATCAAATCATCAACTTGTACCAGCACATCTTCTACCACTCCCATGGGGCGAGCATTGGTCCTGTTTGCCAACTGTATGGTAAGACCTGTGTGTTTCAACGGACCAAGATCAAGGTTATTGAAAACAGAAGTGGGCATGACATTGATGGAGGCTCCCAAATCCAACATGCAATTGTCCAATGGTGCATGGAATAGCAAAAGTTCCCGGATCCTTACACTTCTGTGGCAGTGCCTGAGTGAGGGCTGAAATGTAACCTTCTCAGGAGCAAGTTTAGGTTGGATGAGGGCTGAAACATTTCGCCCCAAATTAAATCTCTCATTACCCTTCAACCTCCTCTTGTGTGTGCACAAGTCCTTCAGAAATTTTGCATACTTTGGAACCTGCTTAATCACATCCAGAAGCGGAATGTTTACCGCCACCTTTCTGAACACATCTAGAATCTCCCTCTCCTTGTCTTCCCCATCAATCTTCTTATTTTTCTGTACTCTTTGTGGGAAGGGGATCGGTGGCACATACACTTTCTTAGCTTCAACAACAGCAGAAGGCTCAGGAGTTACCTCAACAGTTTCTTCATCTTTTTCAGGGGCTGCCTCTACAACTTTCTCGGATCTCAAAGAAATGACACACATTAGTATTGGGGGCATTGGGATTCACCACTGTTTGTGCAGGTAGTTGGTTCGATCCTTGAGCTTGCTGCATGGTATTCATGGAAGTGGAAAGCTGCCCAATCTGTGTCTGCAAGGCGTGAATGCTAGCATCCGTTCGCTGCTGAAACTGTCCAATATGTCCAATCTGTGTGTGCAAAGTCTGATTACTAGCATTTACTTGCTGCTGAAACTGGAGATTGTTTGCAGCCATTTGCTTGATCATGTCCTCTAGGGAAGGTCCGGAAGGTGCAGGGGTGGTCACTTGGGGGGAATTCTGTGGTGGTGCCAGCGGTAACATTGGTTGTTGCTGTTGTGCAGATGAGTTCCAATACCGAAGGTTTGGACGATTCCTCCAGTTGGGGTGGTACTTATTTGTGGAGAGGTCAGGAATGTTGTACCGGTTCTGATTGTTGCCTTGATTGTAGAGATTGGCTGCATAAGCTTGAGGCAAATCAGTGACTGACTCATCCTTCAGAATAGGGCATGCATCGGACATGTGCTCAGGAGAGTACAAATGCCACACAACCTTGCCGGCTGAACCTTATCCATTGCCAATTGCTTCACCAAAGAAGTGAGGTCATCAATTCTAGTTTCAAGGGCCTTGTTGGAGGAAGAACCTTGGATCTCATTCACACCCCTTGTCTCGACAGAGTTGCTTCTGGTTGTGAACTGCTGGGAGTTTAATGACATATTTTCAATCAATTGCTTGGCAGCGGCTGGAGTTTTATTAACGAGTGCTCCCCCACTAGCAGCATCCAAAATATTTGTCCATTGGGAGCAATCCCTCATAAAAGTACTGAATGAGTAGCTGCTCGGAAATCTGGTGTTGAGGGCAACTGGATACCAACTTCTTGAATCTCTCCCAGTACTCAGCCAATGATTCATTGCCATGTCTAATACCACATATCTCCTTTCTGATTGATGCAGCTCTGGAGGTAGGGAAGTATCTTTCTAGGAAAACTTTCTTCAGATCATTCCAGGTTGTAACAGAGTTTGGCTCGAGATAGTACAACCAATCCTTCGCAGTGCCTTCAAGTGAGAATGGGAAGGCTCGTAGTTTGATATGGTCTTCAGTTATGCCTTCCGGTCTCAAGGGTGCAGAGCAGACAACCTGGAATTCCTTCAAATGCTTATGTGGATCCTCACCTGCAAGACCACTAAATCTTGGCAACAAGTGTATTAAACCAGATTTTAGTTCAAAAGGAGCAACCACACCAGCATACTCAATACACAACCCATTATAATTAACATCAGGGGCAGCAAGCTGTCTTAATGTTCGTTGATCAGCTATGTTATCAAAAACAATTTCAGAATCAGAATTACTACTAGTGCTAGCCCGAATTGCTCTACGGCGTGTGTGCAAAGTTCTTTCAATTTCAGGATCAAAATCACACAAGTCAGAACAAGTAGACCTAGTAGCCAGACTAATTCAGCAGAAAAACAGAAAAATGAAAATTGCGAAAACAACAAACAAGAGTCCCCGGCAACGGCGCCAATTTGACACGCTGTTGCGCACGCATCAAAAAGATGAGCGGTTTGTAAAAAGTGTAGTCAGGATGCGACAACTCGGGTATCGTATCACAAGGACTCTCGTAATGTTATTATCACAAAATCTTTTTTTTTTTTTTGGGGGGGGGGGGGGGAGGTGTTGGTTTGAAATTCAATTGAGAAAAACAGAACAGAAACAAAGGAATAAAAACGATTATCAAATAAGGCGAAGACGATCAATCTACTGTTCGGTTTCCCACTATCATCGGTTCATGTAATTCCTTGCCCTAAGCGAATTCTAATCCCTTTTCGATTGTAGCGTCAATTAACAAGCGAAATTGATGCTACGGGACATATGTTCCTAATTCTCGAATTAAGCAAACGGGGTGAAGCACTCGTGAATTAAGCAAACACGATTGAACGCACGCGAATTAAGCAAACACGATTAAGTTTAGGAACATAAAATCATCGAAAATAAATCAACACTAATTCGATACAAACTGAATTAAGCAAACAGAGAATAAAGAATAGTATTGAAGGAGAGAAGGAAATTCAATCGGGAATTACAAGATCTCAAGTGTCGGCGGAAGCCGATTACAGCAGATTAATCTAGGGAGATTAGTTCTCCATCAGAGATATAACAAAAATCTAAAAGTATATTGAAAGCAGTGAAATTATGGATCCTTTTTCTGTCTGTTGCGCTTCTTTTTTATAGGGTGACCGCGCGTCACGGCCGTGATGGCCGTCACGGCCAGGTCATGACCGCTTCTGTCAAGGGCGCCAGTTCAAATTCTTGTCCTTCATGACCATGATGCTTATCACGGCCAGGCCGTGACCCTTTCTGACTTTGGGTGCTGATTTGTCACGGCAATGACCTCCATCACGGCTAGGCCGTGATCACTTCTGTTCTTCATTGTATTCCCATCACGCCCGTGATGGACATGACGGCTAGGCCGTGATCCTCTCTGATCTCTATGGTCTTCTCATCATGGCCGTGACCATTGTCACGGCCAGGCCGTGATGCTTTCTGTCCTTCCCTTCATGCTCTCCTCATTATCCTGAAACATGAAATAGCAATAAGTGCTTTATTTGACTCAAAACTGGATAAATTATCCTAAAACTACTTAAGGGACTCAAAACCTTGCTTGAGGAGAATCAAGTCTAATTTGGGAGAAAACGAGATATAATTGCACAAAACCAAGGTCATAATAGTCATAAAACTAGATGAGCCAGAGGCTGATCAGCAGAGAAAGAGATGAGAACGAAGAGATTTTAGGGATTGAAAGCGTAAAGGTTGAACCTTTCCGAGTCTTTGCCTTTTATAGTCATAAAGTTAGGAGAGAGAAAGAAAACATTTTTAATTTTAAAACGGCACGATTTACGTGGGGAACTACATCGTCCACTTTAGACATTATGAAAACATGGTGTCGAGATTAAAAATTGCCGTGCACATGATTAGCTTCAGGTTAATAAATGACATTAAATAATTAATAACCATTTTACCAAAAATTGTTGAGTTCAAGCATTATGACTCAGCAGGGTCATACAGGTGATATAAAAACTTAAGACATGTAGCTTAGACAGGTTAATTATCAGACACGTCATTCAACAATGCAATGCATGTTTAGATTATCTCTAATAAATAAAAAACCTTTCTTCTGCTAATGGTTTAGTGAAAATATCAGCCCATTGATTTTCAGTTTTAACAAACTTAATATCAAAGATACCTTTCTGAACATAATCCCTTATAAAGTGATGTTTGATTTCAATATGCTTAGCCTTAGAATGATGAATTGGGTTTTTAGTTAAGCAAATGACATTATAATTATCACACCACACGGATATATTATGCTCATAAATAGAGTAATCCTCAAGTTGATGTTTTACCCATAAGAGTTGAGAGCAACAACTAGCAGCTGAGATGTATTCTGCCTCAGCAGTAGACAAGGCAATAGTTGTCTATCTTTTACTTGACCAGGAGACTAAGCTTGCTCCAATGAAGTGACATCCTCCACTGGTGCTTTTTATTTCCACTCTGTCTCCAGCAAAGTCAGCATTTCAAAATCCCACTAATCTGTATTCTTTTGATCTTAGATAAAGAAACCAAGATTATTAGTCCCAAGCAAATATCTAAAAATTCTCTTAACAGCTTTAAGTTGAGATTTGATGAGTGTGATTTCACATCATAATTCATCATCATTTTCCATGCATTTTCATGTAGATTAGGCATTTTTATTTTGTTATTTGTTAGTTTTTCCTTGGAATGGGTAAGGTGGTTCTATGGTGTTTGTGTGCTGGAATTCATGATTAAAATGCTCAAGTCCAGTTGATTTGGAGTTTGTTTGAAGATGGAACTTGAAAAGCATGAAAAATAAGCAAGGCAGAAGCCATTACGGCCTAGGGGTAGTGGCCATCATGGCCATGATCACGCAAAATTGAAGAAAAAGAAGAATCACACAAACAGAAGCTGTCACGGCTTGGCTGTGACAGGCGTCACAGCCATGACAAGTAAGAATGAAGAGAGATTGAAAAGTCAAAAGCTGTCATGGCCTGACCCTGACAGGCGTCACGGTCATGACACGACAGAAACACAATTTTTATCTTTTTTTGATCTGATTTGTAATGGGCTTTGACCCTTTCTTAACCTAACCTATTTATAGGATGTCGGGGCTCAAAAATAGGGATCCTTTGGCTGCTATAAAGGAAGCTTTGACTTGATTTATGATTACTCTCTTCTTCTCCAATTTCTTCTATCTTTCTCTTAGGATTTTTATGTTCTTTTTGATCAAGATTGCTATCACCATGGTAATGCTTGAGTAGTCTCTTATTTCTAGGAATTGGGGCTATGCCCAAGACTTTTTTTATGTTATAAATTGATGTTTTCTCCTTTGTTAATTCCAATATGCTTTTGATTTAATTCCTATTATTATAATTACTTGTGAATTTGCTGTGCACTTATTTGCATGTCATAGATACTCTAAGGATGAACTGAGAAGTGAACTTAGGTATTGGATCTATAGGGATTGGACTTAGGAATTAAATCATGAGAGTTAGAAGCGGTTCTTCGAGGGTTCATTGAATTGTCACAAACCTTAATGGGTCCAATTTAAATAGAATTACCACGAGAGTATGGGTTGGTTTAATTGGGCACGGTTCTTGTATCTCGAGAGGGGACATTAACTATATTAGGATAAATTCACCTTCAAAGCATTTCGATAATTAGCAAAGGGGTAGTCAATTTAGTAACATAAGCGGTCTTGTTGGTAACCCTATTCTTGGAAATTCCTTTTTGATTTGAAAACACTCAATTTGATTCAGTTTCCTAATTTGTTCTTGATTTTGTTTGGTTGTGATTTTAATATTTGCTTTGTTACTTGATTTTAATTTCAAAAAAAATAAAATCTTTCCTTGTTTAGTTTAATTGATTTAATAATTAATTGGTGTTCAAAATCACAGTCCCTGTGGATTCGATCTTTTTATTACTTGACGACGAAGCCGTACGCTTGCGGATTCACACTATCAAGATTCTCTTGGGTCAGTTTGGAATCTAGCACACATACAAATACTAAACTGAATGTCAGGTCTGCTTGAAGTTAAGTACAGTAGAGAGACAATCATACATCTGTAGACAGTGTGGTCTACCTTTTTACCTTCATCATCTTTGCTTAGTTTTGTATAGGGTTGCATGGGAGTTTTCATGAGTTTAGCATTTTCCATCTTGTACTTCTTGAGTATCTTCTTGGTATACTTCTGTTGATGGATGTAGGTTCCATCACTTGTCTGTTTGATTTGTAATCCAAGGAAGAACTTTAATTCTCCCATCATGCTCATCTCAAATTCTGCTTGCATTAGCTTGGAAAATTCCTTGCATAACTTTTCATTAGTTGCTCCAAAACTAATATCATCAACATATATTTGGACTATAATGAAATTCTCTTTAGAACTTTTCTTAAAAAAGGTAGTATCTACTTGTTCTCTATTAAAGCCATTACGCATGAGAAAAGAACTAAGTCTATCATACCATGCTCTAGGTGTTTGTTTCAAACCATATAATACTTTTTTAAGTTTGAAAACATGATCTGGTTTATCAGTATCTTCAAAACCAGGGGGTTGTTTAACATACACTTCTTCTTCCATTATACCATTTAGAAAAGCACTTTTTAGATCCATTTGAAAAAGATTGATTTGGTGTTGTGAAACATATGACATTAATATGTGAATAGCTTCTATTCTAGCTACAGGTGCAACGGTTTTAGTATAATCAATACCATCTTGTTGGTTATAGCCTTGAGCCACTAACCTTGCCTTATTTCTGACAACTTTGTCATCCTCATCCAATTTGTTTCTGAAGACCCGTCTTGTTCCAATGACATATTTGTTTTTGGGCTTGGAGACAAGTGTCCAGACATCATTTCTGGTGAACTGGTTGAGTTCTTCTTGCATAACAAGAATCCAAATTTCATCCTCAAGAACTTCTTCAATGTGTTTTGGCTCCATTTCTGACATAAAAGCCACATTACTTGATTCTCTTAAAGTGGATCTAGTTCTTACTCCTTCTGAGGGATTTCCAATAATAATATCCTTAGGATGATGAGTTTTGAACTTCCAGTCTCGTTTGAGATTATCATGAAGATCTTGACTTGTCTGCTGACTTGTCTGCTCCACTTGTCTGTCTGGCTCATTTACAGGTTCTGTCTTGGTCAGATCAGGTTATTGGCTTTCTGGATTGTTTATGTCAAGACCTGCAAGATTGTCTTCTAGATCTGATAATCCCTTATCAGTCTTTAAACCATCATTGAACTTAACATGAACAGATTCTTCAATAACAGAAGTTCTGGAATTATAAATTCTAAAGGTTTTAGACATTTCAGAAAAGCCTACAAAGATACATTTATCTACTTTGGAATCAAACTTTCCAAGTTGATCCTTAGTGTTTAGAATGAAGCATTCACAACCAAATGCATGAAAATAAGAGATGTTGAGGCTTTTTCCTTTCCATAATTCATAAGGTGTCTTCTTTAGAAAAAGCCTAATAAGTATTCTATTTTGTACATAACATGCAGTGTTTACTGCTTCTGCCCAGAAGTACTTAGGGAGATTATTCTCACTGAGCATAGATCTAGCCATCTCTTGCAGAGATCTGTTCTTTCTCTCAACCACTCCATTTTGTTGTGGAGTTCTAGGTGCAGAGAAATTGTGAGAAATCTCATTCTCCTCACAAAATAATCTAAACTGCTCATTTTCAAATTCTCCCCCATGGTCACTTCTAAGGGTAGAGATATAGAAACCTTGTTCATTTTGTACTCTTTTACAGAATACTAAGAAAGCCTTAAAAGACTCATCCTTGTGGGTTAAGAAGAGTACCCATGTAAATCTAGAGTAGTCATCAACTATGACAAATCCATATTTTCTTCTAGCCAGGCCAGCAACACTAACTGGCCCAAATAGATCCTTGTGTAACAACTGAAGAGGTCTAGAGGTTGATACTTGGTTCTTAGATTTGAAACTTGATTTTATTTATTTACCTCTCGGACATGCATCACACAAGACATCTTTCTTAAAACTAATATCAGGCAATCCTCTCACAAGGTTATCCTTTTTCAGTTTAGAAATTAGTTTCATACTAGCATGTCTTAGTTTCTTATGCTATAACCATCTTTCATCATCTTTAGACATCAGACAGGTTACACTATGATCTGAGAGATCAGTCAGTTCAATCTTATACAAATTTTGTTGCCTTTTAGATGAAAAGAGGGTGTTGCCACTAAATTCTTTAACTATGCATAAATCCTTGGTAAAGGAGACATCGAATCCACTGTCACATAATTGACTTATGCTAAGCAAATTGTGTCTTAATCCTTCAACCATAAGAACATTAGATATAGAGGGAAGAGGAGGTTTACCACCAATAGTACCAATTCCTATAGCCTTCCCTTTCTGATTGCCTCCAAAGGCAACATGTCCTCCTTTCTTATGTTGGAGGTCTAGAAACATAGACATTTCTCCTGTCATGTGTCACAAGCAACCACTGTCCAGGTACCAGCAATGGTGTTTTCTTTGTCCTATTAAGGACATCTGCAACAGGAATTATTTGGTCTTTAGGTACCCATAATTTTCTGGGTCCCTTTCTGTTAGTTCTAGGAGTCTGTGAAGGCTTCCTTCTCTTCTTATGGATACCCTTAGACATAACATGTCCAGTTTTTCCATAGAAGTTACAGGCAGGTATGGATTTAATTATTATTGACTTAACAGACACTTTAGAAGTTTTAGTTGATACTTTACGATGTGTCTGATGGACATATGCAATACATTCTTTGTTAAGGGAGTGTCTCTGACAGTCAAGCAACTTAGTCAGATTGTCTCTGCCATTAAAAAATTTGGCAAGATCAGAAGTGAGCTCTTCCACTTTCTGTTGATGTTTTTCAACTTCTTCAGATTGTGATGTTTCAATAGAGATCTTAGCTTCATCATACTTTTCAGTCTTTAGCTCACCGTTCTCTTTGGCTAGCTTCTCACACTCTTGAGATTTCTGCTTATGCTCACTAAGGAGCTTTACATACTCTTTCTTGAGGGATTTGAATGCCTTAGATAATAAGTTGGATTCCTCCAGCAACTCCTCATAGGCATCAAGTAATTGCTCATAGTCAGAATGCACCTCATTATCTGAATCCGAGTCAGTGTTGGCCATCAGACAGAGATTAGCTTCTTCCTCTGTCTCTTCATCATCAAAAGATGTTGACTCCAGATCCTCCTAAGTAGCCATCATCCCTTTCTTCTTCTTTTTGAAGAACTTCTTAAAAGGGGCTTTCTTGAGTTGAGGACATTCAACTTTGATGTGACCGGGCTTCTTGCACTCATAGCAGACAATTGAACTCTTGTCTGTTGAAGTGGTTTTTTTGAAGTGTCTGTCCTTGTTGAACCTTCTGAATGGCTTATCCTTTATGAACTTCTTTTTCTGTAAGAGAAGCTTTATCTTCCTGGTTAGGAGAGATAACTCTTCCTCACTTTCAGAATCCTCGGGTTCAGACAGGTCAGCATTACTGGATGACTCGTCTGCCTTCAGAGCTGTGGAAGCTTTTGCTGACTTTTGGTCAGCCTTCAGAGCAATTGACTTACCTTTCTTTGTTGTAATTTCATCTCCAAGTTCTTGCTCATGAACAATTAGTGTACCAAGAAGTTCATCTATAGTCAAGGTAGTGAGATCATTGGCTTGAGAGGTAGCAGTGACCAAAGGTCTCCACTGCTTAGGAAGACTTCTCAGTATCTTTCCAACTTTCTCGGCATTAGTATAAACTTTCCCAAGGGACTTCAGGCCATTGATGACATTTTGGAATCTCCCTATCATCTGAGCAACATATTCTCATTCTTCCATGAGAAACGGTTCATACTTCCTGACAAGTATTGCAATCTTTGATTCTTTAACTTTGGTTGTTCCTTCATGTGTGACAGCTAAAGTATCCTATATTTCTTTGGCAGAATCACAGACACATACTTTTTCAAATTCTTCAGGACTGAGAGCACAGATGATGTTGTATCTGCCTTTGTGATTAAGCTCCCATTTTGTCTTTTCTACAGGGGTCCACTAAGCTTTTGGTTTGTCAGTGTTGTCAACATTTTTAGGAATGAATGGACCATCAGTGATGACATCCCAGAGATCAGAGTTTGTAGATAGAATGAACCATTGAAATCTATCTTTCCAATAGTTGTAGTTTTCTCAATTGAAGAATGGAGGTATTGTTAGGGAAGCTCCTTCAGTCTGGTGGCTCCCACTGGAACTAGCTCCAACAGTCATGTCTATTCTTCAGGACCTTTACCTCTACACTGTTAGATGATCAACCCAGAGGCCGAGCTCTGATACAAACTAAAATAGACAACTATAAACACGAGAAGGAGGGGTTGAATTGTGTTTATCAGAAATTAAAACAAAGTTGAAAACTTTTCTCACACAGAAGCCAGGTTCAGACAAGTGTGAAGGCATTGCACATATAGGTGACCTATCTGGTGTGATTTTAACAGAGAGACACACAAGCACACAACTTGAAAACAAGTTTGATATTCACACTTTAACCCCTTTAGTTAGAAAGCAGATAATATAGTCAAAGCAACTAAAGAGTTTAAGGGAAGAGAGATTAACACAGTTATTTATCCTGGTTCACTCTTTAACACTAAGAGCTGCATCCAGTCCTTGATAGCACCAAGTTTTATCAACTATAACTGATCAGGTTACAGACTCCAAGTATTGTTTGCACACCTAGCCTCTTCAGTCTCCAAGACAAGTATTCTTTGCTCACCTAGCCTCTTCAGGCTCACTCTGGTTTGTTTGAGAAGTTTGTTTGTAATAAATACAACCAGTCAGACAGTTCTTTCACTAACACTCAGAGGGTGGATTAAATGTAAGCTTAGGAAAGACTGCGTAATAACTTCAAATGATTGAAGAATACAGATTGAAAGAATAAAGAAATAAATGAGCAGAGTAATGGCTCTTTAATGCTGTGTGTTATGTGTCTTCATCTTCAATGAGTTATGTATTTATAGCCTTCAAGAATTTAAGATCTGTTAGAGACATTCCTTCAAGTGTTGACTTCAAAAAGAGCTCCATTAAATTTAATAGAGTCGTTCTGGGCAGGCTTTAATGCAATAGGAACGTTGGTTGTACTCTAACGCAGAGGATCATGGCTTTATACATCGTGCGGTAGCCAAATCAGAGTTGTACAAAATGCTTTTGTACTTTACAGATAACATTTCCCTTTTCGTGTAATAACCAAGAGTACTAGGGAATAAAGTATGTTGGAAACATTCTTTAACGGGACTTCGTTTCTGATTTCCTAGGTTGATTATGAGAATGCCCTTCTGACTTTTCTTGATAAGTGTGAGAGAGAAAGCTTCAGAGTCTTCTGTATGAAGGGGCAGCTTCCAAAAGAACTTTGTACTTGAGTTCCCCATCGAAGAACCACAGACGAGTGTGAGAGCTTAGCAGAGACAAGTTAAGTTAATATCCTAGTCATCAGACAGGTTGACTTTTACTTCTCCAGACAGGTGGTCTTCTATGTGGGCAAACAGGTGAGAAAGTGAATTCTGACTTTTGTGATCTGCACACTCGATAGACAGGTTAGCAACCAATATGAAAGTTAATTAAATCATTAGAAAATGTTTAGTTTTCATCAAAACTTAGGAAAATGCGCATAAGACATTTTAGAGACTTAACAGGTCTCACCTCCGATATGGACCCGTCCTGACCCAGTGGAAGCCTTGTTCATATACCTTTCGGTCGCGGAGGAGGAAATTAGCTCGACGTTAGTCCGAGAGAGCGATGGGGAGTAAAAACCAGTCTATTTCATCAGCAAAGTCCTCAAGGGTAGAGAGATCCATTATAAGAAAATATAAAAGTTAGTATTGGCCCTAGTTTCACTTAAAGGAGATTAAGGCCATACTTTCAATGCCATCCCATCATGGTCAGAACCGACCAACTTATCAAACCCGTGCTTCACAAACCATAGCTGGCAGGAAGAATGATATCATGATCGATAAAGTCATTAGAATATGGGATTATGTACGAGCCAAGAATGGCCATCAAATTTCAAGCCCTTACGGATTTTATCACTGAACTCACCAGCCCGGTTTGACAAAAGAACCCATCCAGCATGATATGTATTTGTGGATGGGTCATCTAATCCAAAAAGAAACGGAGCAGGGATCGTCCTGGAAAATGAGGAGGGCATCACGTTCGAGCATTCCCTTTGATTTTACTTCCCATCCTCGAATAATCACGCGAAATATAAATCGTGCCTCACCAGACTGCACTTGGCAAAATAATTGCGAGCCACCCGGGTGAAAATGATGACAGATTCGCAGCTCATGGCCTCTCAAATAAAAGGAGAGTATCAAGCGCGGGAACCACTCTTATAGAGATATCCGACAAAGGTACAGGATGAAATGGCCTGCTTTGATCAAGTTATCATAGAGCACATCCCCATAGAAGTGAACGTCCGGGCAGACATCTTGTCAAAGTTGTTGGTCGCGCTGTCGCCACGCGCCAAAAAGAACGAGCGTTTACAAAATAATGTAGATAGGGAAGTGACAACTCGGATGTCGTCTCTCAAGGACTCTTAGGCGTTGTTATTATTAACAGAAAATTAGTTCTGGGGGTTTTGGATTTGAAATAAAATAAAGAAACAAAACAAAAACAGAGTAATGAAAACAAGGCAGTTCAAAAAGATTATCAAATAGCAAACAACGATTAACCTACTGTTCTCGGTTTCCCACTATCATCGGTTCATGCAATTCCAAGCCCTAAGCAGATTCTAATCCCCTCCCGGTTGTAGCAACAATTAACAACGCAATCACTACTACGGATGCATGTTCCTATTCCCGAAATAACAAACGGGGTTAAGCTCTCATGAACAAACGAACATGAACGAACACAAGCGAAATAACAAACGCGATTAATTATAGAAACATAACATCACCGAAATGAATCAACACAATACTATACACTCCTGAAATAACAAACAGAAATATATAGCATGGCATTGAAAAGAGAAAAGCAAATGAAAACAGGAAATACACAACCTCAAGTGTGGTAATGGAAACCAATTGCAGTAGATTAATCAAGGAGACTAACTCTCCATTACAGACTTAAAAGAAAAGAAAATAAACTATGAAACTACTGACTAAAAACTAGCTAGCCACTGGCCAAAAACTAGCCAACAGCCCAGCCAACCTTTCAGTTCTGTCTAAAACTGACTTATATACAACTTCTGGAGTACGCAGACTCGCGAGGCGAGCACAAATTCGCGAGGCGAATGATGCGAACAGTCTGTAACTTTTGATCTTCTCGCGAGGCGATCATATCATTCGCGAGGCGAAACTCTTCAGATTCCAAACTGTAACGCCCGTGACCTTTCACACAGGTAAACCGTGATGCTTTCTGACTTCCAGGGCCGGATTACTCGCGAGTCGAGTCAAGTCTTCGCGGGGCGAGACAAAATGGTTGCAATTTCTCGGGCACAGTCACCTTCTGGTTCGCGAGGCGAACATCCTTCTCGCGGGGCGAAAGCTCCAGAATTATTTCCTTTTATTAACCTGAAAACAGAAAATAGAATAAGTGTTTTATTTAATTCTAAATCAGCTAAATTAACTTAAAAATACTTTACAGACTCAAAATACTACTTAAAGACAATCAAGTCTATTTTGGGTGAAAATGATATAAAATTAGCACAAAGCCAAGGTTTTTATTAGTTATAAAACCAGTCAACCAGAGGCTCATCAAAATACCCCAAACTTAAACTTTGCTTGTCCCCAAGCAAACTAAAACTCAAAAACTTAAAAAGACTCAAGACCTGGCAAGCTCAAAAGATTCAATCAACTTTCGCACAGATTTCAAGCAATTTATCAACATACTTCAATGTCCCCCCCCCCCCCCCCCCTTCCAAACAAAGCAATCCCCACAATCATTCATTCTAAACAATTGAGAATTTCATCATCCAAACAATCATTAATCTAAGCAGGGGGTCCAAGTTACACACAAAAGGGAGATCACCAAATTCAAACAACTGCCTTCCTCACAAGGGAAATTTGTGTTTCACTCAATCACTCAGTTTGTGTCAGGCTATTAACATTGCACTCAAGTTCACTTTTAAGAGCACTTCCCATAAATTTGATTTTCATCTCTAAATGATTCCCACAGAAAACATGCAAGCAACATCAAAAGGTCTTTTATGGGTTGTAGTGGGGCCTGGCTAAGGGTAGGATATACAAAGGTACTGGGCTGATGACCCTAGGAACTAAGAGAGCATGAACATTATTTACACTTTGAAATTCCACTCAAGTTCCTTTTCTCATTCTTCCTTTCAATTGCCTTGGGTGACTACAGCCTCTTTTATTTTTCTAAAACTTTTATTTTTTTGACATTTTTACACTTTTCTTCTTCTCCTTTTTTTTTTTTTCTGAAAGCCTTTGGCTCCAACCTTTTTATTGTATTTTTTTTCTCAATCCCAAACAACATGTCACCTTGTAGCCACCCCAAACTTAGTTTCTTGCAACCTTTTCTCTTTATAAGATTCCATGCTCTCCTAATCCTAAGATCGGGTTAACATGGTTTTTCAGATTTTAGGCTCAATGGGGCTAACTAAGGAACATGCATTAAGGGTGGTTATTTTTAGGCTAAGTAGCTATTTACAAAGAAAATGCCTAAATCATTTGAAGCAAACACATAATCATGCAAACCATAAAGAGATTCAAGCAAATTCAGGAAAGTGCAACTTAAAAAGTGATTTCACACAGTTTAAAAACATGTTGGAGGCTCAAAACCTCACCTGGACATTTTTGCAAATTGTTTGACAGAGATTCTATCCCTAGTGTGTGCTTCCTATAACCCCAAACTTATCATAAGTCATGCCATCATAACAAAATCTCAAAGTTCAGTTTTCAATCATATGGGGATCATTTTTCAAAAAGTTTTCAAATCCTAGGGGGAAAACAGTCAACACTATCATGCAATCAATCTATGCAAAATCAATAAAATCCAATAAACTTGCCAATAAAAGACTCACACAACTCCTGAGCTTCTCAAATTATTCAGGAGCTTTATTGAAAACAAAGCAGAAATAAAGCAAGGAAAAGGAAATTAAAAGAGCAAGGTTTAGAAAAACTCATTGGGGGTGATTCCACCAGGATCCCATTGCTTGTAACATAAGTCCCACATGGTAGCCAAAGGGCGGAAGCTCATTCCATGCTTCCATAACTAGCAGCCTTGATATGGGAGTGAGCACTTGACAATTATGATGACCTCGCCGAGTACGGCGGACTTCTCACTTCCTCTTGGGTCACAGTTGACCTCTTTTTCATCCTTCTCAATAAAATCCTCCCAATAAAAGTGGGGTTCAACCTCTTGAAATGGCCACAGTGACAAATCCAAAGGCTGGAACTCCATCACCGGTGGTTCCACAGTGGGAGGTGGCAAACAGTTAGCTGGGGTTACTGGTGCTGCTTCAACTTCTGCACTTTCTTCATTCACTGCACTAACAAAGTTATCACCTGCTATACATGCAGAAATTTCAGCACACATCACACAAAGGTTAGTGTTAGTATAGTCAGTACATATATCACAATAAAATGAATCAGTAAAATTCTGAATGTCTGGAAATTCAACAATTAATTCATCCACCCCATTACTCTCAACACATGCATTTGATTTAATTGAATCATCTACTTCCAAAGGTTCTTCATCATCCTCAGGCACGGTGAAGCAGATGTCCTCCTGATCCTCCTGATCCTCATTTTCTATGTTTCCTGAAAAGATTAAAGCTGCATAACAGTCTACACACAAAGCAGTGCCAGAACAATAACAATCAGCACATGTATTAGAATCAGGGGATTCAACACACAGTTCATCATCAGAAGTATTATCAAAATTATCATCAGAAGTGTCTTCAAGAATAACCATCTGTGAATCTTTATGTTCTTCAAGGGGCTGTGGAGTTAGCATTGCAGCCGAGTTGGCGACTATTTGATCAATCAGAATGGACAACTTCCGAGACTCAGCTTCTTCCCTATGTTGGAATTCAAGATTTTGTTGTGCTATCCGTCGATTGTTCTCTTCCATTTGTTGTAGCATTTCTTCCAAACTGAGTTGAGCTAGTGTAGGGTCAGGCTGATATTGTTGGCTTACTGCCATCCGTTGATTGTTCTCGGCCATTTGTTGTATCATAGAAGCAATCTCATCCAAGGTGCTCTGTCCTACACTTTGTTGGCTAAAATGATTATTCACTCCAAACATGCCACAATCACTATTAGACTCATAACTTCCAGTAAAATTAGGATAATATGTGCATGGTGGTGGCTCATAATAGCATGGTGGTGGCTCACTAAAATTAGGATAATACATGCATGGTTGCTCATAATAAACATTAGGCACATAATTTCGCATATAATTATCCATGGGGAGTACTAAAATTCACAACCAGACAAATAACCAAAACCAATTCAGCAAAGATTTTATTTTATTTTTTTTAATTTTATTTTCTGCTAATAACAACAAACAAGAGTCCCCGGCAACGGCGCCAATTTTTGGCCGCGCTGTCGCCACGCGCCAAAAGGAACGAGCGTTTACAAAATAATGTAGATAGGGAAGCGACAACTCGGATGTCGTCTCTCAAGGACTCTTAGGCGTTGTTATTATTAACAGAAAATTAGTTCTGGGGGTTTTGGATTTGAAATAAAATAAAGAAACAAAACAAAAACAGAGTAATGAAAACAAGGCAGTTCAAAAAGATTATCAAATAGCAAACAACGATTAACCTACTATTCTCGGTTTCCCACTATCATCGGTTCATGCAATTCCAAGCCCTAAGCAGATTCTAATCCCCTCCCGGTTGTAGCAACAATTAACAACGCAATCACTACTACGGATGCATGTTCCTATTCCCGAAATAACAAACGGGGTTAAGCTCTCATGAACAAACGAACATGAACGAACACACGCGAAATAACAAACGCGATTAATTATAGAAACATAACATCACCGAAATGAATCAACACAATACTATACACTCCTGAAATAACAAACAGAAATATATAGCATGGCATTGAAAAGAGAAAAGCAAATGAAAACAGGAAATACACAACCTCAAGTGTGGTAATGGAAACCAATTGCAGTAGATTAATCAAGGAGACTAACTCTCCATTACAGACTTAAAAGAAAAGAAAATAAACTATGAAACTACTGACTAAAAACTAGCTAGCCACTGGCCAAAAACTAGCCAACAGCCCAGCCAACCTTTCAGTTCTGTCTAAAACTGACTTATATACAACTTCTGGACTACGCAGATTCGCGAGGCGAGCACAAATTCGCGAGGCAAATGATGCGAACAGTCTGCAACTTTTGATCTTCTCGCGAGGCGATCATATCATTCGCGAGGCGAAACTCTTCAGATTCCAAACTGTAACGCCCGTGACCTTTCACACAGGTAAACCGTGATGCTTTCTGACTTCCAGGGCCAGATTACTCGCGAGGCGAGTCAAGTCTTCGCGGGGCGAGACAGAATGGTTGCAATTTCTCGGGCACAGTCACCTTCTGGTTCGCGAGGCGAACATCCTTCTCGCGGGGCGAAAGCTCCAGAATTATTTCCTTTTATTAACCTGAAAACAGAAAATAGAATAAGTGTTTTATTTAACTCTAAATCAGCTAAATTAACTTAAAAATACTTTACAAACTCAAAATACTACTTAAAGACAATCAAGTCTATTTTGGGTGAAAATGATATAAAATTAGCACAAAGCCAAGGTTTTTATTAGTTATAAAACCAGTCAACCAGAGGCTCATCAGTTGTCCACCACAAAAAGTTTAGGAAACAACCACTCAATGATTTAGGATATTCTTCATCGACCTAGCATTGTTGAAGTCGTCATGGTCATCGAGGACGTGACGGGGTCATCCGAGCCAGAATGGAGACGACCAATCCTAGACTACCTCAATAACAACTCCCAACCATATGAGTATGTTATCCACAAAGGACAACTCTACCGCAGAGGTGTCTCCATTCCCCTTCAAAAATGCATTCCTCACCATCGGGCAGCTTACATACTATCAGAAGTACATGAAGGAAACTGTGGGAGGCACATAGGGGGAAGAGCATAACCAAAGCAGGTCCTCTGTGCTAGATACTATTGGCTGACCCTCGGAGCCGATGGTGCCGAATATGTTCGAAGGTTTGATCAGTGCCAGCGACATGCATAATTACACTAAGCCCCCCCTCCCCCTGACGCATTAAACTCCTTGACTACATTGTGGCCTTTCTTTAGGTGGGGGATGGACATCCTCGACCATTTCCCCACCGCTTCGGAGCAGCTTAAGTTCTTAATAAAAGCGGTTGACTATTTCACAAAGTGTATCAAGGCGTTCACCACTGGCACAGATAACCTCAACACGAATTCATAGGTTCACTTACAAAAGCATCATCACCCGGTTCAGAATCCCAGATTCCGTGGTAACAGACAACGAACACAGTTCACCGACCGAAGATTCTAGGAGCTACTCTCTGACCTGTCCATCAAGCAACACTTCACCTCTGTAGAACACCCACAAACTAACGGGCAAGCTGAAGTAGCAAATAAGGCTATCCTCAAGGGAATCAAAAAGTGGCTACACTAGGCCAAGAGACGATGGACGAAGCAATTGGATAACCTACTCTGGATATATTTAACAACCCCGCACAATTCCACCAATGAAACCCCTTTCAGTTTAGTGTATGGGGGTGAAGACGTAATCTAGGTAGAAACCGAAGAGCCATAGTGGCGGTGTGAGAACTTTCAACAAAAATAAAATAAGCACCTCATATGAGAAGACCTAGACATGCTAGAAGAAGCGAGATAAATGAGGTGCATAAGGGAAGCCGCCCTTAAGCAGAAAACGCGACAAGGTACAATCCAAGGGTGGTCCCAAGGCAATTCAGAGTCTGTGACTTAGTGCTTCGGCAAGCAGACATTGGAAACAAGAACACTGTAACACCCCGATTTTCGTATATGGGATTATGTTACTATGGATTCCTAGTTGTTGTTGTTGTTGTTGTTGTTGTTATTATTATTATTATTATTAATGAAGTTAGTAATGTTATTTATATAATTGATAATGTGATTGTGATTAGTGTTGTAGTATTTTTATGCTTACACATATATATATATGTATGTATATATTATTACATATGATGATATGTATAGTAATATATGATTATTTGCATTAATATGAGATTGTGTCTCTTGATGTGTGATCTTATATGAATATATTATTTTATTAATAAGAAGTGATTAAGAATGATATGATGAGATATTGTGTGATTTAGTATTTAAATAGAGATAGTGTAATTCTTAGATTTTATCCCCTCAACCAATCATATTTGAGCCCTTATTAATAAAGGATAATCCTCTTTTTGGTTACCTCTTAAGATCTTATCATAATCTCCTAAGGATCCTATCTAGGAATAACTACCAAATCTGTCACTAAAATTCATTGAACTTTTGACCATCTTAGAGTACGATGTAGGATTCGGTCATTAGACATTAATTTGTAGATATTTCTCTGAGCTTTCTAACGACACTAAGAACGCCTCAATCGGAAACTTTTAGCTCAATTAAGGTCAAAATACCAATCTGTATACAGTTTGGCTGAAATAGGAGTCCATTATGCCCCAACTTGTATTTATACCATAAAAATCGACCTAAACCCTATTTCTCACATTGTTAAACTCAGAATAGCTGCCTCTCTTCATCTTTCTTAGTTTTCCCTTGAACCCCTTGAAGTTCTTGGAGTTTGTTCCGTTTGGGAGAGAAGTTATGCGTGTTAGCATCGTTTAAGGTAACATAGTTATCCCTCCTTAATATCCTTTTCCCTTTATTTTGAACTGGGGATTAATTGGTTGTTCTCTTCCTTATTGTTTAACCAAGGCTTGAGGAACTCGTTGAGCCGCTCGATGGAACGTGTCTAGTTTGGCAACATTATCGTTTTGGGAATCTTCATTCCAGGTATGGGGAGAAGGATAGTGTATACATTAGGCAAGGAGGTAGCGTAAGATGAGGGGTCCCCATAACCCCGTTATTGTTGTTAATTGCTATGAATGCCTATTCGTTATATGTTGTTATTAATTGTTATTGATATTGCTACGTTTAGTATGACTATGCCTAAACTGTTGTTGATGCCATGATCTGCCTGGTTGTATGAGTTAATTGTTATAATTGCTAATTGGTTGATGTTATGCTCAATGTTTATGATTATCATGTTGTTCATCAATGATGTATAATAATTGAATCTGTTCATGATCTGATTATGATCGTTATGTTATTGTTGCTATGCATTGACTGACCGAATGTTGATTGGATGAGGCTGTGTTGTTGATATGATGAACATGTTAATAAGATCCTAATCAGTTTTAAATAGGACTCTTAGTTAACATAGGATTTAAAGGGTTAACTCCCCAATGCTTCATAAGACATGAACTGTTAGTGAGAGGTGAGGTTTTATGCCAACTGGATTAGTCAAAGGACCCTAGGATCTGATTTGAGAGTGTTGGGGAGTTTTGACTCTAAGAATACGTATGAATCTGCCCAGAACAATACGACTGGCCCAGGAGCATGACCGTGCTGAATAGGGAGCACGCCCGTGCTCCCAGTTGCATTCTAGAAGGCGGGACACGCATTGAGCATGGTCGTTCAGGACAGTGAGCACGACCGTGCTCCACTTAAGTGGCAGTACGACCGTGCTGGGGTGAGTATGCCCGTGCTCCCCTTGCTGGTCAGAATCTGAGACTATAGGAATAAAGGCGTGTTTCACCCCAGTTGTCCCTAATAATGCAATAATACATCAATCGAATGAAGAAGAGTTAGATAACTTAATTAAAGGATTAATTAAGATAATGAAGAATAATAAGTTGGTTAAGTCGGTACCATTGGGTTACCGCACATTGATACACTTTGGTTTTTTTTGGCCAAAGTGCCCTTGATGCTTTTCGGTCGAGGCTTTGATGAGTTGAAACTTGGTGCTTTTTGGCCAAGGCATTGATGTTGATGTTGTTGATGATGGTGACAAGTCTTGGGTGCTTATCGGCCCGAGCAAAGGAGGTGGCTGCTTTGTATGTCGTTTGCTCATGCATTCATAAATTGAAGTTGATTAGTGGGGATGTTCAACATAGGGGAGGTTATCCAAGTTATGATGATCTGGCCTAAATCTCGGGTGGTTCACCCAAGGTTTGGTGAACCGTGCGTCCCCGAGTTGGCGTATCCAGTTATGATACGTCGGCTATCCAAGGGGTTCAACCATGGTTTGGTGAACTGTCGGAGTTGGTAATTTTATGGCCAATGTGGATATGTAACTCCGAAGTTGTCTTCTTGAGATAGTTGGATCCACATTCATAATGGAGTAGCGGAGTATTGTTGCACCGTATAGCATATATTGATTGAGATGATATGTTGTTATGTTGTTTAATATTGATGTTATGTTGTATTGCTATGCCATGCTATGATGTATGTTCATCTTGCTTAACTACTTCCATGCCGATGTGTTTACATGATTTCTTACTCCCTGTTTTTCCTGTTTCTGTTGTTGCATGTATCTCTTATGCAGAGGATGGTGAGCAGCCAGTGGAGGAGTGGCTCTGAGGAGCCGCGACTCTAGTTAGGATGCTTAGTTATAGTTGTTAGTTTTGTTTAGTTGTTTCAGTTGTATTTAGAGGATTTTATCTCGAAACTGTTATACTAGTTCTGTATGTGACATCGGGGTTGGGTTATGTTTATGTTATACACTGTTTATGTTTTATTGTTTTAAAACTATGTTCTTTCCGTGTTAAGTGTTACAATGTGGTATCTTTCTATCAACTTTTATTTTTATCAAATTGGCCGGATTTCAATTTGGTCTGTCGAACGACCAGAGTTTTAACTCGACCTACCCATAAAATGCAAAGAGGCCAGAAATAGTAAAAACATGAACTATGGTTTAGACAAAATAAACATATTGAAACACCTCATTTTATTAAATCAGTAAACTACAAGTTACAAAGACCCGTCTGCGGTCATTCATGGGCTTCCGGATGAAGGTCAACCTGTCTTTAGAGGAATTCACTTAAGCATCCTACCCTAAAGCAAAAATCTAACTAGGTGGAGAAAAATGGTGGATGGCAGCAACTGAACGAGAAGGATCTCATATGTCTTCTTGTTCTCAGTGCGAAAGCCTCCAAAAAACCAACCAGCCCGACCTGACAACCAGGAAGTATGGATTGAAGGGAAAAAAGTAGAGGACAAGAAAGACTCACTCTAAGAGTCACCCGACCTAGGAAGCTCCGTCCATAGGACAAGCCCCCATGCTGGAACAACTTAGAGAAGAGACTTGATCGTCTGAGACCTTTCAAGGTCACTCTGGTCAAGTAAAAGGGAGAGTTCATGGAAGCAGCCCCTTCCTAGACAAGTTAGTAAAACCCGGTCTTCCTCCCAAGTGAGGGAGGAACTAGCTGTCCCAAAAACTTCCCCTCCACCATCGAGGATGTGGACGATGAAGAGACATCACGAACTTCATCGCCATTCAACCTCTGCATCTCGAACATCATTGCCACCCAAGGCGGAAACTACCATTAATACATAGTCTCTAGAGATGACATAAATAGAGATAGAAAAATCGACGCTCTAGCACTAAATGGGGGAAAAAGTCATCCATGACGATGGGGAGAAGAGTGGGTCAAGAGTATACAAGAAAATAAAATAGGAACAATCCAATGCTTCGACAGAAGGAATCTCGTGAATTGCCAAGAGCAGATAAAAAAATGAAGGAAAAGGCCATTGACTGAAAAATGACTGAACAAATCACTTTAGGATCTCCTTGTTAGAAACAAAAATACAAGACCAGGATAAAAATATCTTTTCACAGACAGGGTCCAGTACGGGGATCACAAAAAGGAAATTTCAAGAAAACCATATTTAAACTACTTATTCCAGCCCATGCAAGATCGACCCTTCAAGAAATCAAAGACAAACAACACCCGGATGATATAAACGCATGCATGGTTGGCCCTCCCTTGCTTAAACGATAAGCAAAGACTGGCCAGGGGGCAATTGTTGTAGTCTCAACCAGATGATTAATAAATAATATATATATATATATATATATATATATATATATATATATATATATATATATATATATATATATATATATATATATATATATATACTTGTATGTGTGTGAGTACGCATTAAAAAAATTATATTGACATTGATAGTTGAAAATAAATCATATACTTGAATAAAAATCTATGTGCTAAACAATAAAGCATTACCTTGGTCTAGGAGGAGTAAAATATGTTATTTGAAAAAAAAACATGAAGGATTTTTTTATTGAAATAAATGAATGAGATACACCTTAGTTTTATTTTTTGGATATTAGTACTGTACTATCTTTGTCAAGTGGGTCTCATTTTAAAATGAAACACAATAACGTGATGGCTTATTTGGGCCTAGTAAGCCCTTATCAAAAAAATCCTGCTTGACTCTCTTCCTTTCACACCTTGTTGAAGATCAACACACTACAGGATGACGGCTACTATAGGATGACGAGATGGTAACTGTGCTTAAGATAAATCTTATGGCGAAGTTGCTGCAACATACCTTGTGAGGCAGAGACAAGAGCGTCGGCATGGGAGGACTGGTCTGGGAGCGTCGTCGTCAGAAGGTGGGACATCAGCGTCAGAGGCGTTGGCGTCATATGTCGTGGGAGCTTGTGAATCGCAAGAAGAAGCATGGTGGCATATAAACAAGACTCAATGTGAGTGTGATGAGCAGCGGTGACGAGGGGAGAATACGGTGACGCGACTGTGGAAGGACTGGATGGCGGACTAAATTTGACCGACCGGTTTTTAAGAACCGGTTCTGGTTTGATGGTTCCACCGGTTCAAAACCGATTTTCACGATTTTTTTGGCGGTACATTTAGACTAATGGTTATTGGGAATCAACCGAACCGTAGACATGGCCGGTTCTCGGTTTAACTGGCTGGTCCAGTTCGGTTTTTAAAACTCTGATATGGGAAAGGGTTGAATCTGTGAACTATCCCAAGGATTTAGGAAAGGGTTTCTGACACTTTCTACCCAGATCAGTACGGTCATGCTCCATTGAGCATGGTTGTGCTTAACAAGGAGCACGTCCGTGCTCCAGTTTGAAATCTAGAGCAGGGCACACATTTAAGCATGCCCGTGCTCAGCAGGCAGCACAATCGTGCTTGCCTGCAGGTCCAGCACGCCCGTGCTGAGGGTGACCAAAACAGAAACCACAATTTTGAAATAGGGGTTTTCACCCCAAACGCTTAAAAGACTTAATAAGATACCAACAAAACATGAAGAACAAAGACAAGTGATAAGATGTTGTACCTTGGTAGCCTAGTGTTCGCTTCAAGTGATAATATGTTGTACCTTGGTAGCCTAGTGTTCGCTCCAACGGGGTCTTGATTCTTGATGGTCAAGGTGTTGAGCTTTGGTGCTTAATGGCCAGAGTGTTGTTAATGCTTAAAAGACTTAACGATGAACGTTAAACGATAATCCTCAAAAGCCTAATGGTCGAGGTGTTGATGGTGATAAAACTTTGGTAGCCTATGGGCCCAAGCAGAGGTGGTGGTTGCGGTTGTGTGTTGTTTGCCATGCATTTACGCATCGAAGATGTTGATGGGAGGTTGTGCAACATAGGGGGAGGTTGTCCGAGAGTAAGACGATTTGGCCGTCCGCGGGATTCGTCCGAAAGGGAATCAAGTATACACTGTGGTGACGCATCCGAGAATAAGATGTGTCAGCTATCCTAGGGGTCCACCCATGGTTTGGTGGATTGCCCAGGCGTTGGTGCTTTTTGGTCAATGTGGAAATGTAACCCCAAAGTTGGCATCCTGAGTTAGTTTGGATCCAAGTGCATAGTAGAGGAGTGGAGAAAAACTGCATTGCATAGCATGCATGTTATATGATGATGATTGTTATGATATTGCCATTTGATATAACTTGCTTGTTGATGTATGCTCGTCTTGCTAACTGCTTCCTTGCCATTATATTCATATATATGTTTCTTACTCCCTGTCTCTATGTTTCTTGTTTGTGGCATGTATCGTTTATGCAGAGGTCGATGTGCAGCCAGTTGAGGAGTGACTCTGAGGAGCCGCGACTCGTAGATAGGATTTCCCGTTTTCAGTAGTTGTTTAGTTGTTTCCAGTTGTATCCGAGTTATTTTATCGAATCGGTTATACCAGCTCTGTAGTGTGACATCAGGGTTAGGTTCGTTTATGGTTTTGTTTTATGTTATGTTTTCTTTATAAACATGTTTTGGTTATTTTCGTGTTATGTCACAATGCTGAAGTCTCTGCCCGATTTTGATAATTATATATTTGCATGTGTTCTCTCTCTTTTATATATGTGTTATCGCTTTTGATTGCATGCGGGGTAGAGGGTGTCACACTTCGAGCCAAAGAAAACAGAATCAACTACATAACATTCTCTTACCTCTGTTACTTTACTAACCTAAGAAAAGAAAATAAGAGAGAAATGATTGGTTTGTGCAGAAAAAACTAATATGCTTTTTGGTAAACTGATAACCGAAACAACCTTGTAGAGAAAAGTAACAAGTTATCAGATGAAGCTGGCTCAAATGGCTTAATAGCATTTAATGTTATCTCTAAACATATATATTTATTGCCATTGAAGAAGAAATGCACGAAGAACCTCTCAAGCCTATAAATACAAGAATAACTTCATGCAGAAAAGAAGAATTGTTCTTGTTGGAACCAGTTTATCACTCAACAAGGTTCTTCACTAATCACTCAAGAATTGAGAAAAACAATAAGAGAGAATAGAAGAGTAGAAGAGAGAAGGCAATAGAATTCTAAAAAAATCTTTACACACTCACTACACTTTATTCATTCACATAACAGGTATTTATACACTTGTAGACTAGTCCCACATGGACTAAGTCAGCTCAACAAACTAACCACCCTCACAACTAACATACTAACTGAAATTAACCAACTTCTTAACACACCTCCCTTAATTTCAGTTTATACTAATTCATGATATGCAAGAGCAACACTATGAAGTCAAGCATCCCAACTATGTTGGCACCCAAGCTTCAACATTCATTTGCAGCATATCACGATACAACACTCAGCTAATTACAACAAGTCAAATCTGAATTGCAGCTAACACACAGTTACAAATCATACACATTCACACACCTCCCTTAATTCAGATTTGCTAGAGAACACATTCCTAGCTTATCCCTTAGAATTTTAAACCTTTCAATCTTCAATGGTTTAGTGAATATGTCAGTAATCTGATCTTCAGTCTTGCAATATTCCAGCTCCAAGTTCCCTTTGCTAACCTGATCTCTTAGGAAGTGGAAACGAGTTTCAATGTGTTTGCTCCTTCCATGAGCAACTGGATTCCTTGCAAGATTTATTGTTGACTTATTGTCTACCTTCAGCTTCATGGTTTGGATCCCAGCAGGTTCAGTTCTTTTAACAAAGCTTCAAGCCATAATGCTTGACAAGCTCCTGAGGATGCAGCCACATATTCGGCTTCGCAAGAGGACAAGGCCACTATGTTCTGCTTCTTTGAACACCAAGAAACAGAGCTGTTGCAACACATGAAAATGTAGCCAGAAGTGCTTTTTCTATCCTCTTTGTCACCACACCAATCAGAATCAGTATATCCCACAACTTCAACATTTTTACATGTCAGTTTATTGGGAAACAATATACCAAAGTCAAGTGTTCCCTTGATATACCTTAATATCCTTTTGGCTGCTGCATGGTGAGAGATTCTGGGCTTCTCCATGAACCTGATGATGAGGCCTACTCCATAAGCAAGGTCTGGTCTTGAGTTACACAGATATCTCAAGGAGCCAACCAATTGCCTGTACTTGGTTTCATCTACCTGGTCCTCATCTTCACTTTTCGTTAACCTCAATCCAGTTTCAACTGGAGTTGTTGTCGGGTTGCAATCTATCATGTGGAATCTCTCCAATATGTCTGTTGTATATTTCTTCTGGTGTAGGAAAAATCCACTTGCTGTTGGGATAAACTCCATTCCCAAGAAATAAGTCAGCTTGCCTAAGTCTGACATCTCAAATTCAGCCATCGGTTTTGCTTTGAATTTCTGAATCTGATCATCATTGCTCCCAGTGATCAGTAAATCATCTACATATAAACATACAATTACTAGATCACTGTTCTGTGAGACTCTTGTATACATACCATGCTCACTTGTGCATTTTAAGAAGTCCTGATCAAAGAGGAAAGAATCAATCCTCTTATTCCATGCCCTTGGTGCTTGCTTTAGCCCATACAGTGCTTTCTTAAGTCTGTATACTTTTCCTTCCTTTCCACTGATCTCAAAGCCAGGTGGCTGATCCACATATACCTCTTCCTCTAGAGGTCCATTCAGGAATGCTGACTTGACATCTAACTGATGCATTGACCAGTTTTTGTGACTTACAATTGCTGTCACTAACCTGATTGTTTCTAGCCGAGCCACTGGTGCAAACACTTCCTGGTAGTCTATTCCAGGTTTCTGTAGGAATCCCTTGGCCACTAACATGGCCTTGTGCTTTGCAACTGTACCATCAGTTTTCATCTTGACACTATACACCCACTTCACTGCTATGGATCTTTTCTGATGAGGTAATTCCACCAGTTCCCAAGTATGATTCCTTTCGATTGAACTCAGCTCCTCTTTCATAGCTTCAACCCATTTTTGATCAGCAATTACCTCCTCAAAAGTTACTGATTCTGTTTCATCAAGGAGTGCTAATTGTACCAAGTCTCCCTCTATGTTGACAGCATTATCTGGTACAATCTCATAGTCATTTAACCTTAGAGGTGGCTGTCTAGTCCTCTGAGGTTTCTGAGATTGAGTTACCTGTAATGGTTCTGACTGAGTAACCTGCTCATCATGCAAATTCATCACTACACTGCTGCTGGAATTGCCTTGCTCCCAGTCCCACCATCTGGTCTCATCAATGATCACATCCCTGCTCACCATAACTTTCTTATTCCTTGGATCATAGAGCTTGTAGGCTCCTATTGGATGATATCCAAGGAAGATCATTTGCTCACTTCTATCATCCAGCTTCCTTCTCATTTGTTCTGACACATGCTTGAAGCATAGAGAACCGAATACTCTTAGTTGAGACACATTAGGCTTCCTCCCTGTCCAAGCCTCTTCAGGTGTGATTTCTTCAAGGCTCTTTGTAGGACATTTATTAAGAATGAAGGTTGTTGTTGAGACTGCTTCTCCCCATAGATTCTTTGGTAGCTTTCTGCTCTTTAACATGCTCCTTGCCATATTCAATATGGTCCTATTTCTCCTCTCAGCAATTCCATTGTGTTGAGGAGTATAGGGAGCTATCACTTCATGCACTATGCCAGCTTCTTCACAGAATTTTTGGAATTCATTGGAGACATATTCCCCACCACCATCAGTCCTTATCACCTTTAGTTTTTCTCCACTTTGTTTTCCCACCATCAATACAAACTTTTTGAATATAGGCAGCACTTCATTCTTTCTTTTGATAAGATAAACCCATAACATTCTAGTGTATTCATCAATGAATGACACAAAGTAACTATTACCTCCAAGGGAGTGAACCTCAAATGGTCCACATACATTTGAATAGATCACTTCCAGTTTGCTTTCTGATCTATGAGGAGCTTTGTGCTTGAACACTTTTCTTGGCTGCTTGCTAATACAACAGTCATTGCATACATGCTTTGGCTGATTCACTTGTGGAAGGCCTTGAACCATACCCTTTTTCTGCAACAAGTCCAGACTTCTGAAATTTAAGTGCCCGAACCTGTAATGCCACAACCAGTTTGCATCATTTACCTCTGCACCAAAGCACTTCTTTTCACACACTTGGATTCCAATCTTGAAAGTCCTATTATTTGACAAAGGAGCTTTCAAGATTAGTCTCTTCTGAGCATCAAACACCTTCATTTGATTCTGTTGCAGGCTCATGGAATAGCCTTTTTCAACCAATTGTCCCAAGCTCAACAGATTATTCTTCATCTGAGGCACATAAAGAACATATGTTATCCAAGCCTGCACACCATCTTTTCTTTGTATCAGCACCTTTCCTGCTCCTTCTGCTGTGATCACTGAGTTATCAGCAAACCTCACCTTGCTCCTTACGTTTTCATCCAGGTCAACAAACCATTATTTTTTGCCAGACATGTGGTTTGAACATCTAGTGTCCAAGTACCATTGATTATCTGAATCATTCTCAATTTTGGTAGTCACCATGAGCAACACATTATCATCAGAGTCTGAATTCCCATCTTGTGCCAGTTGTGTTTCTTCATCTTTCTCTACCTTCTTGTTTCTACATTCATCAACGAAATGGCCATATCTTTGGAAGTTGTAGCACTTGATATTTTTCTTGTTGAATCTCTTCTTGCCACACTTTTTGTTGCCTTTGGAATTCTTGTTTCTGTTTTCATTGTTGTTGTGATCAGAGGCATTACTGATACCATCATCTGAGCCCCTCCACTTCTGATTTTTCCACTTCTCTTTCCCCTTCTTGTTCTTGTTCCAAGAACCTCCCCTTTTGCTGTTAGTCTGTGCCTGTAGTGCCTGTAGTGCCTGCACGTGAACTTTGTCACTGTGCCTCTCATTCAATCTCTGCTCGTGAGCCTCAAGTGAGTTCTGCAATTCTTCTATCTTCATCTTTTCAAGGTCCTTTGATTCTTCGATTGCCACCACAATATGGTCAAAACGAGGATTCAATGACCTCAACACCTTCTCAACAACCTGTTGATCAGAAATCGTCTCCTTACAAGCCTTCATCGAGTTGATTAAGGCCTGCATCCTGTTGAAGAATTTTGCCACAGTTTCTTGCTGAGTCATTAATAGCATTTCATACTGCCTTCTAAGAGATTGCAGCTTCACCTTTTTTACCTTGTCACCATCTCCATAGGCACCACTAAGAATATCCCAAGCCTCTTTGGAAGTCTTGGCCGAGGATATCTTTTCAAAATTAGGAGGATCAACACATTGGTGGATCAAGAAGAGAGCTTTATTATCCCTTTTCTTGATCTCCTTAATGGCTGATTCATGTGCCTTCGATGCTCTTTCTTCTTGGTTTTCGTTCTTCACCAAATCAAGCACTTCTTGGAATCCAAAGATGACTTCCATCTTTCTACTCCAGTGATCAAAGTTCTTGCCATCAAGCATGGGCAAGTTGGCAGGGAACGAGCCATTTGACCCGGTCATCTTTGTCACTCGAAAACGTCTCCTTCTTGCTTGCAGTGCAGCTTCTCAGCTTTTCTTACACATGTCCCTTTACTCTGTGCTCTAGATACCAACTGTTGGAACCAGTTTATCACTCAACAAGGTTCCTCACTAATCACTCAAGAATTGAGAAAAGCAATAAGAGAGAATAGAAGAGTAGAAGAGAGAAGGCAATAGAATTCTGAAAAATTCTTTACATACTCACTGCACTTTATTCATTCACATAACATGTATTTATACACTTGTAGACTAGTCCCATATGGACTAAGTCAGCTCAACAAACTAACCACCTTCACAACTAACATACTAACTGAAATTAACCAACTTCTTAACAGTTCTCTGATATTCAAGTAAACGAAAGTGCTATGAAAAATTCCATATCCTCTTTGTTAGAACTATTCTTTCCGAGCTCAAAATTTTAATACTCTCACACATAGTGAGTTGGTCTAAGCTCAAACATTTTCTTTACTATTTGTTAGAGTGAGCTTGAAGAGGCTTGACTGTAAAAGAATACTTGTATTTACCTAAAGATGTTGTAGAATACTTGTTGTTGTAGCCTGAAGAGGCACATCAAAGAATACTTGTAAGAAGCCAAAGAAACACAGTGAAAAATCCTTCAAGTCGAATGGACTAGATATAACTCTTGTTTGGAAGAGTGAACCAAGATTACATGTTTGTGATATTCTATATATCCCTTCTCTTTTTATTTTCTTTTAAATAAATGTTATGAAAGTTCTTAACATTCTTCTTTTAAAAGCTTGTTTTCCAACACGATTCTCTTTGCTCTCTTATGTGAGCCAATATGTTTTTCAAAAAAAAAAAAAATCAAAAAGTTAAGAAACATAATTCAACCCCTTATTGTGTTTCTCCATGTCACTTTCAGAGTTAAGATAAATAACTTAGTATAAGAGATTTGAATACATTTTTATATCAAAAGGTTCTTGTTTCTTGTGCTATTCTTCAATATGTATCTCTCTGTATATTTATGTAAGCATGTCTCTGCTTGTATATGTTGATATGTTATGCTCTGGTTTGTAGCTTTACAGGTATTATTTTAAATAGTTTTCTTTTGAAAATAAATCCGTTAAGGAAGAAAAACTTTGACTTTACTTTGTTCACGAGAGTGAGAGCTTCAGAAAGAGAGTCACTCAGTTTTATCACAACATTCATATGTACTATCCTCACTTTTTCTACGTAGCAAACTTGGTAGCAAGTGAGAGACATGCCTTTTGACTTTTGTTTGAGAGTCAGAGCAGTACCTTACGTACTTCTGCTGACGCAAAGCACTTCTTTTGTTTTTATGTAAATGAGAGTTACGAACTAAACTTCTTTCCTTCGGAGATATTTGAAATTATATATTTTTTTAAACAAAATTGACATGCAAAAACATCACTATAATGCAAGACATCCCAACTATGTTCAATAAGCTCTTGGTCAGTATCATCTAAGATAGCTTTCTAGATAGGTCCTTCAGATGATTCATTTCTTCAGAAAGTCATTTCTTCAGATGTTCTTTCAATGACAGACGCTATTTGATAGTTTCTTCACGAGTAGATGCTTAATACATCAAGTAGACTTTGATCAATTGGTCTTCATACCAGATCTTCGTTTGTTATCTTGTTGCTTCAAAAGATTGATCTCCTAACAATTCTTCAGATGCTTCAACCAGTATGTCAGAGATTGAGTGAACACTTCGGCATTCCTCAGATGATTGATCAATAGATGTTCAATTCATCAGTACTTCATTGAACTTATTTTGTTATGGTCTTTAGTAAGCTGATCTTCAGATCTTTATTAAATGTCTTCATATGTTCAGATGAAGTCCATCTTTAATCTTCAGACATCTTCTTTTAGCTTATACTTGTCCATCTTTGTTTATCAGTTCTTCGGATGCTTTGGACTGATGATGAACTTGATCAAAGAGACAGACGCTTTATAATTTTCTTAGTTTAATGTGCTTCAATCCATTGTGCAATTCTGGCTTATCCTTTAGATGCTTTGATTGAATGTTCCTTGAGATAGCTTCTATAAACACATGGCCTTATGTATTTTCATTTGAAAGAGATGACATATATGCATTCTGTTGTTTTGGCTTCAACGACTCAAGAGGGGGATGAATTAAGTTTTCAATAAAATCTTTCCCTCTTAAAAACTTTTCACAAAATTTTACTTTTCAGAGTTGCGGATTTGTGACCTCAGAATCCTTTATAAAATCAATGAAAGGGTTTGTAAAAAATCTTGAATAGAAAGATGATGAGGATAAGAAAGATTGATTCAGAATTAATTTAGAATAGATTCAGGTTCAATAATTCAGTAATAGTTCAGTTTTAGTAATCAAGAATGGTTTTGATCAACTCAGTTTTGAACGCAGATAACACAGACTTGATTACAATCAAACTCGGTTTTCAATACATTTTATACAGATCAAGAACAGAAATTATATTGAACTTTAAACATCAAAATCACATGTTCTTGATCATAAACAAAAAGTAAATGAGTTTGAGTTTAGGGATACCACACAACCAGATTTATCCTGGTTCAGTCACCTCCACCGTGACCTACATCCAGTCCCCACTCCACTTGTGGGTTTTCACACACTAACACACAAGCTTTGCCAGGTAGCTTGAAAAACCTTTACACCACAGAGCACTCCTTCACCTCGAGATACCACACTCTTGTGAAGAGCCTCAATGTTCAACCTTAGGGATACCTCACCCTAATCACTAGAGAGACTCCCTTTCTCTTTACAATCAAAATATAAAACAAAAGTTGATTCCTAACTCTCAATAGTCAGATAAACAAATTGAAGCACTTTTGAGTATTGAAACACTCTTTTCACAATAAGCTCAAGGAAGATGATGAATGATTTTCACAATTGATTTCTCAAATTGATTTCTTAAAACTGTGATATGTTATGATATTCGTATATGTTGTAAAAGTGTTCCTTTGATCCCTCTTTATATAGAAAACAAGCTATAGTCGTTGGGATCAATCAAAACAGATTTGGATATGATTTAACAGTATGTTTTCTTGATTCTCGTTCTTGAAATAAGATTATGATAGTTCTTGTAGAATTTGTGTCCATAAAATAATTGAGTCCATCTAGCCATTAAGATTTTACATTCGGATGGGCTAGTAGACTAGCTCCATTTAGTAGACGAGCTTCATATGGTAGATGAGCTCCATATGGTAGATGAGCTTCATATGCTACTTTAGTGGACGAGCGCTTCTGTCACTTTAGTGGACGAGCACTTATGTCACTTTAGTAGACGAACGCTTCTGTCACTTTAGTAGACGAGCGCTTGTATCACTTTATTGGACGCCCGCTTTTATCACTTTATTGGACGTCAGCTTTTATCACTTTATTGGACGAGCGCTTTGATAGTGTGATTTTGCATCACGTTTCTTATACACTTTTGCATGCATTTTTCATATAGATTAGGCATTCTTTATTTGATTTTAGTTAGTTTTTCCCTTGGAACGGGTGAGGTGGTTTCTTGGTGTTGTTTTGCAGGAATTCAAGGAAAAATGCTCAGAATAGCCATGATGGAGCTTGGATGAAGACAGAGACTCAAAAGCGAAGAAAATGACCCAGGCAGAGCCCATCACGACCTGGTCATCACGGCCGTGATCAAGCAGAGCAGAAAAGAAGGCAAAAGTCATAAGTTGTCACGGCCTGCCCGTGATAAGCATCACGGCCGTGACAACCAGACCCTCACAGTCAGAATTGATCACGGTCGTGACAGATGAGAATTTGAAGCGTGCCTCTAGCAGAGCCTGTCACGGCCTGACCGTGATGGCCATCACGGCCGTGGCGCACAATTTTTCCTGATCTATAAATGAGACCTTTGGGCAGAATAGAAGGCACCTTTTCTTGGAACCAGATTTTTACCCTAATCTTCTGAGCTAGAGGCTGCTGTGGCTGCTGTAGAGAGCCCCATGGAGTCCCTTATCTCCTTCCTCTTTATCTCTTTGGTTTTGGCTATGAGCATGAGTAGCTAAACCTCCATTGTTGGGGTTAGGGTAGCTATTTCTGAATTCTCATGTATATGACTTGATCTTGTAATATGGTTTTTACTTCTTTATTGAGTGATTGATTTTCTATGCTTAATGCTTGTTGTGGCTAGCACCCCCATGACTTGATTAGTGTTTTGATATGCAATTGAAAAATTCGTATTAGAACCGGAACTGAAATTAATCACCTAGTAAATCTGGTATCTAGGAATGGAACTAGGTTTATTAGCAATCGCATGATCCCTAATCTTAATGCGAATTCATTAATCTAGGCCACCTAAGGAATTAGGGTCTATTAGTGGATTTAGGCTCTTGTCATCCGAGGAATCGGGACTTGAGTAATTTAGTGGATTGATTGTCATATTTGAAGTAGAAACTGTTTATTAGTCATTTCATTGCATGGGGATGATTTAGTGAACCTAATCCCAATATCTTTTATCATATTTGAAAACATTCTTTTATTGCCTTCCAAGTGTTTGAGAAAATTACAAAAAGAGTTTGTTTTTCTTATTCTATTTATTTTTACTTTTGTGGGCTTGTTAATTAGCATAGAACTCTCTTCAATCCAAGAATCGCATAGATAGTAGTTGAATTGGTATGTGCTAGTACTTGTCGCAGTCCTCGTGGGAACGATAAAACGGTCTCACCACCGTATTACTTGCACGACTGGGTATACTTACCCAGATTCGTCAACAAGTTATTGGCGCCGTTGCCGGGGACTGCGTCTCAATATTAGCATATCCATTTCGGTTACTAATTTAGGCAAAAAAAAAAAAATATGTTTTAAACTGTTTGCTGTCATTTTTTTCTGTTTTGTTTTTGCTGTCATTTTTCTGGTGTGTTTGCTGTTTGTGTGCTAACAGTTACTGCTAACACCCGTGTTGCTAGACTGTTTGTGTATGCGAGGTACTATCCCAGCTGACCAACTCCTCTACGATCCTGAAATTGAAAGAACAGCTAGAGGAAATAGGAGGCAAGCAAGAGAGCAGAGACTGTTAGAACAACAAGGAGAAGAACAAGAGACTTCCATCTCTCAAGTTTGTCAAGAAGAACTCAGAATGGCAGACAATGGTGAAGGTGCTCCACCACCACGGAGGACACTTGGTGACTATGCCAATACAAATGTCAACCGGCATGTCACTAGCATAGTGAGGCCTCCGGTGAACTGCAACAATTTTGAAATCAAGCCAAATCTCATCAATATGGTTTCACAAAATCAGTTTGCTGGGTTGGAGAAGGAAGATCCTAACAGCCATGTTTCCAATTTCCTAGAGTTGTGCGATACGGTGAAGATAAATGGTGCCTCCAATGATGCAATTCGCCTGAGGTTGTTTCCTTTCTCTCTAAGAGATAGAGCCAAGTCTTGGCTCCAATCACAACCAAGGGGGAGCTTCACTACATGGGATAACTTAGAGGCAAAATTTCTAGCAAGGTTCTTCCCCACCTCAAGATTTGTGAAGACAAGGGGTGACATAATAAGCTTTGCTCAATAAGAAGGTGAGACTCTGCATGACGCCTGGGACAGGTTCAAAGGCTTACTCCTAAGATGTCCAAATCATGGGTTTGATGATCTTACTCAAATGAAAACATTCTGCAATGGACTGAGGCCGTCAACCAGGTATATGTTGGATGCCTCAGCTGGAGGTTACATGAACACAAAGACAGCAGAGGAAGCATTGGTTTTGATAGAGGCTATGGCATCTAATGACTACTTGATGCATCATGATCGGGGTCCCACATCAAGAAGGGGAGTGTTGGAGTTAGATTCACAAACTGCACTGTTGACTCAGAACAAGATCATGACACAACAACTGGAGTCTCTCACCAAGCAACTAGCTCAACTCCCACAACAACTCCAAACTGTTCAAGGGACAACCATGCCACCACAACAGGTAATGAGATGTGATTTTTGTGGAGGAGATCATGATAATGGAAGATGTGAGGCACCACCTAGTTCCCATGAGAAAGCTAATTATATGGGGAACTATGGGCGGCAAGGCAACAACCAATTCCCTAAGAACTACAATCAAGGGTGGAGGAATCAACCAAATTTTGGTTGGAAGCAAGATGCCGGACAAACAAGCAAGCCTCTTCCTACACAACCGCCTCAAGACCGGATTTCTAACTTGGAGAACACTCTCAATCAGTTCATGCAATTGACCATGTCAAACTAGAAAAACATCGATGCCTCTATAAAAAAACTTGGAGGTTCAAGTTGGACAAATTGCAAAGCACCTAGCGGAGCAATCTAGCAGCAATTTTTCAGGTAACACTCAAACTAATCCTAAAGAGCATTGCAATGCTATTGTTTTGAGGAGTGGTAAAAGTCTTGAGAATGTGGGCGGTGAGCCTTTGGTGAAGAATCAGAGAGTTGATGAAAAAACAGAAGTGAGTGCTGAGGAAAAAGAGGAAAAAGGCAAAGAGGTTGTAGTTGAGGAAGAAGGGAAATGCAGTGAAAAAGACAAGAGGGAGAAGCTAGTGGATGAAAATTCAATTCTGAGGAGGACTAAAAGTCAAATTTTAAAAGATGGAGACAAGCCTCAAGTGATCCCCTCTTATATGAAGTTGCCATATCCTCATTTGAGCAAGAAAAAGGAGAAGGAAGAACAGTTTGCCAAGTTCCTTAACATCTTCATGAGGCTACAGATCAACATTCCCTTTGCTGAAGCACTAGAGCAGATGCCTACTTATGCGAAATTCATGAAGGAACTGCTCACGAAGAAAAGAAAGTTCAAAGAAGGCAAAACTGTTGCCTTAACTGAAGAATGCAGTGTGATACTTCAAAGGAAGCTACCTCCAAAGCTTAAAGATCCTGGTAGTTTTACAATCCCATGCACTATTGGGAGGGTTGCTATTGGGAAGGCCTTATGTGACTTGGGAGCGAGTATCAATTTGATGTCGCTTTCAATTTTGAACAAGCTTGGAGGTGGTGAGATGAAACCAACAAGGATGGCATTGCAACTAGCTGATAGATCAATCAAGCGTCCTTATGGTATCTTGGAAGATGTTCTGGTAAAGGTGGATAAGTTTATATTCCCAGCGGACTTTGTGATTTTAGACATGGAGGAGTATGCAGAAGTTTCGCTCATACTGGAGAGACCTTTTCTAGCGATTGGTCACGCTTTGATAGACGTACAAAAAGGCCAGCTGCGATTAAGAGTGCAAGATGAAGAAGTCACTTTCAATGTATTTGAAGCTATGCATCGGCCGGGTGATGAAGAGGATTGTTTCCGCATGGACATTGTGGATACAGTGGCTAAAGAAGTCGTTGCACATCAGCACCACCCCTCTACTCCTAAGAAGAAAGAAAAGCTCAACATGAAAGCAACTCTGAAGCTCTGCAAGACAAATGATGTATCCAATGGTGTTGAAGTCGGGTTTGCTCATCATGTGAAAACAGAACCTCCGCTGGGAAGGAGTAAGAAAAAGGCCACGAGGCTCAGAGCGAAAAGGGCAAAGCGGAAGCGCAATTCTTGGCCTTATAAGCAAAAATAGCTCTTTGAAGGAGTTCCACAGAAGAGAAGTGTTCTTGCACTTCTATGACCAGCTGACCCCGATTAATTGAAAAAAAAAAAGCACGTCAAGCTAGTGACGTTAAAGAAGCGCTTATTGGGAGGCAACCCAAGTTTCTTTTCATTTTCTTTTTGTTTTTGAATTTGCCCTCTTGAATAATTTGAGAAGATCAAGAGGAAAATATCATAGAATAATAGGTTTGTTAAGTGTTTTCATGGAAAGGAGGAAGGAGAAGCAAAAAGGGCAGAGACAATGAGGTCAGTAACCATCACGCCCAGGCCGTGACACTGGTCACGGCCGTGATAAGCCAGAATTGAAGATCAGAAAGGATCACGGCCCAGCCGTGATCCCCATCACGGGCGTGATGGAAGAATCCTGAAGATCAGAGAGCATCACGGCTCAGGCCGTGATTCAGATCACGGCCGTGAGTAGCAGGTCCTCAAAAGATAGAAACCATCATAGGGTGACCGTGATATGTATCACGGCCGTGATGGCCCTTTTCACTGAAAACAGAACGCGTCACGGCAAGGCCGTGATGGCCATCACGGCCATGACGCGAGGGTGCCCTTATTTTTAAAACCCAGCCTCAGCTGTCACGGTCTCACTCTTCATCTCCATCTTCTCCCAGCCTCCATACCCACGCAACCAACCTTCTTCCCAGCACCTCCTTCCCCCTCTAACCAGCAAGCAGTGACCTCTCCTCCTTCTCCCCAACACCATCACGCTCCTCTGCGATTCCCTGGTTCCTCCACCCTGTGCGTGACTCCCCCCCCTGGTTCCTCTCACACTCATCAAACTCGAGAATCACCATAGCCAAAAGCTCGAGAATCGCCTCCCCGCCGCACCTACTCGCAACCAACACCACCCCTTACCTCCTTAACCCTAACCCCAAACATCCCCACAGGGAAAACCCTTCAATTTTGGGAAGCCTCAAAATTTGCCAAATAATGAAACCCTAGCCTAACAAGATTTCTGAACAATACAAGGATCTTGGATTTTGAAGCTCTGGGATTATGGCAACCAAAAGGCAAAGGGCAGCTCGGGCTACACGCACTCGCAGTAGAGCAGGTAACTACTCTGACTCTGACTCTTCCAATTCTGATACTGATGCATATGGGTTTGGGATAGTATTTAAGGACAATGCTCAGCAAGATAGGTTTAATGTCTTAAAAAATAGGAAAATAATACAGACAAAATATCTTGATGATGCATGCATAAATACCCTAGGATTGGCTGCTGACATTAATTGGATGTTACAAAACATAGGGTGGAGCGAGTTCGCTCGCACCAGACACCCTGCATTTGCTGGGCCTACCCTGGAGTTCCTAAGCTCCCTGGATGCGGAAATTATCCAAGGGTCGCATTGCCAAGAAGGGCGGATTACATTCCGCATCTTCAACCAGGACTTCACACTAACCCTGGCAGAGTTTAATGAGATCTTTGGATTTCCAGTAGGGGGTGACCGAAGATACCCCATGGGGTTTAGTGCACATGAATTCTGGTCAGTGCTAGACTATGAGGGCAGGAGATTTGACCCTTGGACATCCAAGTCCACAGCCTTTGCTAACCCTAGCATCAGGTATATGCACAGGGCCATAGCCAATACCCTATTCGACCGTGGCGAGAGTGATGGATCCGTCCGCCAGGACGAGGTCTTTATATTATGGGCCATGCTCCACTCTGAGAGCAACGTGGACACAGGGTCCTATTTGGCTAGGCACCTCTTAAAGGTTTCCAAGAGTGCAAGCGGCACTATTGTCATAGGTGGCCTCATCACCACCATATGCCACCACTTCAACTTTGATTTGGATGGTTTTGAGGCCGCCCCTGGACGGACCCGTATCACCTTGCAGGCTTGTGAGGCTATGGGGGTGATCGTCCGGGAGGAGAACATATACTGCCTGAAACACCCCAGGCTGAGGCAGCCAATTCCTCTCCCTAACCCCCCACTGTTAGATGTATCAAACCCGGCAACTTGGAAAGTGCCGGTGGGAGAGGAGCCTCAGCCTATTAGGGTAGAGAGGCCGTTACACCCGCCACCGCATGCTAGGCCGACTGGGCACCCGTCTTCTTACGCTGCAGGATCGTCATCTGATGACCCCTATGCACGGTTCGCATCCACTTTCGATACCATTTTGGCGAACCAGGAGCGCATTATGGAGGAGCAGCGAGAGCAGAGAGCTATGCTCCAGCAGCTCTACGACTGGCATCTGAGCCAGCATCCACCACCACCTCAGTGAGTTCCTTTTTCCTTTTTATTTTTATTTTATTTTCATTTTTATCCTCCATACGGCTTAATTATTTACATTGGGGACAATGTAAGTTCTTAAGCTTGGGGTCGGGGTAGTTTGCATTTGCATTGTTCATATTGCATTCAAATAGTTTTGCATGATAGCTTTGCATGTTCACATGATTAGATTGCCCCTTGCCTGAAATTTGCATCCAATTGTGAGAACTAAGTGCCAAATAATTTGAGATAGTGAATTGTTGAACCCAATTTTCTTTATTCTTGTGATAAGGCTACAAATGAAAATGCTTGAGATGATCTGTGATAGTTGATAATTAGCATATGGTTTCGTAGATCTGTGTTCTCATTGATGGTTGAACTACTAAAATGTTAGATTTTGAGCCAAAAGGGGTACTCACTAAATTTTACCCCATTCTTTGTGTTAGAGTGTTATTCCTCTTGGATGTAATTCTCTAGAACTTGACTTGAAACCATTTTGAAGCTTAAAAAAATTTTGAAAACATTTTTGAAAATGATTGAGGCACTAGGTATTTTTCTAGCCTTCTGAGCTTTGAATGACTAAATGCTACCCCTTAGTTGCCCAATTCTGAGCCTGAAAGAATAAATACTTTTCTTGGTACCTTGAAATGTTTTGATGAATAATGCTTGATAGGATACCTTCTAAAGTATTACAAAAAATGGTAAAAAGGTAGTTGGAAAAAAGTTTGGGATGAAAAGAATCAGAAAAATATTTCTCTTGAGTTGAAAATCTCCCCTTCTCCAAGCAAAAGAAACACAAAATAAAAAGAAAAAGAAAAATATATGGAGAAAGGGATGACAAAAAGAAATGAGAAATAAAACAAAAAGAAAGGAAGAATGGTGGAAAAATGAATCAAAACCTACAAAGGTATTTTAGAAGGTGTCATGTGTTGAAATGTTTGATACTTGGTTTAGTCCTTTTGAAATGTCCTTTTCTTGATTTCCCCACCTATCAATAAATCCCATGGCCCCGTTACAACCAAAGCAAAAGACCTCTTGATTCCTAATTGTTTTCATTAATAAAGTAGAGATTTGGTTGATAGTAAAGCCTATGGTAGAATTCATTCCTTGAGGAAAATGGAGCGAATTGTCTTATATCCTTAACACTTGAGTGAGGTGAGAAAGAGAGCCAAGAAAATAAACAAGCTTGGGGTGATCTTCAGGTGAGAAAGAGTGCCCTAATCGGTGAGAATATGAGTCTAAGAAACCTAAGCCTCTAATTGGACTTGAAACTGATTGTCTCTTGCAGAATTATTTGAGATGCCTGTTACTTGGATTACTTGCTACTCGGGTTCTTGGTTCACTATCTGTAATCTGATTGTCTGTATCTTCTGGCCTTAGTGATTGCTTGAGGACAAGCAATTGAATAAGCTTGGGGTGATTTGATAGTGTAATTTTGCATCACGTTTCTTGTACACTTTTGCATGCATTTTTCATATAGATTAGGCATTCTTTATTTGATTTTAGTTAGTTTTTCCCTTGGAACTGGTGAGGCGGTTTCTTGGTGTTGTTTTGCAGGAATTCAAGGAAAAATGCTCAGAATAGCCATGATGGAGCTTGGATGAAGACAGAGCCTCAAAAGCGAAGAAAATGACCCAGGCAAAGCCCATCACGGCCATCACGGCCGTGATAAAGCAGAGCAGAAAAGAAGGCAAAAGTCAGAAGCTGTCACGGCCTGCCCGTGATAAGCATCACGGTCGTGACAACCACACCCTCACAGTCAAAATTGATCACGGCCTGGCCGTGATGAGTGTCACGGCCGTGACAGATGAGAATTTGAAGCGTGCCCCTAGCAGAGCCTGTCACGGCCTGGCCGTGATGCGCAATTTTTCCTGATCTATAAATGAGACCTTTGGGCAGAATAGAAGGTACCTTTTCTTGGAACCAGATTTTTACCCTAATCTTCTGAGCTAGAGGCTGCTGTGGCTGCTGTAGAGAGCCCCATGGAGTCCCTTATCTCCTTCCTCTTTATCTCTTTGGTTTTGGCTATGAGCATGAGTAGCTAAACCTCCATTGTTGGGGTTAGGGTAGCTATTTCTGAATTCTCATGTATATGACTTGATCTTGTAATATGGTTTTTACTTCTTTATTGAGTGATTGATTTTCTATGCTTAATGCTTGTTGTGGCTATCACCCCCATGACTTGATTAGTGTTTTGATATGCAATTGGAAAATTCGTATTAGAACCGGAACTGAAATTAATCACCTAGTAAATCTGGTATCTAGGAATGGAACTAGGTTTATTAGCAATCGCATGATCCCTAATCTTAATGCGAATTCATTAATCTAGACCACCTAAGGAATTAGGGTCTATTAGTGGATTTAGGCTCTTGTCATCCGAGGAATCGGGACTTGAGTAATTTAGTAGATTGATTGTCATATTTGAAGTAGAAACTGTTTATTAGTCATTTTATTGCATGGGGATGAAGTTTAGTGAACCTAATCCCAACATCTTTTATCATATTTGAAAACATTCTTTTATTGCCTTCCAAGTGTTTGAGAAAATTACAAAAAGAATTTGTTTTTCTTATTCTGTTTATTTTTACTTTTGTGGGCTTGTTAATTAGTATAGAACTCTCTTCAATCCAAGAATCGCTTAGATAGTATTTGAATTGGTACGTGCTAGTACTTGTCGTAGTCCTCGTGGGAACGATAAAACGGTCTCACCACCGTATTACTTGCATGACTGGGTATACTTGCCCAGATTCGTCAACACGCTTCAGTGTTGGACGAGCGCTTCTATTATTCCAGTGTTGGACGATCGCTTATATTATTCCAGTGTTGGACGAGCGCTTATGAAATCTTATTTCCAAAAATCATTTTTATTAAAGAAAACTTATTCCTTTTAATGCAGGTTATGAAAAAATTGATTTTCTTCATGCGTCTTTTTAATTGAGCTATTTGTGAATAAGATATTTCATCTCTTACAAATCATCTAAGACTTGAATCTAATTTCTCCTTGAAGCTCTTGTCTTGATGATTCCTTGATATTCGTCCTTGCTCTTTGATTCCTCCAAGTTCTTCCTTGAATATTCTCCTTTGATTGCTCAATGAACTTGTTGATCATTGCTTGATACCTGTTTTTTCTATTTGTTACTAAAATATTTGCATTCACATTAAATTGTATTTGTCATATATCAAAATATCTAAATCATTGAGTCTAACAGTCTCCCCCTTTTTAATTATGACAAACCTTTTGACAAATTATAAGATCAGAGTATAAGTGTAGCGGACGCTAAGTGTTTTTAGCAGATTTATATCATGGTATCAAAGCAGTCAGAGCAGAAGTTTGTCAATTCTTTTTCTCTATATCGCATGTTTTTTTATGTATATTTTGTTATTATTCCCTTTATCTATATCATAATTTTCCTCCCCCTTTTGGCATTATAAAAAAGGTAAAGAAAAGAAACATTTAAAGCGATAGAGAAGGTAAGAATTTAAACATTCAAACATAGCATATAGAATTGTTCATGATAGAGGGATAGGTAAAGGGACAAATCAAAGAATTAGTGCGTCTATCTAATTTTCCTCCCCTTTTTGATTTTCTTTTGTTTCTTTAGAGATTATATATAGGAGTGATCAATTATGCCCAATTCTCTTCTAATGAAAAAGAAGTTTTCCTTGTTCGAGGGAAAAAGCTACCAACTGCAAATGTAACACCCCGATTTTTGCTGTTTGGTAATATCGGTAATAAATATATAAATATATATTTTTATCCGAGACTTAGAAAATGATTTTGGATAAACCAAGGTCATTTCCTTGTTATACTTATTTTCATAAGGTTACGGGGAAGTTTTTGGTTGAAAATTCAGACGGAAGCGTCTGTGTCAGTTTTACGTGTTTTTTTGTGATAAAAGTTTCTTGCTCAGAAAACCAAATTTTAATTCGTGAACGAAAGACTTAAGTTTAGTATTTTATTTTCTACGATTCTGTATTGATAGAATTTTTTCAGAAAAAAATAAAATAAATTACGTTTTTCAGGCGGAACACGTAATCGGGTAGACGACAGAAGGGAAATTAGAGTTTCTAAGAGTGGATAGAGGGTTTATCTTAGGATTTTGAGATGATTCAATGGGATGAATCATATTTTTAAGTCTAGGAGGTATTTCAGGGTTAAATAGAAAATTTCGAAATTTACGGTTAAGTCCTTGAACTTTCTGTAAATTACCCTTTTGTCCCTAAATTAGTTTTTTTCGTTTTTTCAAGTGGATTGGGCTAGAATCCTTGTTTCTAACCTTAAATGGTCGTGGCTTAGAAGCCCAAACTTTTCTAGTTCATAGTTGAGTCCATAAAGCCCATTTAAGTTTCTTATCTTAAGTTTAAAGGCTTAAATCTTCAAGTGGGCCCCACAACAAACAAGAAAATGAAACTAAGCCCAAAATGTGTCAAGCCCAAATACATAAGCCCATGAGAGAAGATGACTTTCTCATTTGATGGATGAATCAAGATTTTTCTAGAATGTTCCACACTTTTCTACATCATTCTTGGTTTTTCTTCAACATTCTAGATTATTCTCAAATGTTCTTGAATTTGTATAAACTTATCCTTGACTCATCAAATCATCCAACTAAGTCAAAGATAAGCTAGCATTTAATGTGATTAAACTCATCATCATGACATTCTATTGTCTATTTGCAAACTAGTCCTTCAACTATTGGAATCTTTGCAATTTGGTCCTTGGAACTTAATTGCACTTTGATCCTTTTAACATGACAACTCATCTTCATCTAGATTCTTCTTGAGATGTCGCCACTCACACTATAAATACCCTCCTCTCACTTTTCATTTAGTTCTTTGGTTATTTGCTTTCTATAAACTCTAAAGTTTCTAAGTTCTTAGTTCTAAGTTTCAAAGCAAGTTCTTGGATTTCCTTCATCATTGATTCTCAAGAGGTAAATCCTAATCTTTGTTCTTAATCATGCCTATGTTATTTAGATAGTTTCTTGATTCAAGACTTATATCATGGTGGTTCATCATTTTCAAGTTTCAAACCCTAGAACTTTGAAAAATCATAATAAATCCTAGGAAAATCTAATGATGATGAAACTACTTTCTATCTTCTAGATATCATGTCTACTATCTAAATCCAAGAGCATGAAGCAATCAAAAATTTCTTTCTTGAAAACCTAGCCTTGGCCGAATCTATCAAAGTAGGTTTGGTAGAGTTTTTGTTCATGGTTTTCATTAATGATCTTGTTAATCAAGCTATTAGTATGTATGATTAATAAATCCAAGTTGGTTTATTAAACTAAGAACCCTAACCCTAAGATTATGTTGAGGCCGAATCTATGTATAAAAGAGTTAGAAAGTTTTGAGTTTCAACTTTAGTTGTTTAGTCACTAATCCATGATTTAGGTTAATCAAGGATCATTAATATATGACTTAATCATGATTAGGAATTTTAAGGATTTTGAACCCTAAAGGTCAGCCCTTGGCCTAAACCCTAACCCTAAAGGTTAGAGGATTTTGTTTAAAATTTTAGTCATGTAATAAGTAATCTATGTTAATTAAGTTAGGATCCAAAAGATGACATTAAGAAGATAATCCTAAACCTATTTCTAAGTCTTGGCCGAACCTAGCCCTAAAGTGTCATAGATGGGTGTTAGTTGATTAATTATAATTATGTTGTTTGGTTGAAGGTGATTGTGTTAACTCGTGGTGGGATAACGAGGATCGTCGAGTACGTGTTTTCGGTGCAAACTCAGGTGGGGGAAAGAACCATTCCATCGTCGGAATCGATAAGTAGTATATAATTTATAATAATGGTGTAGGGCGACCTAAACCCTACTAGTGGTCGAGTAATCGACAATACCAAAATCGTATTGAAATGTTTTCCGTAAAACCAATGACGATTTGGGGAATTGTGGGTTTATCGCCTTAGGTTGATTATTCATATTTGAGGATGTTTGAATTATTTACTTTTGACTGTTTGTGATACGCTGGTTGAGGTATTCCATCTGCATGTGACGTATTGTTTTGGTGTTTGAATATTATGATATTGAGGATGTTTGTTGTCGTCATCACTACCGTGATGGCTATCACGGCCAGGCCGTGATGAGTCCGACTTTGTTATTTATTTGGTTGAACTATTATGATTTGGTTGTGATAAATTGCCTTATATGATATTGAGATATTTGAATATTCTGTTGATTAATGTGTTATGCATGATCTGCCTGGGTTTGATACTATGCTTAGATGATTTTAAGGAAAGATAAATATTGCTCGGAGGTATTTTGTTTGGGTGAGAGTTTTGAATATGAATTAGAAGTGCCTCGCTATTATGGTATAGAAGTAATGTGATATAGTATGTAAGTGGAGGTTATGAGGAAAAGCTTGAGGTACTAGGTTGTTATTGATAAAAGTCAGTGAGAATCATATGTTACATTGGTGTTCATAACCGTGTATTTGAGATACACGAGGTCCGAAGTTCTCGTGGACCGTTCCAAATTAGAACTTAGGTTGTGCAACTATAGTGTCATTGCTTTGCATGAGCACCCTTGACAGAGTGAGAGAGAGAATCAGGGTGTGCACCGAAGCGATACAGTGCAGCTATAGTGTCATTGCTTTGCATGAGCATTCTTACCATGGATAAGAATGTGCACCGGCGTGGGGAACGTGTCACTTGGGCGACTGACTGGCATCCCTAACGAGGGATGTGTGACAGGAGTAGTAGTGGCCACGTCAGCATAAAGGTTTAGTTGCATGAGTTGAAGGGTAGAGGATGATATATAGTGAATTGAGGATGATTGTTGATTTTGAATGATGCGTGTCTGTGACTATTATTGTATTATATGCTATGAATCATTTCCACTTATGATGATAGAACTGTTTCTTATCTCCCTATTTCTGTATTTTGGTGTATATCTACTTTGTTTCGTTAGAAGACCATATGGACGACTATGTTACGGAAGAGATGGATGGAACCCTATACGAGACGGAGATAGTTGAAGAGTTGAACGACGTTCCGTATGAAGTTGATGCTGAAGAACAACCTACTGATCCTAATAATGTGGTGTAGTTAGTTTAAGGCCAGTGAGTCACATAAGATGTTTTGTTTCCGTTAGTTATAAGAATGTTGTGTAAGATAAAGGATACTTAGGTGTGTGTTATGTAAAATAGTTGGTGTGTTGTATATTTGTAGAAGTTATCTAATTATTAATTAAGTTTTTAAATTTTACGTATTTTCAACGATAATCGTGCGATTAAGTAAATAACTAATTAAGGATTTAATGTAATAATACAATGGGGCACAAACGGGGTGTCTCATTTGGTGGTATCGGAGCGATTCGATTCTAATCGGACTGTGTGAGGTCCTAGGATGTTATTCTTGGCCGTGTCTAGTTAAGTCCACATCGAATTTAACTATGCTTAGAAGTTGGGTAGTGAGTCCCGACGTGATAGTTAACAGTTATATGGCATATATATACCAGTTTTATGTAGCATTATATGTTGTATACTAGTGTTGAGAGAGGTGTAGCTGTAAAAGGAGTTCCAGCGACGGGACGGTAGATGGTCGGACCTCGGGCCCTTTGAAAGAGTGTTTACCTGTGAGGGGAGCGGAGAATGCTCAATCCAGGGATCTTATACAAGGTATGTATTTGATATCTGGTAGACTTTGTTTGTTTTTCTAAGTAGCATGATGGACAAGAAAGTGATGAGAGTTTTGTTGAGGTATAGTTGTGACTGGTAGGATGTGAACCCTTAAGATTAATATCAGTGAGTAAGACAATTACTATAAGTCAAATGTTGGTATGATATTGGTGAAAATCAAGTCTTGGATCCAGATGTGGTGCAACAGACTACGGAACAAGTTAGGAAGATAAGGGAAAAGATGAAGGAAGCACAGGATAGGCAAAGGAGCTACAGTAACAAGAGAAGGAGACCTTTAGAATTCCAGGAGGGCGATCACGTGTTTTTGAGAGTCACTCCGAAGACCGGAATTGGCAGGGCTGTCAAAACTAGAAAACTTACTCCTAGATTCATCGGACCTTTCCAGATTATTCGAAGGATTGGTCCAGTAGCTTATCATATTGCTTTACCACCTAACCTAGGAAACCTTCATGACGTCTTTCACGTGTCTCAGTTGAGAAAATATTATCCTGATCCTTCACATGTTATTGAGTCTGAGTCTATACAACTGCGAGAGAATCTAGAGTATGAGGCTCTACCTGTAAGGATAGCAGATAAAGAGATTAAGGAGCTTCGTGGTAGACAAATTCCTTTGGTTAAGGTCATATGGGATGAAAATACTGGAGATGCTACTTGGGAACGTGAAGCAGATATGCAACAACGATATCCACATCTTTTCTGAAGTATGTAAATTTCGAGGACGAATTTTTTTTTTAGTGGGGTAGTAATGTAACACCCCGATTTTTGCTGTTTGGTAATATCGGTAATAAATATATAAATATATATTTTTATCCGAGACTTAGAAAATGATTTTGGATAAACCAAGGTCATTTCCTTGTTATACTTATTTTCATAAGGTTACGGGGAAGTTTTTTGTTGAAAATTCAGGCGGAAGGCGGTCTCTCTAGTTTTTACGTGTTTTTTTGCGATAAAAGTTCTTGCTCAGAAAACCAAATTTTAATTCGTGAACGAAAGACTTAAGTTTAGTATTTTATTTTCTACGATTCTGTATTGATAGAATTTTTTAGAAAAAAATAAAATAAATTACGTTTTTCAGAGGAACACGTAATCGGGTAGACGACGAAGGAAATTAGAGTTTCTAAGAGTGGATAGAGGGTTTATCTTAGGATTTTGAGATGATTCAATGGGATGAATCATATTTTTAAGTCTAGGAGGTATTTCAGGGTTAAATAGAAAATTTGAAATTTACGGTTAAGTCCCCGAACTTTTCGTAAATTACCCTTTTGTCCCTAAATTAGTTTTTTTCGTTTTTTCAAGTGGATTGGGCTAGAATCCTTGTTTCTAACCTTAAATGGTCGTGGCTTAGAAGCCCAAACTTTTCTAGTTCATAGTTGAGTCCATAAAGCCCATTTAAGTTTCTTATCTTAAGTTTAAAGGCTTAAATCTTCAAGTGGGCCCCACAACAAACAAGAAAATGAAACTAAGCCCAAAATGTGTCAAGCCCAAATACATAAGCCCATGAGAGAAGATGACTTTCTCATTTGATGGATGAATCAAGATTTTTCTAGAATGTTCCACACTTTTCTACATCATTCTTGGTTTTTCTTCAACATTCTAGATTATTCTCAAATGTTCTTGAATTTGTATAAACTTATCCTTGACTCATCAGATCATCCAACTAAGTCAAAGATAAGCTAGCATTTAATGTGATTAAACTCATCATCATGACATTCTATTGTCTATTTGCAAACTAGTCCTTCAACTATTGGAATCTTTGCAATTTGGTCCTTGGAACTTAATTGCACTTTGATCCTTTTAACATGACAACTCATCTTCATCTAGATTCTTCTTGAGATGTCGCCACTCACACTATAAATACCCTCCTCTCACTTTTCATTTAGTTCTTTGGTTATTTGCTTTCTATAAACTCTAAAGTTTCTAAGTTCTTAGTTCTAAGTTTCAAAGCAAGTTCTTGGATTTCCTTCATCATTGATTCTCAAGAGGTAAATCCTAATCTTTGTTCTTAATCATGCCTATGTTCTTTAGATAGTTTCTTGATTCAAGACTTGTATCATGGTGGTTCATCATTTTCAAGTTTCAAACCCTAGAACTTTGAAAAATCATAATAAATCCTAGGAAAATCTAATGATGATGAAACTACTTTCTATCTTCTAGATATCATGTCTACTATCTAAATCCAAGAGCATGAAGCAATCAAAAATTTCTTTCTTGAAAACCTAGCCTTGGCCGAATCTATCAAAGTAGGTTTGGTAGAGTTTTTGTTCATGGTTTTCATTAATGATCTTGTTAATCAAGCTATTAGTATGTATGATTAATAAATCCAAGTTGGTTTATTAAACTAAGAACCCTAACCCTAAGATTATGTTGAGGCCGAATCTATGTATAAAAGAGTTAGAAAGTTTTGAGTTTCAACTTTAGTTGTTTAGTCACTAATCCATGATTTAGGTTAATCAAGGATCATTAATATATGACTTAATCATGATTAGGAATTTTAAGGATTTTGAACCCTAAAGGTCAGCCCTTGGCCTAAACCCTAACCCTAAAGGTTAGAGGATTTCGTTTAAAATTTTAGTCATGTAATAAGTAATCTATGTTAATTAAGTTAGGATCCAAAAGATGACATTAAGAAGATAATCCTAAACCTATTTCTAAGTCTTGGCCGAACCTAGCCCTAAAGTGTCATAGATGGGTGTTAGTTGATTAATTATAATTATGTTGTTTGGTTGAAGGTGATTGTGTTAACTCGTGGTGGGATAACGAGGATCGTCGAGTACGTGTTTTCGGTGCAAACTCAGGTGGGGGAAAGAACCATTCCATCGTCGGAATCGATAAGTAGTATATAATTTATAATAATGGTGTAGGGCGACCTAAACCCTACTAGTGGTCGAGTAATCGACAATACCAAAATCGTATTGAAATGTTTTCCGTAAAACCAATGACGATTTGGGGAATTGTGGGTTTATCGCCTTAGGTTGATTATTCATATTTGAGGATGTTTGAATTATTTACTTTTGACTGTTTGTGATACGCTGGTTGAGGTATTCCATCTGCATGTGACGTATTGTTTTGGTGTTTGAATATTATGATATTGAGGATGTTTGTTGTCTGTCACGACCGTGATGGCTATCACGGCCAGGCCGTGACAGAGTCTGACTTTGTTATTTATTTGGTTGAACTATTATGATTTGGTTGTGATAAATTGCCTTATATGATATTGAGATATTTGAATATTCTGTTGATTAATGTGTTATGCATGATCTGCCTGGGTTTGATACTATGCTTAGATGATTTTAAGGAAAGATAAATATTGCTCGGAGGTATTTTGTTTGGGTGAGAGTTTTGAATATGAATTAGAAGTGCCTCGCTATTATGGTATAGAAGTAATGTGATATAGTATGTAAGTGGAGGTTATGAGGAAAAGCTTGAGGTACTAGGTTGTTATTGATAAAAGTCAGTGAGAATCATATGTTGCATTGGTGTTCATAACCGTGTATTTGAGATACACGAGGTCCGAAGTTCTCGTGGACCGTTCCAAATTAGAACTTAGGTTGTGCAACTATAGTGTCATTGCTTTGCATGAGCACCCTTGACAGAGTGAGAGAGAGAATCAGGGTGTGCACCGACGATACAGTGCAGCTATAGTGTCATTGCTTTGCATGAGCATTCTTACCATGGATAAGAATGTGCACCGGCGTGGGGAACGTGTCACTTGGGCGACTGACTGGCATCCCTAACGAGGGATGTGTGACCTGCGTCGTCGGGGACACGTCAGCATAAAGGTTTAGTTGCATGAGTTGAAGGGTAGAGGATGATATATAGTGAATTGAGGATGATTGTTGATTTTGAATGATGCGTGTCTGTGACTATTATTGTATTATATGCTATGAATCATTTCCACTTATGATGATAGAACTGTTTCTTATCTCCCTATTTCTGTATTTTGGTGTATATCTACTTTGTTTCGTTAGAAGACCATATGGACGACTATGTTACGGAAGAGATGGATGGAACCCTATACGAGACGGAGATAGTTGAAGAGTTGAACGACGTTCCGTATGAAGTTGATGCTGAAGAACAACCTACTGATCCTAATAATGTGGTGTAGTTAGTTTAAGGCCAGTGAGTCACATAAGATGTTTTGTTTCCGTTAGTTATAAGAATGTTGTGTAAGATAAAGGATACTTAGGTGTGTGTTATGTAAAATAGTTGGTGTGTTGTATATTTGTAGAAGTTATCTAATTATTAATTAAGTTTTTAAATTTTACGTATTTTCAACGATAATCGTGCGATTAAGTAAATAACTAATTAAGGATTTAATGTAATAATACAATGGGGCACAACGGGGTGTCTCATTTGGTGGTATCAGAGCAGTTCGATTCTAATCGGACTGTGAGGTCTAGGATGTTGTTACTGGCCGTGTCTAGTTAAGTCCACATCGGAATTTAACTATGCTTAGAAGTTGGGTAGTGAGTCCCGACGTGATAGTTAACAGTTATATGGCATATATATACCAGTTTTATGTAGCATTATATGTTGTATACTAGTGTTCAGAGAGGTGGAGCTGGAAAAGGAGTTCCAGCAGCAGGACAGTAGATGGTCAGACCTCAGGCCACTGAAAGAGTGTTTACCGTGAGGGGAGCAGAATGCTCAATCCGGGATCTTATACAAGGTATGTATTTGATATCTGGTAGACTTTGTTTGTTTTTCTAAGTAGCATGATGGACAAGAAAGTGATGAGAGTTTTGTTGAGGTATAGTTGTGACTGGTAGGATGTGAACCCTTAAGATTAATATCAGTGAGTAAGACAATTACTATAAGTCAAATGTTGGTATGATATTGGTGAAAATCAAGTCTTGGATCCAGATGTGGTGCAACAGACTACGGAACAAGTTAGGAAGATAAGGGAAAAGATGAAGGAAGCACATGATAGGCAAAGGAGCTACAGTAACAAGAGAAGGAGACCTTTAGAATTCCAGGAGGGCGATCACGTGTTTTTGAGAGTCACTCCGAAGACCGGAATTGGCAGGGCTGTCAAAACTAGAAAACTTACTCCTAGATTCATCGGACCTTTCCAGATTATTCGAAGGATTGGTCCAGTAGCTTATCATATTGCTTTACCACCTAACCTAGGAAACCTTCATGACGTCTTTCACGTGTCTCAGTTGAGAAAATATTATCCTGATCCTTCACATGTTATTGAGTCTGAGTCTATACAACTGCGAGAGAATCTAGAGTATGAGGCTCTACCTGTAAGGATAGCAGATAAAGAGATTAAGGAGCTTCGTGGTAGACAAATTCCTTTGGTTAAGGTCATATGGGATGAAAATACTGGAGATGCTACTTGGGAACGTGAAGCAGATATGCAACAACGATATCCACATCTTTTCTGAAGTATGTAAATTTCGAGGACGAATTTTTTTTTAGTGGGGTAGTAATGTAACACCCCGATTTTTTTTTGTTTGGTAATATCGGTAATAAATATATAAATATATATTTTTATCCGAGACTTAGAAAATGATTTTGGATAAACCAAGGTCATTTCCTTGTTATACTTATTTTCATAAGGTTACGGGGAAGTTTTTTGTTGAAAATTCAGACGGAAGTTTGCCGTTTTCGTGTTTTTATTTGTGAAGAAAAGTTTCTGCTCGGAAAACCAAATTTTAATTCGTGAACGAAAGACTTAAGTTTAGTATTTTATTTTCTACGATTCTGTATTGATAGAATTTTTTCAGAAAAAATAAAATAAATTACGTTTTCAGGCGGAACACGTAATCGGGTAGACGACAGAAGGGAAATTAGAGTTTCTAAGAGTGGATAGAGGGTTTATCTTAGGATTTTGAGATGATTCAATGGGATGAATCATATTTTTAAGTCTAGGAGGTATTTCAGGGTTAAATAGAAAATTTCGAAATTTACGGTTAAGTCCCTGAACTTTCTGTAAATTACCCTTTTGTCCCTAAATTAGTTTTTTTCGTTTTTTCAAGTGGATTGGGCTAGAATCCTTGTTTCTAACCTTAAATGGTCGTGGCTTAGAAGCCCAAACTTTTCTAGTTCATAGTTGAGTCCATAAAGCCCATTTAAGTTTCTTATCTTAAGTTTAAAGGCTTAAATCTTCAAGTGGGCCCCACAACAAACAAGAAAATGAAACTAAGCCCAAAATGTGTCAAGCCCAAATACATAAGCCCATGAGAGAAGATGACTTTCTCATTTGATGGATGAATCAAGATTTTTCTAGAATGTTCCACACTTTTCTACATCATTCTTGGTTTTTCTTCAACATTCTAGATGATTCTCAAATGTTCTTGAATTTGTATAAACTTATCCTTGACTCATCAGATCATCCAACTAAGTCAAAGATAAGCTAGCATTTAATGTGATTAAACTCATCATCATGACATTCTATTGTCTATTTGCAAACTAGTCCTTCAACTATTGGAATCTTTGCAATTTGGTCCTTGGAACTTAATTGCACTTTGATCCTTTTAACATGACAACTCATCTTCATCTAGATTCTTCTTGAGATGTCGCCACTCACACTATAAATACCCTCCTCTCACTTTTCATTTAGTTCTTTGGTTATTTGCTTTCTATAAACTCTAAAGTTTCTAAGTTCTTAGTTCTAAGTTTCAAAGCAAGTTCTTGGATTTCCTTCATCATTGATTCTCAAGAGGTAAATCCTAATCTTTGTTCTTAATCATGCCTATGTTCTTTAGATAGTTTCTTGATTCAAGACTTGTATCATGGTGGTTCATCATTTTCAAGTTTCAAACCCTAGAACTTTGAAAAATCATAATAAATCCTAGGAAAATCTAATGATGATGAAACTACTTTCTATCTTCTAGATATCATGTCTACTATCTAAATCCAAGAGCATGAAGCAATCAAAAATTTCTTTCTTGAAAACCTAGCCTTGGCCGAATCTATCAAAGTAGGTTTGGTAGAGTTTTTGTTCATGGTTTTCATTAATGATCTTGTTAATCAAGCTATTAGTATGTATGATTAATAAATCCAAGTTGGTTTATTAAACTAAGAACCCTAACCCTAAGATTATGTTGAGGCCGAATCTATGTATAAAAGAGTTAGAAAGTTTTGAGTTTCAACTTTAGTTGTTTAGTCACTAATCCATGATTTAGGTTAATCAAGGATCATTAATATATGACTTAATCATGATTAGGAATTTTAAGGATTTTGAACCCTAAAGGTCAGCCCTTGGCCTAAACCCTAACCCTAAAGGTTAGAGGATTTCGTTTAAAATTTTAGTCATGTAATAAGTAATCTATATTAATTAAGTTAGGATCCAAAAGATGACATTAAGAAGATAATCCTAAACCTATTTCTAAGTCTTGGCCGAACCTAGCCCTAAAGTGTCATAGATGGGTGTTAGTTGATTAATTATAATTATGTTGTTTGGTTGAAGGTGATTGTGTTAACTCGTGGTGGGATAACGAGGATCGTCGAGTACGTGTTTTCGGTGCAAACTCAGGTGGGGGAAAGAACCATTCCATCGTCGGAATCGATAAGTAGTATATAATTTATAATAATGGTGTAGGGCGACCTAAACCCTACTAGTGGTCGAGTAATCGACAATACCAAAATCGTATTGAAATGTTTTCCGTAAAACCAATGACGATTTGGGGAATTGTGGGTTTATCGCCTTAGGTTGATTATTCATATTTGAGGATGTTTGAATTATTTACTTTTGACTGTTTGTGATACGCTGGTTGAGGTATTCCATCTGCATGTGACGTATTGTTTTGGTGTTTGAATATTATGATGTTGAGGATGTTTGTTGTCTGTCACGACCGTGATGGCTATCACGGCCAGGCCGTGACAGAGTCTGACTTTGTTATTTTTTTGTATGAACTATTATGATTTTGTTGTGATAAATTGCCTTATATGATATTGAGATATTTGAATATTACGTTGATTAATGTGTTATGCATGATCTGCCTGGGTTTGATACTATGCTTAGATGATTTTAAGGAAAGATAAATATTGCTCGGAGGTATTTTGTTTGGGTGAGAGTTTTGAATATGAATTAGAAGTGCCTCGCTATTATGGTATAGAAGTAATGTGATATAGTATGTAAGTGGAGGTTATGAGGAAAAGCTTGAGGTCCTAGGTTGTTCTTGATAAAAGTCGGTGAGAATCATATGTTGCATTGGTGTTCATAACCGTGTATTTGAGATACCACGAGGTCCGAAGTTCTCGTGGACCGTTCCAAATTAGAACTTAGGTTGTGCAACTATAGTGTCATTGCTTTGCATGAGCACCCTTGACAGAGTGAGAGAGAGAGAATCGGGGTGTGCAAGACGATACTGAGTGCAGCTATAGTGTCATTGCTTTGCATGAGCATTCTTACCATGGATAAGAATGTGCACCGGCGTGGGAACGTGTCACTTGGGCGATCGACCGGCATCCCTAACGAGGGATGTGTGACAGAGAGTAGTAGTGGCCACGTCAAGATAAAGGTTTAGTTGCATGAGTTGAAGGGTAGAGGATGATATATAGTGAATTGAGGATGATTGTTGATTTTGAATGATGCGTGTTCGTGACTATTATTGTATTATATGCTATGAATCATTTCCACTTATGATGATAGAACTGTTTCTTATCTCCCTATTTCTGTATTTTGGTGTATATCTACTTTGTTTCGTTAGAAGACCATATGGACGACTATGTTACGGAAGAGATGGATGGAACCCTATACGAGACGGAGATAGTTGAAGAGTTGAACGACGTTCCGTATGAAGTTGATGCTGAAGAACAACCTACTGACCCTAATAATGTGGTGTAGTTAGTTTAAGGCCAGTGAGTCACATAAGATGTTTTGTTTCCGTTAGTTATAAGAATGTTGTGTAAGATAAAGGATACTTAGGTGTGTGTTATGTAAAATAGTTGGTGTGTTGTATATTTGTAGAAGTTATCTAATTATTAATTAAGTTTTTAAATTTTACGTATTTTCAACGATAATCGTGCGATTAAGTAAATAACTAATTAAGGATTTAATGTAATAATACAATGGGGCACAACGGGGTGTCTCATTTGGTGGTATCAGAGCAGTTCGATTCTAATCGGACTGTGAGGTCTAGGATGTTGTTACTGGCCGTGTCTAGTTAAGTCCACATCGGAATTTAACTATGCTTAGAAGTTGGGTAGTGAGTCCCGACGTGATAGTTAACAGTTATATGGCATATATATACCAGTTTTATGTAGCATTATATGTTGTATACTAGTGTTCAGAGAGGTGGAGCTGGAAAAGGAGTTCCAGGCAGGGGACAAGTAGATGGTCGAGACCTCGAGCCCTTTGAAAGAGTGTTTACCGTGAGGGGAGCAGAATGCTCAATCAGGGATCTTATACAAGGTATGTATTTGATATCCGGTAGACTTTGTTTGTTTTTCTAAGTAGCATGATGGACAAGAAAGTGATGAGAGTTTTGTTGAGGTATAGTTGTGGTGGTAGGATGTGAACCCTTAAGATTAATATCGGTGAGTAAGACAATTACTATAAGTCAAATGTTGGTATGATATTGGTGAAAATCAAGTCTTGGATCCAGATGTGGTGCAATGGACTACGGAACAAGTTAGGAAGATAAGGGAAAAGATGAAGGAAGCACGGGATAGGCAAAGGAGCTACGAATAACAAGAGAAGGAGACCTTTAGAATTCCAGGAGGGCGATCACGTGTTTTTGAGAGTCACTCAGAAGACCGGAATTGGCGGGCTGTCAAAACTAGAAAACTTACTCCTAGATTCATCGGACCTTTCAGATTATTCGAAGGATTGGTCAGGAAGCTTATCATATTGCTTTACCACCTAACCTAGGAAACCTTCATGACGTCTTTCACGTGTCTCGATTGAGAAAATATTATCCCGATCCTTCACATGTTATTGAGTCCGAGTCTATACAAGCTGCGAGAGAATCTAGAGTATGAGGCTCTACCTGTAAGGATAGCGAGATAAAGAGATTAAGGAGCTTCGTGGTAGACAAATTCCTTTGGTTAAGGTCATATGGGATGAAAATACTGGAGATGCTACTTGGGAACGTGAAGCGGATATGCAACAACGATATCCACATCTTTTTCAAGTATGTAAATTTCGAGGACGAATTTTTTTTTTAGTGGTGTAGTAATCTAACACCCCGATATTTGCTGTTTGGTAATATCGGTAATAAATAAATAAATAAATATTTTTATCAGAGACTTAGAAAATGATTTTGGATAAACCAAGGTCATTTCCTTGTTATACTTATTTTCATAAGGTTACGGGAAGTTTTTTGTTGAAAATTGAGACGGAAGCCTGCTGCTAGTTTTTCGTGTTTTATTTGAGAGTAAAAGTTTCATTGCTCGGAAAACCAAATTTTAATTCGTGAACGAAAGACTTAAGTTTAGTATTTTATTTTCTACGATTCTGTATTGATAGAATTTTTTCAGAAAAAATAAAATAAATTACGTTTTTGGCGGAACACGTAATCGGGTAGACGCATGAGAAGGAAATTAGAGTTTCTAAGAGTGGATAGAGGGTTTATCTTAGGATTTTGAGATGATTCAATGGGATGAATCATATTTTTAAGTCTAGGAGGTATTTCAGGGTTAAATAGAAAATTTCGAAATTTACGGTTAAGTCCCTGAACTTTCTGTAAATTACCCTTTTGTCCCTAATTTAGTTTTTTTCGTTTTTTCAAGTGGATTGGGCTAGAATCCTTGTTTCTAACCTTAAATGGTCGTGGCTTAGAAGCCCAAACTTTTCTAGTTCATAGTTGAGTCCATAAAGCCCATTTAAGTTTCTTATCTTAAGTTTAAAGGCTTAAATCTTCAAGTGGGCCCCACAACAAACAAGAAAATGAAACTAAGCCCAAAATGTGTCAAGCCCAAATACATAAGCCCATGAGAGAAGATGACTTTCTCATTTGATGGATGAATCAAGATTTTTCTAGAATGTTCCACACTTTTCTACATCATTCTTGGTTTTTCTTCAACATTCTAGATGATTCTCAAATGTTCTTGAATTTGTATAAACTTATCCTTGACTCATCAAATCATCCAACTAAGTCAAAGATAAGCTAGCATTTAATGTGATTAAACTCATCATCATGACATTCTATTGTCTATTTGCAAACTAGTCCTTCAACTATTGGAATCTTTGCAATTTGGTCCTTGGAACTTAATTGCACTTTGATCCTTTTAACATGACAACTCATCTTCATCTAGATTCTTCTTGAGATGTCGCCACTCACACTATAAATACCCTCCTCTCACTTTTCATTTAGTTCTTTGGTTATTTGCTTTCTATAAACTCTAAAGTTTCTAAGTTCTTAGTTCTAAGTTTCAAAGCAAGTTCTTGGATTTCCTTCATCATTGATTCTCAAGAGGTAAATCCTAATCTTTGTTCTTAATCATGCCTATGTTCTTTAGATAGTTTCTTGATTCAAGACTTGTATCATGGTGGTTCATCATTTTCAAGTTTCAAACCCTAGAACTTTGAAAAATCATAATAAATCCTAGGAAAATCTAATGATGATGAAACTACTTTCTATCTTCTAGATATCATGTCTACTATCTAAATCCAAGAGCATGAAGCAATCAAAAATTTCTTTCTTGAAAACCTAGCCTTGGCCGAATCTATCAAAGTAGGTTTGGTAGAGTTTTTGTTCATGGTTTTCATTAATGATCTTGTTAATCAAGCTATTAGTATGTATGATTAATAAATCCAAGTTGGTTTATTAAACTAAGAACCCTAACCCTAAGATTATGTTGAGGCCGAATCTATGTATAAAAGAGTTAGAAAGTTTTGAGTTTCAACTTTAGTTGTTTAGTCACTAATCCATGATTTAGGTTAATCAAGGATCATTAATATATGACTTAATCATGATTAGGAATTTTAAGGATTTTGAACCCTAAAGGTCAGCCCTTGGCCTAAACCCTAACCCTAAAGGTTAGAGGATTTTGTTTAAAATTTTAGTCATGTAATAAGTAATCTATGTTAATTAAGTTAGGATCCAAAAGATGACATTAAGAAGATAATCCTAAACCTATTTCTAAGTCTTGGCCGAACCTAGCCCTAAAGTGTCATAGATGGGTGTTAGTTGATTAATTATAATTATGTTGTTTGGTTGAAGGTGATTGTGTTAACTCGTGGTGGGATAACGAGGATTGTCGAGTACGTGTTTTGGTGCAAACTCAGGTGGGGGAAAGAACCATTCCATCGTCGGAATCGATAAGTAGTATATAATTTATAATAATGGTGTAGGGCGACCTAAACCCTACTAGTGGTCGAGTAATCGACAATACCAAAATCGTATTGAAATGTTTTCCGTAAAACCAATGACGATTTGGGGAATTGTGGGTTTATCGCCTTAGGTTGATTATTCATATTTGAGGATGTTTGAATTATTTACTTTTGATTTGTTTGTGATCTACTGGTTGAGGTATTCCATCTGCATGTGACGTATTGTTTTGGTGTTTGAATATTATGATATTGAGGATGTTTGTTGTCTGTCACGGCCGTGATGGCTATCACGGCCAGGCCGTGACAGAGTCTGACTTTGTTATTTATTTGGTTGAACTATTATGATTTGGTTGTGATAAATTGCCTTATATGATATTGAGATATTTGAATATTCTCGTTGATTAATGTGTTATGCATGATCTGCCTGGGTTTGATACTATGCTTAGATGATTTTAAGGAAAGATAAATATTGCTCGGAGGTATTTTGTTTGGGTGAGAGTTTTGAATATGAATTAGAAGTGCCTCGCTATTATGGTATAGAAGTAATGTGATATAGTATGTAAGTGGAGGTTATGAGGAAAAGCTTGAGGTACTAGGTTGTTATTGATAAAAGTCAGTGAGAATCATATGTTGCATTGGTGTTCATAACCGTGTATTTGAGATACACGAGGTCCGAAGTTCTCGTGGACCGTTCCAAATTAGAACTTAGGTTGTGCAACTATAGTGTCATTGCTTTGCATGAGCACCCTTGAAGAGTGAGAGAGAGAATCGGGGTGTGCACCGACGATACAAATGCAGCTATAGTGTCATTGCTTTGCATGAGCATTCTTACCATGGATAAGAATGTGCACCGGCGTGGGGAACGTGTCACTTGGGCGACTGACTGGCATCCCTAACGAGGGATGTGTGACAGGAGTAGTAGTGGCCACGTCAGCATAAAGGTTTAGTTGCATGAGTTGAAGGGTAGAGGATGATATATAGTGAATTGAGGATGATTGTTGATTTTGAATGATGCGTGTCTGTGACTATTATTGTATTATATGCTATGAATCATTTCCACTTATGATGATAGAACTGTTTCTTATCTCCCTATTTCTGTATTTTGGTGTATATCTACTTTGTTTCGTTAGAAGACCATATGGACGACTATGTTACGGAAGAGATGGACGGAACCCTATACGAGACGGAGATAGTTGAAGAGTTGAACGACGTTCCGTATGAAGTTGATGCTGAAGAACAACCTACTGATCCTAATAATGTGGTGTAGTTAGTTTAAGGCCAGTGAGTCACATAAGATGTTTCGTTTCCGTTAGTTATAAGAATGTTGTGTAAGATAAAGGATACTTAGGTGTGTGTTATGTAAAATAGTTGGTGTGTTGTATATTTGTAGAAGTTATCTAATTATTAATTAAGTTTTTAATTTTTACGTATTTTCAACGATAAGCGCGCGATTAAGTAAATAACTAATTAAGGATTTAATGTAATAATACAATGGGGCACAACGGGGTGTCTCACACAACAGCTACCAGCTGCTACATATTCAGCCTCTGCAGTGGATAAAGCCACACTAGATTGTTTCTTATTGAACCATGATACTAATGAGTTTCCTAGTAAATGGCAAGTTCCACTAGTACTCTTTCTGTCTAGTTTACAACCAGCAAAATCAGAGTCTGAATAGCTAATTAAAGTACACGTAGCTCCCTTGGGATACCATAATCCCATGGCTTTTGTTCCTAACAGATACTTAATTATCATTTTAATTGTTGTTAAGTGTGATTCTTTTGGATTTGCTTGATACCTAGCACGCATGCATACACTAAACATGATATCTGGTCTACTAGCAGTAAGATAAAGTAGCGAGCCTATCATACCTCTGAATTTAAAAACATCAACAGGTTTACCTTGCTCATCCTTGTCCAGATAACAGGAAGTACTCATTGGTATAGCCATCAACTTACCATTTTCCATGCCAAACTTCTTGATCAACTCATTACAGTATTTGGTTTGGCTAAAAAAGATTCCATTTTCAGTTTGCTTTATTTGCAGTCCAAGGAAAAAAGTTCAGCTCACCCATCATTGACATTTCAAACTCACTCTGCATAAGACTTGCAAACTCATTGCACAAATGCTCATTAGTGGCACCAAAAATTATATCATCCACATATATTTGTACAAGTAAAATATTGTGTGCCTTTTTCTTAGTGAACAAAGTTGTGTCAACTTTACCTCTTTTAAATCCTTTTTCAATGAGAAAATTACTTAACCTTTCATACCAAGCTCTAGGAGCTTGCTTTAAGCCATATAGTGCTTTAGACAGTTTATAAACATGGTTAGGCAATTCATTATTCTAAAAACCAGGTGGTTGACCAACATACACTTCCTCTTGTATAAATACATTTAAGAAAGCACTCTTAACATCCATTTGATACAATTTAAATCCCATTATGCAAGCGTAAGCAAGTAGCATTCTTACAGCTTCTAATCTTGCTACTGGTGCATATGTTTCATCATAATCTATGCATTCTTCTTGGTTATATCCTTTGGCTACCAATCTAGCCTTGTTTCTTATAATTATACCATTTTCATCTAGTTGATTCCTAAAACCCCATTTTGTACCTATTACTTGACAGTTCTTGGGTTTAAGCACTAGTTTCCAAACTTGGTTTCTTTCAAACTAGTTTAACTCATCTTGCATAGCCATCATCCAATGTTCATCAATTATAGCATCATCTATGTTCAAAGTTAATTGTTGCATAGCAAGCAAAACAAATCATTTAAGGCTTCATTAATTTTCTTAGATTCAATTTGTGAAACAAAAGCTATATGATTATTCCAAGATTGATCAAATAACTCTAATACAACAATGTAGACATATTATACAATGATATATAAGTCAACACAAAGATTCACAATCATACATCAATAATGATAATTAGAAAACATATTCAATCAATATTCTTTCTTTATTGTTACCCATTTTGTGTTTGGTGAAGGCTCTATGTCATGATTCCAATTTTTTGCTCTTGACCTTCCACCACACCTACAAAACAGAATTTTATGTTTTTGCTATAGGTACCCAAATCTGTTTGGGTCCTTTTGAGTTAGTTGCAGCAATAGTTCATTTAGGAACCCATATATACTTAGACTCATTATAAGCATATTTTCTGTAATGACATGTAGAAGTTGTGTGACCTTTTCTACCACAAAAATTGCATTTAACAAATGGTGTGTTTGATGTCTTAGGTGCAGCAAAAAATTTCTTGAAAGATTTCTCATGTATCTTCTGTTTATAGCCTATTCCAGCCTTATCATAAACACATTTTTGATGTCCTAACACTGTATCCAAGTTATCTCTACCATTTGTGAATCTTGCTAGGTCATTTTTCAGTTTTTCAACCTCTTTAGTCAATTTACAGCTAGATGCATTACAGATTTATTTATCACTAGTAATTCTAGATAGATCACCATTCAAATGATTTATATGTTTCTCCAACTTAGGACATTTATCACATATAGGTGCATCTAAAACAGTAGCTAGTTTTTCTTTTAAAGCACAATTTTCTGTTTTTAATTGATCTACCTCTTTGTTTAAAACAAAAATTTTCTCCTCCAAGCATGTGATGGTTTTCTTAGACTTAGTTAGCAATCTAGCAAGTCTAATGGATTCTTTGTGAAGTTCTTCAAAAGCATTTTGTAATTCATCATAAGAAGGTTGATAATTAGAGCTTACTTCACTTTCTGAATCACTATCATTGTTGGCCATCAAACACAAGTTTGCCTCCTCAGATTCAGATTTTTCAGTGGATTCTAGATCATTATCATCCCAAGCAATGTAGGCCTTTCTTGGCTTTCTCCACTTCTTGTCCTTTGAGTCAAACTTTTCAGTTTTGTCCTTCTTTTGCAACTTTGGACAGTCAAGCTTCATGTGGACAATCTTTCCACATTCATAGCATGTGATGTTGTTGGAAGAGCTGTCACCTTTGCTGAAACTTCTCCTTTGAAAAGTGGATGGCTTTCTTTTGAAGTTGCCTTTCTTTTTTAGGAACTTCTTGAAAATTCTAACTAGCATTCCCATCTCTTCTTCAGATTCAGCCTCTTGTTCTGAATCATCATCACTGTCTTCTACTTCTTTGACTTGGGATTTCAGAGCCAATCCCTTCTTTCTTTTATCAATTTCTTCACTCTCATTCAGTCTGTTCAACTCCAATTCATGCTCTTGTAGTATTACAAACAATGTGGCAATGATCATTGATGAGAGGTCTCTAGATTCTGATATTGGAGTGACTTTAGGTTGTCATTCCCTGCTCAAGCATCTCATTACTTTGTTAATTTGATCCTCATTTGATATAGTTTTTCCAAGACCAGCCAATTGATTTACAATGTGTGTGAATCTCTTTTGCATTTCAGTTATAGGTTCTCCTCGATTCATTCTGAACAACTCATAATCATGTGTGAGAGTGTTCATTCTTGCTCTTTTGACATCTGAGGTTCCTTCTTGTGTTACTTGTAATGTATCCCACATCTCCTTTGCCGATTTGCAATTTGAAACCCTGAAAAACACATCATGGCTTAAAGCAGATGTTATAATATTCTTAGCACGTGCATTATATTGAACTCTTTTCCTATCATCCTCATTCCATTCAGTTTTAGGCTTATTTCTTGGAGCACCATTAGCATCTACAGTAGAGGGGACAAATGGTCCACTTTCTACTGCATATCCCAAATGTCAACACTTACTGCCTCAAGAAAGATTACCATTCTTCCCTTCCAATAGATATACTCAAATCCATTGAAGGCAGGAGGGCGTGCAAGGGAAGCCCCTTTCATTTAAACAGTCATTGTAAGCCATTCTCTTATAGCTGTTAAGCCAAACTTAAGAGTTTAGCTCTGATGCCAATTGTTGTTTTGGCTTCAACGACTCAAGAGGGGGGGTGAATTAAGTTTTCAATAAAATCTTTCCCTCTTAAAAACTTTTCACAAAACTTTACTTTTCAGAGTTGCGGATTTGTGGCCTCAAGATCCTTTATAAATCAATGAGGGTTTATTTAAAATCTTGAATAGAAAGATGATGAGGATAAGAAAGATTGATTCAGAATTAATCCAGAATAGATTCAGGTTCAATAATTCAGTAATAGTTCAGTTTTAGTAATCAAGAATGGTTTTGATCAACTCATTTTTGAATGCAGATAACACAGACTTGATTACAATCAAACTTGGTTTTCAATACAGTTTATACAGATCAAGAACAAAAATTATATTGAACTTTAAACATCAAAATCACAGGTTCTTGATCATAAATAGAAAGTAAAGGAGTTTGAGTTTAGGGATACCACACAACCAGATTTATCCTGGTTCAGTCACCTCCACTGTGACCTACATCCAGTCCTCACTCCACCTGTGGGTTTTCACACACTAACACACAAGCTTTGCCAGGTAGCTTGAAAAACCTTTACACCACAGAGCACTCCTTCACCTCGAGATACCGCACTCTTGTGAAGAGCCTCAATGTTCAACCTTAGTGATACCTCACCCTAATCACTCAGAGAGACTCCCTCTCTCTTTACAATCAAAATGTAAAACAAAAGTTGATTCCTAACTCTTAATAGTCAGATAAACAAATTGAAGCACTTTTGAGTATTGAAACACACTTTTCATAATAAGCTCAAGGAAGATGATGAATGATTTTCACAATTGATTTCGTAAAACTGTGATATGTTATAATATTCGTATATGTTGTAAAAGTGTTCATTTGATCCCTCTTTATATAGAAAACAAGTTATAGTTGTTGGGATCAATCAAAACAGATTTGGATCTGATTTAACAGAGTCTGTTTTCTTGATTCTCGTTCTTGAAATAAGATTCTGATAGTTCTTGTAGAATTCGCGCCCATAAAATAACCGAGTCCATCTAGCCATTAAGATTTTACATTCGTATGGGCTAGTAGACGAGCTCCATTTAGTAGACGAGCTCCATATGGTAGATGAGCTCCATATGGTAGACGAGCTTCATATGCTACTTTAGTGGACGAGCACTTCTGTCACTTTAGTGGGCGAGCACTTTTGTCACTTTAGTAGACGAGCGCTTCTGTCACTTTAGTAGACGAGCGCTTGTATCACTTTATTGGACGCCCGCTTTTATCACTTTATTGGATGCCAACTTTTATCACATTATTGGACGAGCGCTTCAATGTTGGACGAGCACTTCTATTATTCCAGTGTTGGACGAGCACTTATATTATTCCAGTGTTGGACGAGCGCTTCTGAAATCTTATTTCCAAAAATCATTTTCATTAATGAAAACTTAATCCTTTTAATGCAGGTTATGAAAAAAATTGATTTTCTTCATGCATCTTTTTAATTGAGCTATTTGTGAATAAGAGATTTCATCTCTTACAAATCATCTAAGACTTGAATCTAATTTCTCCTTTACACTCTTGTCTTGATGATTCCTTGATCTTTGTCCTTGCTCTTTGATTCCTCCAAGTTCTTCCTTGAATATTCTCCTTTGATTGCTCACTGAACTTGTTGATCACTGCTTGATACCCGTCTTTGCTATTTGATACTAAAACATTTGCATACACATTAAGTTGTATTTGTCATATATCAAAATCTCTAAATCATTGAGTCTAACACATTCTTTCTTGTCTTGGAAGCTATCACCAGACATTTGCTTTGTTGTCTTGACCCAAGATGCTTCAAATGATTGAAATTTTGAGTGTATCGATCTTTAGGTAACTTTATAGTCGCTTGGTCTTGTATGACTTGACTTCTTCAAGGATCAGACGACTGACACAAGGTCTTGCTTTTTTGTTAAGCCATATTTCATATGCTTGCTTCCAGATGCTAGGCTTCCTTCTGGGTGCTTAGACTTACTTTAGTCTTTCTTCATTCATTTTATATCATTTAACAAATGTTTGGATTCATGAAAACACTCAAGGGTCAGACACTTTGCACAAGCTATATCAGACGCTTGGAGACCTAACATCGTCTTATGCACCTCAAAAGAATGTTCGGTTTCCCTATGTTAACTACTTGAGCATAAGTTAACCCATCGTAATGTCTTCCTTCTCTTTTTCCGACATCCCCGTACCTGGACGAGGTTTAGCTTTGATTTTACTCCTTTCTCCCCACTCACCTCGCTTAAACCTTGGCAAGTTAACATAAATAGTTTTTGACCTTCGATTAAAATTTGTCGAGGCACCTCCCAAACCACAATTACTTAGAGACATATCTTTGAATCTAGAAAAGCCAAATAACTTACCCCTTCTATCTGGCATGTTAGATATAAAAACTTCAACAACCTTTCCCAATTTTTTAAACACCGATCCACATGTCCTTCGAACCAAAGTTGTCAGGAAAATTTGCGAAAAAAGGATTTATACTGGCCATTCTCTCGAATCCTTTGGAGCTGCTCTTATCACTACTAGCCTTACATTGTAGTTGTCCTTATTCTCGCTAGATTTGTTTCGAGCATGGAAATATCCCCTCTCCCTCTTAGACACCTCGATGTCCCATTAAAGAAGAACCTACTTAACTAAGCATTTGCCGTTTATTAACGTTAGCACGCTTTACTATTATCGAAAATAATAAAATATTTAAAACTTGAAAATCTTTAAAACAAACAAACATACACAACATAAAATACACATTTACATACAACATATATACAGAGTTATTAGAGAAGATTTTTTTTATAAATAGATTTGGATTCCAAACTATAGATTCAAATGATTGTCTCTTTTTTAGTGTTTTGGTTTTATGTCTGATGAGTGTGATTTCACCTCATCTCTGTCTATCATTTTGCATGCATTTTCATGTAGTTTAGGCATATTTTTATTAGATTTTAGGTTAATTTTCCTTTGGAACGGGTAAGGCGGTTTTCGTGTGTTGTTTTGCAGATATCAAGGGTAAAATGCTCAAGATCAACCATGATGGAGTTTGGATGAAGATAGGGCTTTAAAAGTGAAGAAAATGAGCCAAACAGAGCCCATCACGGCCTAGCCGTGATGCCCATCACGGCCATGATCGAGCAAAACTGAAAAAGAACAAAGGCTGAAGTCAGAGTCTGTCACGGCCTGGCCGTGATAGCCATCACGGCCGTGACCCAAAACCACCACAAGTCAGAGCACATCACGGCCCAGCCGTAATTCAGAACACGGCCACAAAGGGAATACTCGCGTCGCGAGAAATATATTCGCGTCGCGAACTAATGGATCTTGCAGAACTGCCAGAAACAGAGACCGTCACGGCCAGCCCGTGATGGCCATCACGGCCGTGACGCGCATTACTTGGACCTGAAGAAACCGAAATAGATCAGATTTTGAGTTGGTTTGGGACTCTAACTTCCAAATTTCTATAAATAAGGACCAAGGCATCAGATCAGATCCATCATCTATCATCTAGACTTGTACACAAGGACTTAGGCATAGATCTCTCTTCTCTTCTCCTCCTCTCATCTCTTTTCTGATTTTCTATTATGTTGTCAACCCAGCTTGTCATCTCCATGGCAAGACTGGAGTAGTAGTTTGTTTCTAGGGATTGGGGCTCTGCCCGTGTTTTGTAAATGTTGTTGATTTGATGTAAAATCGTTGTTGATTTCATTATTGTTTTAGATCTGATTTCTAGTGTGTTAACCACTCATAAATTTCGGCAACCGCTTATTTGCGTGACGTAGACGTTCTAAGGAGGAACCTAGCGGTGAACTTAGGATTTCTAGGGTGTTTCACTCGTAAAGCCCGGCGGCCACTGGTTTGTGAGATGTGGATGATCCAAGGAGGAACCTAGCGGTGAACTTAGGTTATTTGTATAACTTAGACATTATAAGGAGGAACCTAGCGGTGAACTTAGGTGTCGGACCTATAGAAGTCAGACTTGGGACTGAAATCACGAGAGTTAGAAGCCGTCCCTCGAGGAGCAACGAGTTGTCAAAAAGCGCAAAGGGTCTAATCTGGGATCGACTACCACGAGAGTAGGGGTCGGGTCAATTGGGCACGGCTTTTGTAACCCGAGAGGGAGCTTAAGCTATTAGAGGATAAACTAGCCTTCAAGGCAATTTCGGTAATCAACAAAGGTAAATCAGATTAGCAACATAAACAGCCTCAAAGGTAACCCAAATCCCTAGGAATCCGTTTAAATCTAAAACCCCATAAACAATTGTTTTCTGTTTTAATTGTTCTCTGCTCATCTATCTTTTAAATTTCGAATTCAAACCTTTTTCAAAACCCTATAAAAAGTCCAGATCTAATCGATTCGAAAACCGATTGCGATTCGGGAACACAGTCTCTGTGGGTTCGATATCTTTTATTACTTGACGGCAATCCGGTACACTTACCGGAATCGCAGGAGCGTCGTCGCTAGTCGACTTATGCCACATCAATGTCCCCCCATGTTTTTTTTTTGTATTTTGTATTTTTTTTAATTTTTAATAATAATATAATGATATGCTTCAAATGATAGATAAAATCCAAGGTGCCAACCTAGTTGGGATGCTGAATTTTATAGTGATGCATCTGTATGTCATTCTTTGCTTAAAAAACAAATATACATAGGTCCATCGGAGTACACATTGTCCCATCAGTGGGGTGTAAGACCCTAGAACCATCTATACAGACTCGATCAAGAAACAAAAATACATATTTACATATATACACACATTCATACATATTGAAACAAAGGAAGATCCCGTAAAACTACCCAGCCTGTCTCTCACAAAAATACATCAAAATACAACAGAAGCTCACTGAGTTTCTATCGACACACTGGCAGTACCATACCATCAGTGGTATGGGCGTCGATAGCTACCCTCACCCTCATCATAGGGACGTTTGTACAGACAAGGCGCCCAGACAAACTCGTCACTGCTAACGAAAATCCTACGTTACCGGCTGGACTCCAAATACTGCCTACTCCTACGCTGAGAACCTCAATACATCGTGTTTCTCCTATTGGTTGCATAAGGTTCTCGACGTTGTTCCGAATGTCATCTGGAAACTTTCCCTGCCTTGGTGGATACCAAATCTTAGAGAAAGATAGTCTCTATGCAATCCGGAACAGGCCTATCACAGTGAAGAACATATCTCCTCCATATCTAATATACAGACTGACGGGACCAACGCAAACCGTGAAGAACTATGAATGGTCGACCCACCAACCATAAGGGTCGTGGTACATGATCTCAAGGTCGTCCAAGATTGGGATCCTGGTGGCTGTGCCAAGAGAAAGTATCGGGATCCATGATCCCGCCACCCCACCATCGGCATCCTACTCAAACTGCTCATCTGCCCATATTGACATATACATATAAAAACATGGCAGGGGAGATAAGCAACCCTAACATAGTCATAAAAAGGGAATGGGAAACATATAGAATAACATGTTTACAAACAGCACATATACACCAACATCAAACATCTCGCAAGTCATACTATTACAAATCATCCTCAATTCACATATCCCAATTAATCCTCTAAGGAATCACAACTCCTATATATGCATGTCGACCGATATCGTTCACTGGGAATACTTATTCCTGGACATTCTCTCTCTAGAGCATTCCTTTACTTAGAGAATGTTAGTTAGTTTGTCTAGGTAACTATTCAGATCGTCGTGACCAACAAGAGTGCATCCCAATAAGAGTGCATCCCTTATAAACACAACACGATAGGGGTATCTTGGCATGGCTAGAGAGCTTCCAAGAGAGAGAGAGTGTGTGTGTGATGTTTCATGAGAATATAAATGAGGAAAATCAAGAATGAAAGTGAAGAGAAAACTTAAGTTGACCCCCTCAGTTGAGCATGCTCAGGTTGCATGCTTAAGCGTGCCCACGCTCTAGCGTGGGCTCCCTCCACGCTACATCTCTGCCATGCATTAGCTTTGTGATTCCACGTGTCCCACACGTGTCCAAGACCACTCAACATCTAGCTACCCACGCTTGAGAGTTGGCATGCTCAAACGTTGGGCTTCTCCATGCTTAAGCTTGGAGCATGCTGCCGATACCCGATTTTGCACGTTTCTATGCATTCCGAGCTCGTTTCAACTCCGATCTTTCCCAAATTTGAAATACAAGCTCACCAACAGATAAGGAAAATGATTAAGCCCTTAGACATGCCTAATTGATGTCCCACACTCTAATCAAGAAAACGTGGTGTTACAGCCTCCTTTGCGCCTCCCTCCACTATCCCTCCATACTATCCCTCAAATATTTTTCACCATTATATTTATGCACTCTGCTTTTAGATGACATTTTTCACTCAGTGATATTTTATTTCCAGGTATTTTTGGTAGTCAAAATTTATATTAGGCATTGATTGGGTCGAGTGGTGAAGATTTATTTAAGAGGACAAAACTTTCTTAGAGGTCAAGTTTTCATTACAACACTTAAATCCGAAGCCAAGCCGAGTTTCTTACCGCTAGGACCAATAGGTATTGGTGGATTATGATATCTTTAAATATCTCTTCGAATTTGTTCTTTTGAAAAATGCATTTATCCACATCTATAAATCTATAAATATATAAATATATTAAGATTGTAGAATGATTTTCACTGTACATCTGACATGGCATGGCTTCCATGATTTAGGGAGCTTAATTGTTTTTTTATTGTCTACTTTGCATCTGATTTTATTATTATAATTTATTTTATTCTCTTGGTAGCTTAACCAGATAGATGAGCATTTATTTGGATTAGACATTGAAAATAGGATGAGCATTTCACACGTAACTCTTATTTTCCGTCTTTCTCATTTTTCTCTCTGCCTTGTCATGGCCGTCAACGTCTGGACGGAGAGGGGCACTGCGTTGGTGGTTGTGGCGACACGGTGGTGGGACGGCGGCGGGACTGCGGAAGGTCCTCTTCTTTTCTCTCTTTTCTTCTTCCTTCCTTCTTCTCTTCTCCTCTGATTCATTTATTCTCTTCTCTTCTTTTTTTTCCCTCGTTCTTCTTACTGATAGCTTTAAAAGTGCACACTTTCTTGAGATTGACGGTTCATCTTGAGGATGGTGTTTCTCATTAACTTGGAAATAAATTATTTGTCAGTTTCCATTTTACATTTTTTTTGCTTTGATGATTTGATTGCTCAAGTTCTTCTGAAGGAGGTTTCCTCTTCTGGGTCATTGAGATTTGATATTTTTCAACTCATTCCCTTTGGTACCAAGAGAATGTCTAGAACAGTGGTGGTTTTTTATTTTGACAAGACCATTGTTGATTGCGATAGTGACAACTGGGTCGTCGACAAATTGGATTTCAATGATCTCCTGGTAACTTTGTTATTTAATTTTATTTAAATTATATTTTGTGTCATCGTATTCTCTGTTTTTCAAAAATAATGTTTTTTTCTTTTTAATTTGGCAATATGCATTGTGTTTGTGTTCTAGGTGTAAATAATTGAGTCTTTTGTTTCTTGACCTTTATTTTATAGGATAGGATGATGATGGAGCTTAATTAACAAGGTGTAACCATTGAGAACATTGAAGAGGTCTTGCATAGGATTCATATGCACCCCAAAATAATATCTGCTATTAAAGCAGCTCACGCTTTAGGGTATGTTTCTCTTTCCTCATCTTTTAATTTTCCCATACACAATTTTTTTTTCAAAAAAAATATATAATTAATTTGAGGATGGCATTTTGGTGGCATTTGTTATTGACAGGTGAGATTTGAGGATTGTAAATGATGCTAACATGTTCTTGTTGGAACCAAAGTGATTTGGATTTAATTAATATCTAAGTTTTGACGTTAACTTAAGAATTAAATTTGCTTTGCAAAGTGTTAGTTGAGATCTAACATGTGCTTTCAGTTGTGCAGGAATATTTAAAAATAAGTAATAGAAACTTGGGATAAGTTTTCATTGAAAAATATGCGTCCACCCTTATAGACGGACTGCTCAATGTTTTGGTAAAAGTTACTTATTTATTTGAGTAGACTGTTTTCTTAAGTAGACGAGGCTCTAAATGCTTACTAGACGGAAATAAAAATAACTTCTTAGATACAGCAAGTCCAAAGACTTGATAGTAAACATGTCTAGATTGCCACGTCAGCAGACGAAAGTAATTGGTAAAATTGAATGAACTGAAAATTAAATTAATCAGGTAGACGAGCTCTTTCTGCCACGTCACTAAACAAAGATATTTATAACTCATTGAGGTATAACAAGTCCAAAGACTTGATAGAAGAGAGGATATACCACGTCATCAGACGAGCAAAATAAATTGTTGAAATAGACTTGGTCTCACATATAACTAAGTAGACGGAAGTTTTAAAGTAGACGAGCTCCATCTTTGAATAAATAAATGCAATCCGAATCTCTTGAATTTATTTCAAATGATTGATATTTATTTCAATAGAATATTTGTTCTTCACATTTGTTTTATCTGCTTTAATGTTTTACCTTATTGTAAAAGAAACATAGTACCTTCAAGAAATGCAAAAAGCTGAATCGTACAATGAGATACTGTAAAACGATCTGTAGGAGGACAACTTTATGGCGGAAAAAGCTGGATTGTACACAAAGGAGGAATAACAAGTTCACAAGCTGCAACACTCAGCAATGAGCCTCCAATTTCATGCTACATCAATAACCAAGAGTACTATTCAGCTTGCCACAGTCAAGCTAGTCACAACGGACATCATCCATTAAATGCTATCTCTAAAGGGGATTATTCAAAATAACCGTTGAAGAAATACAAGTGAAGAAGAAGGTCACTATAAATAGAAGGCCTAAGATACTGAAGAACAACTCTTGCCTGCACAACCTTGAGAGCTCAACTTTTGTCAAACTACTATCATTATCACTCATACTCATATTTATTTAAGAGCAAGAGTTTGTATTCTTTAATTTGAATATTGTGAAAATATTCATCTGATCTTAAACTTTCATATCCTCACACATAGTGAGTTAAAAAGATCAAACGTTGAATCTCTTTGTTAGAGTTAGAGCCTGAAGAGGCTTGGTAAGAAAGAAATACTTGTAAGCCTGGAGAGGTGTTGAATACTTGGTTGTAATCTATTTTGGAAAATAGTGGAGAAAAACCTTCAAGTAGAAGGGACTGGACGTAGCTCTTGGTTGGAAGAGAGTGAACCAGGATAAAACATCTTGTGTGAATCTTCTATTCCTAAACTCTTATAGCTTTATTAGTTTATTAATAACTGAGGGGTTTTTATATTGCTTTTGTTAAAGCTTTTTAAAAGATCTGTTTCTTTATACTTCCTTCTGTTTTTAATCCTCTTGTGTGTAAAAATTGTTTTAAAGGTTGTTTTCGAAAATCATTAACAAACACAATTCAACCCCCTTCTTGTGCTTGCCTGCGTCAACTTCAGTTGGTATCAGAGCTCAGCCTCGAAAGGGTTGAGCATCTAACAAGTGCTGAGGGAGTTCGATCCAATAACCATGGATGCAGAAGGACAAGCTATCAACATACCTCCTCTCTTTGATGGAATATATTATGACTACTGGAAGAAGAGAATGATGGCCTTCTTGGATGCGCAAAATGTAGATATTTGGGAGCTGATTGAAACCGACTACACTGAACCAAGAGATGAAGCTAGAGCTACTGTTTCTAGAGCCCAATGGACTCAAGAGCAGAAAAACCAACATCAGCTGAATCTGAAGGCTAAGCACTATCTCATGTGTGCTAACCAGATCTGAACATGACAAAGTTCACAGCTGCAATACTACTAAAGAAATCTGGGATACTCTTGCCCTAGCTCATGAGAGTTCCTCACAAGTTAAGGAATCAAAGATCAGCATGCTGGTTCATCAGTATGAGCTGTTCAAGATGGGTGAACATGAAACAATAGACCAAATGTTTGAAAGATTCCAAACCATCGCCAACAGTCTCAGATCTCTTGGATCTGTTTATGAAAATAGAGATCGTGTCAGAAAAATCCTGAGAAGTCTATCCAAGCAATGGAGACCCAAAGTAACTGCTATTCAGGAAGCCAAAAACCTAAATACACTCTCTCTGGAAGAGTTTCTTGGATCTATCAAGGTTCATGAACTTGAACTTAATGAAGAAGAAAATTCCAGAAAAGGAAAATCTATTGCCCTAAAGGCAAAGAAAGCAAGTTCATCAAAAGTTCTCAAAGCTAGTGAGTCATCAGATGAGTCTGAATCTTTTGATAATGATGAAGGATCAGATGAGGATGAATTGTCCTTCATCTCCAGGAAGATTCAACATATGTAGAGAAAGAAAGGTGGTTTCAGAAGGAAGCAACTCAACAAAAAGTTTTCCAAGGAGAACTCAGACTCCAAGGAAAAAGGTCCACCCTTGTGCTTTGAATACAAGAAACCTAGTCATTTCAAAGCTGACTGCCCTGAGCTAAAGGATAAAAAGAAATTCTTCAAAAAGAAGAAAGGCTTAATGGCTACATGGGAGGATCTTGATCTGTCTTAATCAGATGAAGAAAATGAAGCTGAGGAAGAGGCAAATATCTGTCTCATGGCAGATACTGCATCAGAAAGTGAATACACTGATGCTGAGGTAATGGACTCTGACTCGTCCACTCTTCAAAATGCTTTTGATGAACTGTTGCATGAGTCGTCTATACTATCTCGAGAATATAAGAGTCTCAAAAAGAAATTTTCTAAACTGACTAGAGAATATGATAGGGTCTGCATTAAGAAACAAAACCTTAAGGATGAAAATGACATACTAAAATCAGTGAATGTCAGTCTAGCTGACAAAATGGTGTGTGAACCTGATGCTTCTTGTGAAGTTGCAAAACTGAAACAAGATATAACATATCTGATAGATTCTGTGTAAAAGCTTGTAGGTGGCTCAGATAAACTTAGTCTCATTTTAAGGTACTCTAGGTCACCTCATGATAAATCTGGCCTTGGCTATGACAAAGAGAAGCAAGATGCATCTCACAAAAAGTCAAAACCACTTACACAGCATAGAGCTTCAAAAGTTCCAGATAAATATGCTAAAGCTAAGTCTAGCTCGTCCAACACCTTTTGCAAAGTGTGTGGAAAAGATGAACATATTACATCTAGATGCATACATAATAAACATGCTAAGCATACTCGTCCAGTGACAACTAACAAGAAAGGACCCAAGTCAGTTTGGGTACCTAAAGATAAGATAATACATGTTGCAGATTTGCTTAACAACAGGAAGAAAACAGATGTCTTGGTACTTGGACAGTGGTTGCTCACGACACATATGGGAGAAAGGTCTATGTTCCAAAACCTTAAGCCCAAAATGGTGGCTGGGTCACATTTGGAGGAAATCGGAAAGGGAATATCATTGGTATAGGTAAAATTGGCAAACATCATTTTCCCTCCATTGATAATGTTCTTTTAGTAAATGGCTTGAAGCACAATCTGCTAAGCATAAGTCAATTATGTGACAATGGATATGCAGTTTCTTTTGATAAGAACATGTGTACTATCAAGAAAGATGATGGATCACTTTTATTCACTGCTAAGAGGCAAAATAATCTCTATAAGATTGACTTGGAGGACCTCTCAAATCAAAGTGTCTCATGTCTAGTGTCCATTGAAGATGAGCGATGGATTTGGCACAAAAGGCTAGGTTATGCAAGCTTGAAATTAATTTCAAAGCTAAACAAGCATAACCTCGTGAGAGGACTACCAAATCTTTAGTTCAAATCTGATGCTCTCTATGATGCATGTCAAAAGGGAAAACAAGTCAAATGTTCTTTTGAATCTAAGAATGTTGTTAGTACCAATAGACCACTAGAGTTGCTACATCTTGATCTTTTTGGTCCAACAAGGACTGCCTCTGTCAGTGGTAAGAAATATGGTCTTGTCATAGTGGATGACTACACTAGATGGACAGGGGTTATGTTCCTAACTCACAAGGATGAGTCTTTTAAGGTCTTTTTTGTATTCTGCAAACATGTACAAAATGAAAAAGGCATGTGTATCACTTCAATCAGAAGTGACCATGGGGGAGAGTTTGAAAATGAGCTATTTCATATGTTCGGTGAAGAAAGTGGTATCCTTCACAACTTCTCAATACCTAGAACACCACAACAAAATGGTGTGGTAGAGAGAAAGAACAGATCTCTTCAAGAGATGGCTAGAACTATGCTCAATGACAACTCTGCCCCTAGACATACGGGCTGAAGTGCATTATCTTGCTGCTACATTCAAAGCAGAATATACATTAGACCTATCCTGAATAAGACTCCTTATGAATTGTGGAAAGGATGAAAACCCAACATATTTTATTTTCACCCCTTTGGTTATAAATGCTATATACTGAATACTAAAGATCAATTTGGTAAGTTTGATGCTAAAACAGATAATGGAATACTATTAGGTTATTTTGAAACATCTAAAGGCTTTAGAGTTTATAATTCTAGGACTCTGATAGTAGAGGAAAGTATTCATGTCAAGTTTGACGATAAACAGCCTGATAAGTAATTATCAGAGTTGGATGAAGCTTTTGCAGATTTTGATCTAAACATTCCAGAAGACTCACCAGAGATAAAAGTTGATGATCAAGCATATGACCCCACTCAACAACCAGAAACTTCCACTTCTCAACATGATTCAGTTCAAAAATCTTGGTACTTTAAGAATTATCGTCCACTAGATCAGATAATTGGAAACCCCAATGACAAGCTAAGAACTAGATCAACTTTTAGAGAACAAGATATTTCTGCACTAATCTGAGTTGGAACCAAAGACAGTAGGCGAGGCTCTACTAGACGATGGTTGGATTCTAGCTATGCAAGAAGAACTCAATCAGTTTGAAAGAAGTGATGTTTGGACTCTGGTTCCCCTGCCCAAAGACAAATCAGTGATTGGAACAAAGTGGGTTTACATAAACAAACTTGATGAAAATGGTACGGTGATAAGAAACAAAACAAGACTTGTTGCTCAAGGTTTCTATCAAGGAGAAGGTATAGATTATACCGAAACTTTTGTACCTGTTTCTAGATTAGAAGCTATTAGAGTTCTACTTTCATTTGATGTACATCATAGTATTATGCTTTTTCAGATGGATGTTAAAAGTGCTTTTCTAAATGGCTTTATTAATGAAGAAGTTTATGTTATGCAACCTCCGGGTTTTGAGTGTGAAACCCATCCTGAGCATGTATATAAGCTTAAGAAAGCTTTGTACGGTCTTAAGAAATCTCCTAGAGCTTGGTATGACAGACTAAGTTCTTTTCTTATGGAAAATGGATTCATTAGAGGAAAGGTGGACACAACCTTATTTATAAAATCCATTAAGTCTAATTTCATATTTGTACAAATATATGTTGATGATATTATTTTTGGTGGTACTAATGAGTCTCTATGCAAAGAATTCTCTAAGTTAATGCAAAAGGATTTTGAAATAAGCATGATGGGAGAACTCAAATTCTTCCTTGGACTTCAAGTAAAACAAACCTTGGACGAGGTGCTCATCCACCAAACTAAGTATACAAAAAATCTTCTAAAGAAGTTTAATATGGATGATTGTAAGCCAATGAATACTCCTATGCACCCCACTTCCATACTGAATAAATATGATAAAGAGAAAAAATATAGACCAAAAGGTATATAGAGGTATGATATGATCTCTCCTATATCTGACTGCATCTAGGCCTGATATTATATTCAGTGTATGTTTATGTGCTCGATTTCAATCTGATCCTAGAGAATCTCACTTATCAGCAGTTAAGAGAATTTTTAGATATTTAAAAGGTACTACTAATCTTGTTTTGTGCTTTAAGAAAAATGGAGATTACAGATTAGTTGGTTTCTGTGATGCTGACTATGCTGGAGATAGAATTGAAAGAAAAAGCACTAGTGGATGAATGCACTTCATTGGAGCTAATTTTGTCTCATGGTCAAGCAAAAGACAAAGTACCATTGCCTTATCAACTGCTGAAGCTGAGTATATATCAGCTGCATGTTGCTACACACAACTTCTCTGGATCAAACATCAATTGGAGGACTACAATGTATTTGTAAGTAGTATTCCACTTATGTGTGATAATACTGCTGCAATAAATCTATCTAAGAATCCAATTTTGCATTCTAGATCTAAGCACATAGAGATTAAACATCATTTCATTAGGGATTATGTGCAAAAAGGTGTATTTGATATACAATTTGTTGATATTGACCATCAATGGGCAGATATCGTTACTAAACCTCTTGCAGAGGACAGATTTATCTTTATTAGGAAGCATCTTAACATGATATGTGTGGATTAATTTAGGCGTCCAGCCTTGAGAAAAAATTGTTTTGATAATCTTGCGTCTATTACTTATGCACGTTTAATACCTATTAAAAGTTGGGCGTCTATTGCATGTTGTGTTGCACATCTACTATATGTCGCGTCTGCTGGTATTGTTTACTGCTTCAGTGTGTAGTTTCAGACGAGTCCACATTTGCCTGCATCTAAGCATATTTTTCTTAAATGCATTGATTTTGTCTCAATGATAAATTTATCCTTTATTCTCTTTGCTGAGTCAGTACTTTCATCAATCCCATCAAGGCCTTTTTATAGTTCCAAGTTACCAACGCCGTTTTATCCATAATGACATGTCATGTCAAATTATTTTTCTTAAACCTTTGGGATTTAAAAATCTTTTAAAAGTAATCTTTCCCCTCCAAGAAAAACTTTACACTTCCCTGAAACTCTCAAGCTCTTCTTATCTCTGTTTTCCAAACCCTAACTATTCTCACCAAAATGGCTTCTTCTTCAACCTTCAACGTGGACAAGCTTAACTTGGCAATTGAGCATCATTTCAACTTTGGAGTGTTACAAGACTACAACTTAGACATAAGCAAGTATGTTGATGCAACTGGATGGGGAGGACTCTTCACAGAGAAAGTCTCTGTCTTTCCCAACCTGATTAGGGATTTCTGGAGGAATGTTCAAGTGACTGATACTGACTTCTTCTCTACTGTGTTGAGAAAGAAGACTGTAGTCTCGGAGAAGACTATTGCTAATGCCATTTTCTGTGCTTAGGAAGGTTTGGTTTTTACTGAGTCATTGGAAGCTGATTTGGGTGGCTCTGAGACCATTGAAGTCTGTCTCATGAAAGAAGACACGGTCAGAACTCACTCTTGGAAAGCTGTTGAAATGAAGGACATTGTTCGCATCCTTCATCAACTTCTTAATAAGGTGGTTCTTCATAAGGTTGGATCCAAGGACAACCTCTCCTCTCTTCACAAATTCTGCCTTTACCATCTTCTCACCGTAACGAAAATCAATCTTCCAAGAATTCTGTATGGAAGATTTAGAGATGCTGCGATGAACAAGAAAAGACTCTCAGAATTTCCCTATTGCCATCTTCTTTCTAAGATTTTCAAGACTCAAGGAATTCATGAAATTCTTGCTTCAAGGACTCCTAAAGAGCAAGCTAGGATCTTAACTGAAAAACCTATGTTAGTTGCAGACTTTGGTAAAATGAATATAGCTAACATGAACCTCGGTACCTATGCTACTGCTGAAATGGCCAAAACCATGGTTCATCTTCACACCAATGCCACAGGGATTCGGTTGCAGATAGAGCACAACTAAAACAGGAGATTGCAGCTGAGCTTCGACAGGAGATGAACGAGCAGTTTGCCCAGCAGATGGCAATATTTACTTCTTTGTCCCAGCAGATGACAAAGGTGTCCAACCCTCTGTCCAACCCTCTGTCCATGTGAGCACTAAGGGCTCATGTGATCCTCCTCATCATCCTGAAAATGATGATGATGCTGCTGCTGATGATGATGATGATGATGATGATGATGATGATGATGATGATGACGACCCTGATAGGTGTGAGCTGTATGTTGATGATCATCATCATCATCGCCGCTTAGTGGCATTGGGTAGGGCATATAATAAGTTAGGTAATACCATACACCATCGGTTATTACCGGATGATCATCTGAGGGTGTCTGTTGAGATTATTCGAGATGCTGATGCTCGAGTCCCTGTGCCCACTGAGGAGGTTCAAACAGTGGGTCAGGCCCCCGGTAACTTCATCCTCTGGCCAAGAAGACTGGTCAGCTTTCTTGTTGCATCTGAGGTATTCGGTTAGTTGTGTTTTTCTATATTCATAGTTGAAATATATTTATTATTGTTTAAAGATAATGCTTTATTTGTATTTGTTATAGGATGTTGGAAATGATATTGTGCCTAAAAGGTCGGATCTAGGAAGACCAGAGATGTCTGCTCCTGTCAAGGTATTCATTTGACCATTTAGTTCATAACGAATTAAATAACTTAATTATCCGTGATTACTAATATATATCTATGTTGTTTAGGGGATCGACAAAGGGGCACCTGGCCATGGTGATGTTTTCAAAGATCTTGCTATACAGAGTTGTCACCATGGAGGATGATGCAGCATTGGTAACGTTGGAACATGATGCCAGCCCCAGTGAATCTGTATATACCAAAGAAAGAACTTATGGAGATGGCACTCAATAAAGAAATGGCCAGTTCTGCACACATATCGTTTTGGTGCACGTAAGTACATTTTATTTATAAGTTAAGTACGTAATTAATTTTTAAATACAATGATAATTAACATGTTTTTCCAATATATTAGGTATCTGCATCGTATGTTAGTCGATCAGGGTAACCTCGCCCTTTATGGGTTCATTGACCCCATGTTCATTCAGGGTGATGTTCTCGTAGCATCGGAAGACCCGGTCACTACCATACGTGATATACTTGCCCGAGACGATCATCAATTCTATCTTGCGCCTTATCTCAATAAGTAAGTACCGGTTATTAATTTAAGTATAACTATATATGACTTACAGTCACTAATTGTTCCGCAAATACAGCAAGCATTGGCAACTGTTGCTCTTGTACCCAAGAATGAACGTCGTGGTCTTCTTCTGCTCATTGGGACATAAGCCGGCGAATCAACTGAAGACGATCATCGAAACGTAAGCGTTAAAATACTTTATAATCAGTAATGCAGTTGTTTTAATTATCTGAAATCTATTATATATACTTTAATTAATGTTTTTGTCATGATAGGTCTATTAATGCATCCCACATGCAGCGTGGTGAAAGGCGTACTCGGGCTATCAGATGGATTATTCCCAGCGTAAGATATTTATTAGTTCAAATGCATCAAATGCAGTGGGTACAATAATTGATTTCTATTTTATTTAATTCCTCATATTCTAATTGGGTTTCATTTGTACGTAGTCACGTATACAACGTGGGTCATGGGAATGTGGCTACTATGTGATGCAGTGGATGTTGGAAATTATCTCCTCCGGGATCACTGAAAGATGGAGTGAGGTAAATGTTAATTGACACAATTAGAAGTAATAGTATAGATTCGTTATATGTTTTATGTTAGTTTATTACTTAAAAGATATAATCTTTTGTCCAATTAAACTTGCAGATATTCAACAATCCATCTCCATTGTCTCGATTTCGACATCAACATCATAAAGAGGCGTTGGGCAACTTTCTTTCTTGAAGTGTACCACCCATAGTTTGTATATATGTAGTTAGTTTAAAAACTTATCATATACTAGCTATAGTGTACGTACCTTTGACTGATGATATGTATTAGTGCTCGAGTCTGGTTCAATTCTTCTTCTCTCGTGTTTTGATGTAGCTTTGATAAAGTGTTGTTTTCATTCATTCGAAATTAATTAGGCCTGATGCCCTCTGTTTTCAGATTCTGTGCTCACTAGTCATTTGATGACATGTCAGTATTTTTAACCATATGTGTAAGAGCTAATTGGCTGTGCTAAGAAAATTGAATGAAGTATGTTTTGCTTTTGAATGAGTGTGTCAAAGCTGGTTTGGTGTTCTGTTGTTGTTTCTTGTTTGATCGTGGTCTTGCTGGTTTGTTTATTGATCTGCATTAGTGAAACAGGAATGATTGAAATGTAAATAATAGATTAAAAAAAAAAAGAGATTTTACACATCGGTTCTCAATAACCGATGTGTATATTTAACTTTATACATCGGTTTTGCTTAAAACCGATGTGTAAATTTAACTTTACACATCGGTTCTTTAGAAAACCGATGTAGAAAGTCAATTTTACACATCGGTTTTAAGCAAAACCGATGTAGAAAGTTAAATTTAAAACTGCTTAACAATTGCTAAATTAATTTTACACATCGGTTAGTATAAAACCGATGTTTAAAATATACTTTAAACATCGGTTTTAAAACCGATGTGTAAAGTGGCAATAAACCACATCGGTCGTTTCCACATCAGTTTCAAAACCGATGTGGAAAGCCAAAAATAACCGACGTGGAATCCCTTTTGTGCACTAGTGGATAACAGTTTAATTTTTCATTATTGTAAATCACTAGGCTATCTTTGAAGCATTCATTCTTTCTTCCAGATTGGAGTGAATCACTAAACATCTTTTTGTTATATCTAAATAAAGATGCACATTATCCTGTTTTGGTACTGATTGAAGTACTCTGGAGCAAGGGATAAAAGCTTTTCCCTCCTCTTCACCCCCAATTGATTCAGGGTCGAAACCTTTATAGGCTGAAGACATTGAGACAGGTTCTATAATTAACATCAGTCAAGAGTTGCTCCAAAATGGGCTATTAAGCATCCAAATATCAATAATGAATCGATTTGCTAGAATTAACTTAGTCAAAAATCGCTCTAAAATGGGCTTGTTAAGCCTCATGAATTTCAATGCCAATTTTAGGCAAAATGCTTAACCACCATCATGGGCAGAAGCAAGAAAATATTATGAATGTTTAACCACCACTATGGACAGAAGCATAAGAATCAAATATCAATGTTGCCTAACCACAAAGGCTTACTTGTAGCAATATTAAAATGTTAAAAAATTGGGCATTGAAAGAAACACCAAGAACCAGAAATTTTGCTATTACTTAGCTATGGCAGTAGGAGCATTTTGGTCAAAGTGGAACCTTGTGAAATAGACAGCTATAAACACGAGAAGAGGGGGTTGAATTGTGTTTATCAGAATTTAAACAGAGTTGAAATCTTTTCGCAAACAAAAAGGCTAGATTTGGACGAGTGGAAGAATACATGATGGACGGGTGACTTTTGCAAGCACACCACTTGATAGACGTAAGAAAACTAAGGCAATTAAAGAGTTTAAGGGAAGAGAGATTGACACGGTTATTTATCCTAGTTCACTCTTCAAAGCAAAGAGCTACGTCCAGTCCTTGGCGGCACCAAGATTTACCCACTATAATCGATAAGGTTACAGACTCAAGTATTATTTGCACACCTAGCCTTTTCAGGCTCAAGACAAGTATTGTTTTCACACCTAGCCTCTTTAGGCTCAAGACAAGTATTATTTTCACACCTAACCTCTTTAGGCTCACTCTGGTTTGTTTGAGAGATTTGGTTTGCAATAAATACAACTTCTCACAGGCAGATCTTTCACTAACACTCAGAGAGTGGTTTAAATGTAAGGCTTGGGAAAGTCTGCGTAATAACTTCAAATGATTGAAGAATACAGAATAAAAGAATGAATAAATTAATGCGCAGAGTAATGGCGTTTTAATGCAATGTGTTTTTTCATCTTCAATGGCTTCTATATTTATGGTCTTCAAGCATTTAGGATCCGTTAGAGACATTCCCTCAGATGTTGGCTTCAAGCAGAACTTCATTAATTGCAATAGAGTCGTTCTGGGCAGTCATTAATGCAATAGAGTCGTTCTGGGCAACCATTAATGCAATAGGAACGTTGGTTGTACTCTAACATGAAGGATCGTGGCTTTATGCATCGTGATACAGCCATATCAAAGTTGTGCAGAGAGCTTTGTGTACTTTACTGAGTAGACTTCCCTTTTTGTGTAAGGACTAGAGGTACTAGGGAATAAAGCACGTTGGAAGCATTCTTTAACTGGTCTTTGGTTCTGATTATCCAAGGTTGCTTGAGAGAGTAGCTTCTGACTTTTCTTGATAATCGTAAAACTGAGTAGGAGAGAAGGCTTCAAGTCTCTTTCTGGTTCTTGAACTAAGATTCTGATAATCCTTATAGAATTTGCGTTCATAAGATAAGTGCTTCCATCTTGAAAATAATCGCGTCTATCTAGACATTTAAGATTTCATTTGGGCTAGTAGACGAGCTCCATATTAAAGACTCAGCAAGTCCGAAGACTAGTGGACGAGCGCTCATGTCACATTTAGTGGACGAGCACTTCTGTAACTCTAGTGGACGAGAGCCTCTGTTACTTTAGTGGACGAGAGCCTTTGTTACTTTAGTGGACGAGAGCCTTTGTTACTCTAGTGGACGAGATCCATTTGCCACGTCATTGGACGGATACACCTTTAACTGGTTGAACGTAACCTAGTAGACGAGCTCCATATGCCACGTCATTGGACGAGTCATTCTGACCTTAATGGACGAGCTCTATATGCCACATTAGAAGACACTGGCTTTCATCACTTTGGTGGATGCAAGTTTCTATCTCTTGCGTTATGGACATGCGTTGCAATCACTACAATGTTGGACGTCTGCTTGTTTACACTTTGTTGGACGTCTGTTTGTTTCACTTTGTTGGACGTCTGTTTGTTTCACTTTGTTGGACGTCTGTTTGTTATATTTAATCTGTACACTTGATAGACAGGTTAGCAACCAATATGAAGGTTAATTAAATCATTAACCAATGTTTTGTTCTCATCAAAACTTAGGAAAATGCACATCAAACATTTTAGAGACTTAACAATCTCCCCCTTTTTGATGATGACAAACATTGAGATGATTTAATGAACCTCAGAGAATATCAACAAAGAAAATATCATATATCAGACAGGTTGAAATTTTCTTAAGCGAACAGGTCATATCATATTCATTCTCTCATTCTCCTATAACATATTTCTATATCAAATCTCAATTTCTCCTATTCTCCTCCTTTTGTCAACATCAAAAAGGGTTGTCAAGTTTTATTTATGTGATATGTTAAGGGCAAGATAACATGTTAAGAAAATCATAGTAATGCAGCAAGCATATTAGACATACTCCACTTAAACTATTGTATCATTACTCCCCCTGAACTAATGCATAGTTGAAAGAACATGTATATAGGAGTAATGACAGATTTAGCACAGACATCTTAACATTCAGACATGTCATTCAACAATGCAATGCATGTTTAGATTATCTCTAATAAATAAAAACCTTTCTTCTGCGAGGGGTTTAGTGAAAATATCAGCCCATTGATTTTCAGTTTTAACAAACTTAATATCAAAGATGCCTTTTTGAACATAATCCCTAATGAAATGATGTTTGATTTCAATATGTTTAGCCTTAGAATGCTGAATTGGATTTTTAGTTAAGCATATAGCACTCGAATTATCACACCATACAAATATGTTATGTTTATAAATAGAGTAATCCTCAAGTTGATGTTTTACTTATAAGAGTTGAGAGCAGCAACTAGCAGCAGAGATGTATTTTGCTTCAGCAGTGGATATGGCAATGGTTGTCTGTCTCTTGCTTGACCATGAGACTAAACTTGTCCAATGAAATGACATCATCCACCGGTGCTTTTTCTTTCTATTCTGTCTCCAGCAAAATCAGCATCACAATATCCCACTAATCTGTATTCTTTTGATCTTAAATACAGCAAACCAAGATTAGTAGTTCCAAGCGAAAATCTAAATATTCTTTTAACAGCCTTAAGATGAGATTCTCTAGGATCAGATTGGAATCTAGCACACATACATATACTAAATTGAATGTCAGGTCTGCTTGAAGTTAAGTACAGTAGAGATCCAATCATACCTCTGTAGACAGTTTGATCTACCTTTTTACCTTCATCATCTTTGCTTAGTTTTGCATTGGGTTGCATATGGGTTTTCATGAGATTTACATTTTCCATTTTGTATTTCTTGAGTATATCCTTGGTATATTTTTGTTGATGACTGTAAATTCCATCACTTGTCTGCTTGATTTGTAATCCAAGGAAGAACTTCAATTCTCCCATCATGCTCATCTCAAATTCAGCTTGCGTTAGATTTGAAAATTCCTTGCACAGCTTTTCATTAGTTGCTCCAAAAATAATATCATCAACGTATATTTGAACTATAATAAAGTTCTCTTTAGAGTATTTTTTGAACAGAGTAGTGTCTACTAGTCCTCTAGTAAAACCATTATGCATGAGAAAAGAACCGAGTCTATCATACCATGCTCTAGGTGCTTGTTTCAAACCATATAATGCCTTTTTAAGTTTGAAAACGTGATCTGGTTTATCAGTATCCTCAAAACCAGGGGGTTGTTTAACATACACTTCTTCTTCAATTATACCATTTATAAAAGCACTTTTTACATCCATTTGAAATAGGGTAATTTGGTGTTGTGCAGCATATGACATTAAAATGCGTATGGCTTCTATTCTAGCTACAGGTGCAAAGGTTTCAGTATAATCAATACCTTCTTGTTGGTTATAGCCTTGAGCTACTAACCTTGCCTTATTTCTGACAACTTTACCAGCTTCATCTAATTTGTTTCTGAAGACCCATCTTGTTCCAATAACCGACTTGTTTTTAGGCTTAGAGACAAGAGTCCAGACATCATTTCTGGTGAACTGGTTAAGTTCTTCTTGCATAGCAAGAATCCAACTTTCATCCTCAAGAGCTTCTTCAATGCGTTTAGGCTCCAAATCTGAAATAAAGGCCACATTGCTTGATTCTCTTAATGTGGATCTGGTTCTTACTCCTTCAGAAGGATTTCCAATAATAAGATCCTTAGGATGATGAGTGTTGAACTTCCAATCCCTTTTGAGATCATCATGAAGATCTTGACTTGTCTGCTGACTCGTTTGTTCCACTTGTCTTTCGACCTCGAGCACGATTCTGTTTTGGTTAGATCGGGTTGTTGACTTTCTGGCTTGTTTATATCAAGACCTGCAAGATCATCTTCTAGATCTGATAGTTCTTTATCAGTCTTTAATCCATAATTGAATTTAACATGAAAATATTCTTCAATAATACAAGTTCTTGAATTGTATACTCTAAAAGCCTTAGACTTTTCAGAATAACCTACGAAAATACCTTTATTTACCTTAGAATCAAACTTTCCAAGATTATATTTGGTATTCAGAATAAAACATTCACATCCAAAAGCATGAAAATAAGATATGTTGGGGCTTTTTCCTTTCCACAATTCATAAGGAGTCCTTTTTAGAAAAGGCATAATAAGCATTCTGTTTTGTACATAACAAGCAGTGTTTACAGCTTTTACCCAGAAGTACTTAGGGAGATTATTTTCATTGAGCATATATCTAGCCATCTCTTGCAGAGATCTGTTCTTTCTCTCAACCACTCCATTTTGCTGTGAAGTTCTAGGTGCAGAGAAATTGTGAGAGATTCCATTCTCCTCACAGAACTGTCAAAACTGCTCATTTTCAAATTCTCCCCCATGATCACTTCTAAGGGTAGAAATACAGAAACCCTGATCATTTTTTACTCTTTTGCAGAATACTGAGAAAGCCTTAAAAGACTCATCCTTGTGTGTTAGGAAGAGTACCCATGTGTATCTAGAATAGTCATCAACCATGACAAATCCGTATTTTCTTCCAGCCAGGCTGGCAATACTAATTGGTCCAAACAGATCCATGTGTAACAACTGAAGAGGTCTAGAGGTTGATACTTGTTTTTTAGATTTGAAACTTGATTTTATCTGATTACCTCTCTGACATGCATCACACAAGACATCTTTCTTAAAGCTAATATCAGGAAATCCTCTCACGAGATTATTCCTTTTTAATTCAGAAATTAGTTTCATACTAGCATGTCCTAGTTTCTTATGCCATAACCATCTCTCATCCTCTTTAGATATCAGACAGGTTACACTTTGATCTGAGAGATCAGACAGTTCAATCTTATAAAGATTTTGTTGCCTTTTAGCTGAAAAGAAGGTTTTGCCACTACAGTCTTTAACTATGCATACATCATTGGTAAAGGAAACATCAAAACCACTATCACATAATTGACTTATGCTAAGCAAATTGTGTCTTAATCCTTTAACCATAAGAACATTAGATATAGAGGGAAGAGGGGGTTTACCACCAATAGTACCAATTCTTATAACTTTCCCTTTCTGATTTACTCCGAAGGCAACGTGTCCTCCTTTTCTTAAGTTGGAGGTCTAGGAACATAGACCTTTCTCCTGTCATATGACGCGAGCAACCACTGTCCAGGTACCAGCAGTGGTGTTTTCTTTGTCCCGTTGAGGACATCTGCAACAAAAATTATTTGATCTTTAGGTGGGTCCTTTTCTGTTAGTTCTAGTTCTGTAAAGACTTCCTTCTCTTCTTATGGATACACTTAGACATAACATGCCCAGTTTTTCCACATAAGTTACAAATAGGTGTTGATTTGGTTACAGTTGACTTAACAGATACTGTAGGAACTTTAGTTGATACTTTATGATATGTCTGATGGACATATCCAATACCTTCTTTGTTAAGAGAGTGCTTCTGACTGCCAAGTAGCTTAGTCAGATTGTCTCTACCATTCACAAATTTTGCAAGATCAAAAGTGAGCTCTTCCACTTTCTGTTGAAGTTTTTCAACTTCTTCAGATGGTGATGTTTCACTTGAGATCTTAGCTTCATTAGACTTTTCAGTCTTCAGCTCACTATTCTCTTTAGCCAGCTTCTCGCACTCTTGAGATTTCTGTTTATGCTCACTGGTGAGCTTTACATACTCTCTCTTGAGGGATTTGAAGGCTTTAGATAAGCAGTTGGATTCCTCTAACAACTCCTCATAGGCATCAAGTAATTCCTCATAGTCAGGATGTACCTCATCATCAGAGTCTGAGTCAGTGTTGGCCATCAAACAGAGATTGGCTTCTTCCTCTGTTTCTTCATCAGAAGATGTTGACTCCAGATCCTCCCAAGTAGCCATCATTCCTTTCTTCTTCTTCTTGAAGAATTTCTTAAAAGAGGCATTCTTTAGTTGAGGACATTCAGCCTTGAAGTGACCGAGCTTCTTGCACTCATAGCAAACAATTGGACTTTTGTCTGTTGAGGTGGATTCTTTGAAGTTCTTGTCCTTGTTGAACCTTCTGAATGGTCTATCCCTCTTGAACTTCTTTTTCTGTAGGAGAAGCTTTATCTTCCTGGTCAGGAGAGACAACTCTTCATCACTCTCAGAATCCTCGAGTTCTGATAGTCAGCATCACTAGACGACTCATCTGCCTTTAGAGCCTTGGAAAATTTTGCTGACTTTTGATCAGCTTTCAGAGCAATTGACTTGCCCTTCTTTGGTGCAACTTCATCTCCAAGTTCTTTCTCATGAACAGTGAGTGTTCCAAGAAGTTCATCCATAGTCAAGGTAGTGAGATCCTTGGCTTGGGAGATAGCAGTGACCAAAGGTCTCCACTGTTTAGGTAGACTTCTCAGAATCTTTCCAACCTTCTCAGCGTTGGTATAGACTTTGCCAAGAGATTTTAAACTGTTGATTATAGTTTGGAATCTTCCTATCATCTGAGCAACAGATTCTCCTTCCTCCATGACGAATAGTTCATACTTTCTGACAAGTATAGCAATCTTTGACTCTTTGACTTTAGCTGTTCCTTCATGTGTGACAGCTAAAGTGTCTCATATTTCCTTTGCAGAGTCACAAGCACAAACCTTCTCAAACTCCTCCGGACTGAGAGCATAAACGATGTTATATCTGGCTTTGTGGTTCAGCTCCCATTTTGTCTTTTCTGCACCGGTCCACTGAGCTTTTGGTTTGTCAGTGTTATCATCATTCTTGGGAATGAATGGACCATCTGTGATGACATCCCAAAGATCAGAGTTTGTGGATAGAATAAACCATTGAAATCTATCTTTCCAGTAGTTGTAGTTTTCTCCATTGAAGTAAGGAGGTCTGGTTAGGGAAGCTCCTTCAGTCTTATGACTTCCACTTGAACTAGCTCCAGCCGTCATGTCTATTCTTCAGGACCTTTTACCTCTGCACTGTTAGATGCTCAACCTAGAGGCTGAGCTCTGATACCAACTGAAATAGACAGCTATAAACACAAGAAGGGAGGTTGAATTGTGTTTATCAGAATTTAAGCAGAGTTGAAATCTTTTCGCAAACATAAGGCTAGATTTGGACGAGTGGAAGAATACAGGATGGACGGGTGACTTTTGCAAGCACACCACTTGATAGACGTAAGAAAACTAAGGCAATTAAAGAGTTTAAGGGAAGAGAGATTGACACGGTTATTTATCCTGGTTCACTCTTCAAAGCAAAGAGTTACGTCCAGTCCTTGGCAGCACCAAGATTTATCCACTATAGCTGATAAGGTTACAGACTCAAGTATTATTTGCACACCTAGCCTCTTCAGGCTCAAGACAAGTATTATTTTCACACCTAGCCTCTTCAGGCTCACTCTAGTTTGTTTGAGAGATTTGGTTTGCAATAAATACAACTTCTCACAAGCAGATCTTTCACTAACACTCAGAGAGTGGTTTAAATGTAAGACTTAGGAAAGTCTGCGTAATAACTTCAAATGATTGAATAATATAGAATAAAAGAATGAAGAAATTAATGCGCAGTATAATGGCGTTTTAATGCAATATGTATTCTCTATTTTTCCATCTTCAATGGCTTCTGTATTTATGGTCTTCAAGCATTTAGGATCCGTTAGATACATTCCCTCAGATGTTGGCTTCAAGCAGAACTTCATTAATTGCAATAGAGTCGTTCTGGGCAGTCATTAATGCAATAGAGTCATTCTAGGCAGCCATTAATGCAATAGGAATGTTGGTTGTACTCTAACATGAAGGATCATGGCTTTATGCATCGTGATACAACCATCTCAAAGTTGTGCAGAGAGCTTTTTGTACTTTACTGAGTAGACTTCCCTTTTTGTGTTAGGACCAGAGGTAATAGGGAATAAAGTACGTTGTAAGCATTCTTTAACTGGTCTTTGGTTCTGATTATCCAAGGTTGCTTGAGAGAGTAGCTTCTGACTTTTCTTGATAATCGTGAAACTGAGTAGGAGAGAAGGCTTCAAGTCTCTTTCTGGTTCTTGAACTAAGATTCTGATAATCCTTATAGAGTTTGCGTTCATAATATAAGTGCTTCCATCTTGAAAATAATCGCGTCTATCTAGCCATTTAAGATTTCATTTGGGCTAGTAGACGAGCTCCATATTAAAGACTCAGCAAGTCCGAAGACTAGTAGACGAGCGCTTCTGTCACCTTTATTGGACGAGCACTTCTGTAACTCTAGTGGACGAGAGCCTCCGTTACTCTAGTGGACGAGAGCCTTTGTTACTTTAGTGGACGAGAGCCTCTGTTGCTCTAGTGGACGAGCTCCATTTGCCACATCATTGGACGGATACACCTTTAACTGGTTGAACGTAACCTAGTAGACGAGCTCCATATGCCACGTCATTGGATGAGCCATTCTGACCTTAATGGACGAGCTCCATATGCCACATTAGAAGACGCTGGCTTTCATCACTTTGGTGGATGCAAGTTTCTATCTCTTGCATTCTGGACGTGCGCTGCAATCACTACAATGTTGGACGTCTGTTTGTTTCACTTTGTTGGACGTCTGTTTGTTATATTTAATCTGCACACTCGATAGACAGGTTAGCAACCAATATGAGAAGGTTAATTAAATCATTAACCAATGTTTAGTTCTCATCAAAACTTAGGAAAATGCACATCAGACATTTTAGAGACTTAACACCTTGGGCGTTGACCTCCAATATCATTATCACGTATTTGAAGTTTGAGTCTTGTGCTCTTGAAAATTCCTTCCTTCTGGATGCTTCTTGTTTTGCATAATTGCATCTAATTCTTGGTCTGGTTTATGATCTCCTTGACTTTGTTTTGTTGAGCTTTGTAACAGCATCCGATCCTTCCACATGCGCTTCTTGAGTTGGTCATAGTCTATGTCAGCTTCATTATCATCTTGTGCATAGGGGTCATCTTCTTCATGGATCTTTTCCGTAACTTTTGTCAATTCTTCTTGGCTTGAGAGATGAAGATTTGTGTTTCTTGGGAATGTCCGAAGGTGATGTGGGAGGCAAATGACCTGCCGAAATGGTGGAATTGGCACCAGCAAAGTGGCTTATGGCAAAGTGACTTGTGTTTCGTGAATCAAAGAGAGAAAAATTAGCACTTTTCTAGAGAAGATGACTATAAAGAGAAAAAGAAAGCAAATGGAAAAAGAAAAGGAAAGAGTATGCGGCGGAAAAATAAAATTCAAAGAGGATGATATCTCTCTGACACCATATTAGAAAATATGACATCCATTGGAGGAGAAAAGAAATTGAGAGAAAATATGAATGTGAAATTGATAGAATGGGTGAATTGATTACAAAAAGATTAAGCCTTTATATAGGTTAATGATCTACCAACTAACTATCAACTAACTAACCATATCTTCAATTATCTATATCTCCAATAGGTTCCTCATTTGGCTGCATTACTTTTTATGTCATCATTCAGGTATTCTATGTTAACTTGATACCAAAATGTAATTCTATATTGGTATGTTAGATTGTGTGTGTGTTGGCTTATGTTTTTGGAACTTATCACAAATTTCCAGTTGCATAAATGTTATCCAAATGGAGGTTTTGAATGTAATGTTGTGGTGAATTCCCAAGTACTCCACGGGTTGTTAACTTAATTTTTTTTTTGAAACACAAAAAGAGAATCTATAAATGAAGGTTACAAGGGGTTGTTAACTTAATGAAAGTATATCTTTACTCTTTTATTTTGCTTTGAAATCTTTTTTTTTTTTTTTACTTTTTCTGTTGTGTGGTTCTTTGAGGTGGGGCCAATATCTCTTTTAACTAATCCAAATTTTCGGGAGTTACAATAGAATAATTTTGTGAAACTCGATCTTCGATTTTTTTCTATTCGGCTGGACCTGTAAGTTGAAAATTATTTTCATACAACTATTATATTGCTAATAAATATTAAGTATGTCCATGTTACTCCATTTTATAAATTAGTAATATCATAATAAAAAGAAGAAACGAATATAGAGTAAAAATATTTTTACCTCATATCGAATATATTAAGTGTGACATGCTCTTTCTTAACTACAAATAATTTTTTTTTTAATTACATAACTACAAATATTTTTGATACCGTAAATGTTTAATTTTTTATAGTGTAAAAACAATATGCCATCAGTATATTACTATTAAGTCTTTGGAAAGTTGTCATCTATGATTATATACTTTTACAATATTTATGTGGTTTTTTATGAAAATTTGAATAAAAAATAAATTTAATTCACTTTTATTTAATGTGTTTTCCACTAAATGAAAAGCTTATTGGTACATTTGCACTGGTCCATAACACCAGAACACCTTATGTTTAGAAGTGCATGTGCTCCATAACTTAAAGAGTACGCAAAGAAACAAATGACATATATCCCTGCATGCATGTCAATATGATAAACATAGTTAGGTACGTAAAAACCTTGTTATCCCTAATAACAAACTTCATTATAGTTAACAAATCCTGTTAATCTTCCCTCTATTTAAACCCTCCAACCCCCATTATTACAATCTCGTTATCTCTTTTCACATCTCTCTCTCTCTCACACACACACACAGAAAATAATGGACAAGAAACCGTGTAACTCGTCACAAGATCCTGAAGTGAGAAAGGGGCCATGGACTATGGAAGAAGACTTGATCTTGATAAACTATATAGCCAATCATGGAGAAGGTGTGTGGAACTCCTTAGCCAAATCTGCTGGTAAAGATATATATATCTTTCGCTTCTCATTATATATTATTATTATTTTCTTCATTTTTTTTTATCCTCTTTTCCTCCTTGAACCTTAATTAGGGTTCAAGAGATTAATGAATCATGATCATCATGGCTTTTGCAGGACTTAAACGTACCGGAAAGAGTTGCCGGCTCCGGTGGCTAAACTACCTCCGTCCTGATGTTAGAAGAGGGAATATTACACCCGAGGAACAGCTTTTGATCATGGAACTTCATGCAAAGTGGGGGAACAGGTTAATTTACTACAAACTTAATTATATATATGAATATTATGGTGGTTATTATTGAATAATTGCACAGTGCATATGTTCTCTACCAAGATACTAATTTTTTTAAATAAAATATTTTTACCCATGATAGTTTTCTGATGGTCAACCTTGTGTAGAACTTGTGGCCATAAATATTCTTTTTACAAAATCCTTTTTTTAAAAAAAATTTTTTAGAGGCTCCAAAATCATTGTTGCTAGTTTCTGATTCCATCGATATGTGGAAGAATATTTGGAGTGTTTTCCTTTAAAAGGTGCATGTTATACATAATAGATAATTCGTTTATCCCTTTTGTGTCGTTCACTCTATCTCTTTTTCCTGAGTTATAATATAGTGAAGATGGAGCATATATAAGGAGATTTGTTGCATGTATCTGGCAGGTGGAAGTGAGTTTCTTGCATCTATCTGGAACAGAAAACATTGACATTAATGTTAAACGTCCTTCTTTTTCATTCTTTTTTGTTTTGTTTTTTTTGCATCGACAACCTTGTGTTTCTTTAAATTTTTCATAAATTCATTGAATGCAAACATTTTTATTTTTTATTTTATACAATATGTTTTTTACATTTTCGAATTTCTAATCTATTTATTTATTACGTGAAAGTTGGAGGTAGTAGAAATCAAAATTTAATATATAACTTGATACGAAGATTTAGTTTAAGAACTACGTACGGATGTACTAGTTATATTTCAGGGGAATATAAATGAGGAACACCAAAATAAAAAATAATAATTTATAAAACTTTTTTGTATTTAAATAATCATAACGGTGAATCTAACTTACGGAGGACAAAAACCACTTCATATCCAAAATGGATTCTCCCCTGTCAAGCTGCTACATCTCAAGAAAAATAAAAGGGTGGAAGGAGAGATAGAAGATGAAAAGAAAATGGCGAGATGACGAAGAGAGAGAAAATAAATAAGAGAGATATAAAGGATGGAGAACGGATGGAGAGAAATGTGCTGGCAAGAATCCAAACCCCTGCATGTCAAAATGAAATGAAACATAGTCGTAAACAGCTAGGAGTTACTTTCATATATACACAACAAATAAATGAAATAAGAAATGTTATTTCTTAATAATTTTATTCATTAGTATATGTAATTATTAGTTTTATTTTGATATAATGTTTTTGTATTTATGTTATCAATCAATCACATATCACTTCACGTGTGACCTTTTAATTAGAAGTCAAATATTTTTAGTAATATGTCAGTATATGATTGGTTGAGGATATAAAAATTCTTTACATGTACCATTAAATCGTGATTATTAAGCTATTTTAAATTGTAACAAAAAAAAGCTATTTTAATTTTTTATAGGGGTTAAGTATACAGTTGATTGTCTTTATAAGACATCTTGTGACTGAGGGATGAAGATCTATTGTTCTATTTGGTATATAACATATTGTTCCTATTAATAATATTTTGTTAAGTAAGTTAAAATTTCATATAATTTTTAAAAAATAGAATATATATGTGATAAAATATTATTAATGAAAATATGATATGATATATCAAAATATGACAACAATCATCCACGACTGAGGACCAAATAGATTGGACAAGAGGAGCTTCCACTTTAGGCTGAACTCAAGGAGATGGACACATATTTATAGCTTTCTAGTTTATATGAAAGAGAAATTTCTAAGAGTTTGGGTGAAATAGACCCAAACCATACAATTTTGGCTCTTCTTGACAAGGGCAGGTGTCCTTGTAAATTTGAGAGCGCCTCCCCATGATGATAGACATACATAGCGCACACATAAACTAAATAGCTCCTCTACCCTTGTACTTTTATCAGTATCCGATTCCCTCTCAGCCAATAAAACACTCGAACCACTAATAAAATAAAGGCATAAAGAAAATGTTAAAATCAAACTAAATTCTCAAATAATACATTTATTTTATATAAAATTACTAGCTTTGATGACTAGTTTTTAGGAAAAGGAAAACCAGCCACGTATACCTTTGTTTTTAAAAACCCAGAGATGAGTAATGAAGTAAATTTATGAGTCAAAATACAAAATACTAAAAAAAACTTAGAATGAAACATGTTTAAATTTCCCAAAAAATCATCCAATGAGTTGACATAGTGAAAATCTCTAAGTCCGTCAGGTAGGAGAGTGTGTACAGAGATATTTTCAAATTGTGGGAGGTTTTTAACACGAATACTGATAAAAAATAAACTCTTTAGAGAGGTGCCATATGTGTAATTGGATGAACGAAATGTAGAACTTTTTTATGTGGACAATATATAAAATGAAAAAGGAATATGTGTATCAGTGTATGGATTGGAAAGAGAGAATCGGAAATGTTTGAATCGAACCATACTCTACCTGTGGCATGCATTGAGAAATTGGTGATCTTGGAGAGCCCCTCCTGCAATGCAAAGTCATCATTTCAATTCCATATACCAAAGGGGCCTTCATCAGTATCTTACGTACTTCAACAATGGTCGTTTTATAAGTGAGTCCAACATACATCACTTTTATTCTCAGCCAAGGAACATGGTCACAATCAGACACACAACGCCTATTTAATATTAGTGTTGCCACATTTTGCTAATCAAATATAAAGTGTGACAACCTTAGCCAGCATTCAGTTAAATTTCAACTTCATACTTTCCTTTTCAAGTAGCTAACTCTCTCTCATGCACACACATGCAAGCACTCTCCCACCCAAGAGGTTTTAAAATGAGTTCCAAAGTCGTAATTGAGATTGCGATGTGTGATTTTTGTACTTTCCAAAACCATATTGCAACTCTAATTGCTGCCACATCAGCCACATTTTTTTCCCAATTATTTGCAATGAGTATGACAGAAAACATAAAGCGACTGTCACCGCGAATGACCGTAATTTAAAACCTTACTCCCATGCACATTTCTATAACCTAGTCAGTAGTCACATTCTACTGGTTTTCTGCATTACTGCATATCATGATCAACTGGACTACAATATTTTATTACCATGCATTTTCTTTGTCCCATTAAACCAAATCCTTGATCTAAAAATACAAAGCAAAGCATTAATAGTCTGCTTATTATTATAATCAGTCTTAAGACATTTATTTTGTTTGACAGCATTTACCATCATTCGTTTAAGTAGTTTAGGTTCCAAAATTTCTTAAAACCTACAAAACCAGTAAAGTACTATTCAGTTATCTGTCACTGTCTTTCACAATTTAATCATTCACCAATGCAGGTGGTCCAAAATTGCTAAGCATCTTCCAGGAAGAACAGACAATGAGATCAAAAACTACTGGAGGACTAGGATCCAGAAGCATGTTAAGCAAGCTGATCAGAACTTGCAGCAACAAAGTTCTGATCAGATTAATGATCATCAAGCAAGTAGTAGCCAAGTGTCCACCATGGCTAAGCCCATGGAGAACTACTCTCCACCTTTACACCAAACAACTTTAGAGCCATTTCCAACTCAGTTGCCCACAATTCCTGATCAGTCCAGTAGTTGTACTAATGACAACAACTACTGGAGCATGGAGGATTTCTGGTCTATGCAATTACTGAATGGGGATTAAAATTTTAGTACATAATATATACATATAAGCAAGGTTTTAAATTGCGGTTGCAGTTGCGGTGCGTTTACCATAATTGGCGACAATTACGGGAAAATGAGGCCAATGCACACGGCCGCAATTACGATCGCGTTTCGATTTTGGGGACCTTTAAAACCAAAACGTCGCGACCGGTCAATTGCGGCTGTGGACCTTTATTTAAAACCCTCCATATAAGCATAAGTGCTTAAGTGCCATTTTGAGCTGGAGTATCTTTGGTTCAAACAATATTATTTAGGCTTGTTAATATATATTTATAGTTGGAAGTTTGGTGTTTTGGGTTATGAACTAAATTAGTTATGTGTTGTAATATATTTAGGAGCTTAATTATTATATATCTGCATGATCTTATAATAGTAAATGAGATGGTCCGGGGATTATATAATATAAGACATGGCGGAGAACCACAAGCCTTGAAACTTAATATATATATATATATATATATATATATATATATATATATATATATATATATATATATATAGTGTCAGTGGCAGGCATTCTCACTTATTATAGTAAATCCAATTATTATCTCAATGATTTGTTTTGTTCTGATCTTATGTAGATTTAATAAATTTGTCTTAATTTGTCTACCTAATGCTTACAGTGTAAGAGTTTTTGTATGCAGTATCACTGTAAAGTGTTTTACGGCATGGACTATTCACAAATTATGGGATGAATATCTGTTAAGGTGATTATGATAGTCAAATATTTTTAATAATATGTTAATTTATGAATTTATTAAGATTATCAAAAAAAAAAAAACATTATGAATTTATTATGATCTATTGACTGTGTAAAAATCTTTTACAGTAACAATGTCGAATTAAATTCATAGTTTTTTTTTATAGGAAATTAAATCCGTTACCATTAGTTTAAATATTAAATTTATACCAAATAATAATTTCAATTAGTGGGTTAAGGGATTTGAGAGAATTATAATGATGAGCTAAAACTCTGGGCCAAATTTCAATAATTAAATACGGTGGTTATAATCCAACGAAGGTTGATCCAGTTGGTAAGGATAAGGCTCGTAACCCATAATATCATGAGTTCGAATCCCACTGTCGATGTGTTTTACTTATCTCTGTAAGTGTTCTTAAAGCCGTGAGGTCTGTCATGCTTTTATTAAAAAAATAAATAAATAAACGATGGTTATAAACATAACATTCCAAATACACAATTGCTTAACACATTCTCGTGTTTTTAATTTTTTTTTCCTATTTATCATTAAAATATTAGCTCAATGTAGTTTCCCCTATAGATTCTATAACAATGTGTGTTTGAAATAGTCAGAAACACATTCATTCATATAAAGGGAATGACAACCAGGCATGTATGGGCATGAACTTGCATTTACATTGAAGAAGAAAAAGAAAAGTTCCTGTACAATATTGCCTAACTAAAGCCACAAGAAATTGACACGTGGTCACCGAATGGCAACCATAGCTAAGTTTGTCAAATATTCACCCTCCTTTTCCATATTACTTATTTTGGTGCATAGCATGCAACGTTAAGACCGACGTAAACGTTACACTTGACCACACAGATGAAGTGAAGTCTTCACATGTGCCTCATAACTTTACCCCATCACCGAATCCTTCTATTATCATAATCTAACAAGAAAACGTCACTATTACGTACCGTTATCTCATGATCAAGATAATTTTTCTATGACTAATTCAAGATCTTGTGTCCTTTTTTCTACGTCTTTATTTAGTTGCTAGCTTTAGTTCTCATTTATCATAGGCAATGAAGGATCATGGCATCGTCTTTCATGAGTTATGAAATTCCTCTATGCCCTAAGTGAAAAATCAGAATTACATAACTGAGTTTGACATCATATCTTGATATCCAAAACTTTAATTAAGACAATAAATCTATGAGTCTTCTTCATTTATATAATCTTCAACTTGTCAATTTCTTTTCAACGTGAACTTCTTTTATATAAAACTTTACTCACATTTTGGATTTCCAACAAGTTCTAACTTCGAACCGAACGACTTTGTCGTTTGTGAGCACCAAGTTAGGCCAGAGATGACATTAGGGTAGAGCATTCATGGTGTACCAAACTTCAACTTTAAACTTAGCTCCCAACACTTATTCAGACAAAGAGCTGAGAGGGTGACTCAAGAGCCTTGTCCTCGGGTTGTGCCATGCCTTATATAGGAAACTAGGACAATTGCTTGTGGGCTTTCACTGTGTCATACGAAAAAGAACTTACAGCATTTATGAGCCACTCACTCCTTCTATTCAGTCACATGTTTTGTGTGCAAAATTCAATTTTCCAAAACCCAAAAAGAAAAACTCACATGTGATGTGATAAGGATGATTCACGTGGCGGGTCGGCCGCTCAAAGAAAACATTATCAAACTGAACAAAGGAGTGATCTCTTCTCTACCATGGTTCTTTTTCTTTCTTTACAATGATGGGATGGATATTTGAATCTATAATCTCTAATGGACTACCCAAACGGTTCACCAGTTTATTCCAAATGACGTAAAAGTAATTCTTTTAATTCATCACTTGTTGAAGAAATTTTTATGTACCACAGGAGTAGAGGACGGATTTAAAAGGAGGGGAGAGGAGTTGATGGATTTTAACTAGATATTATATTTAGTTAAGAGAAGGGGAAAAAAGCTATTTAATGGACGGAAAGAAAAATAACACTTTTCATGTTTGGTTCATAAGGAAGAATGATCACATATCTAATTTACTTTTATACCTTTATATATAATTTTGGATTTCAAAAGATATATAAATAAAGATATTTTAGTCATTGTATTCAAAATATTTTAAAACCTCTCACGTTCCATCCAAATCCGTCAATACCAGAGAGGAACAAAAATTAAGTGATGATGAATTTGCTCAACTTCATTCCTCTTTCCTCCCCTCCAAAAAATTGAAGAAAAGAAGAAAATTTTAAAAAATCCCTCCCCCCTTACCAAACACTATGTTAGAAATATTCCAAGCACACAAATTTTATTTCTATGTCACATGTTATGTTTTGATTTGGTAGATGTACCTGCTAGGAGATTCGTAATTTGATTTGATGGTGGGAAGGGGGAGTCGAGGGATATTTTAATTTAATATTATGTTTGGTTAAAAGGAAGGAAAGAATAGGGATTTTAATGGGGGAAAGAAGAAATATCATTTTTCACGTTTGGTTCATAAGGGGGAGGGATTTCAGAACTAGTTTACTTTATATCTTTATAATTTTGGATTTCAAAATATATAAATAAAGATGTTTTAGTCTATGTTTTCAAAATATTTTAAAACCTCTCACGTCCCCTCCAAATCCCTCAAACAGAAGAAAAACCAAAGTTGAGTGATGAGTAATTTGTTCCACTTCAATCTCCTCATCTCCCCTCAAAAAAGTTGAACCAAACAAAAAAAATTAAAAAAAAAAATCCCTCCCCTCCACTCCCCCCACCATTGCCCCCAACCAATATGTTAGAAATAATCCAATGACATAAAATTTATTTTTATGTCACATGTTATGCTACGAGATTCATAAAAATTTATCTAAGTTTAAAAGAAAATGGTTTCTTAATGGCCACCCAAACTTTTTTTTTATATAAGCAAAGTTATCATTGAAATCGTAACACATTACACAAAGATACAATCAGACCCAAAATAACCAACTAATACTGTGGCATTCCCCAATATTAGCAGCGTCCCACATTGAATCTGTCCAAACAGCATAATAACACAGCAAAGAAACTACACACAGCTGCATACACTACTTAGCATCATCGTATCAAACTGGCTGAAATTGTTTTACCACAAACAACCTAACCATGTACTTTTAATCAACTGCACACAGCACAAGAAAAACAATATAAACCACATAAACACATCTACTACAGGGATACAGAAAACATAACACGCAAAATAGTCCCTGCAGCACATCATTGATCACTTCAAACAATCCCGAGGCAACTTCTAATGTTTGAGAACCAGCATACCAGAGGGTATTTGAACCCTGGACTTCGAGAGTTTAACCAAGACCATGATTTTATCTTAACTCTCTCTATTATAGATGCCAAATCTGTATTTTTAGACTGAAACATGGATTCATTCCTCGATAGCCAAATTTCCCAAATTATGACACACCAAATTGTTTGCCAAAGATATCTATTTGCAGCACTACAATTTAGTAGGCCAGAAAATTGCAAAAAGTGTGTCTTACATTTGTGTTGCATACAAGTTGAAAAACCGCTCCACCTCAAGCATTCATGTCATACCTGTGTATATGTTGGGCATTGAAAGAATAAGTGTGATGCTGTATCCTCCACAATCCCACAACTAAATATCAAAGTATCATTGGCAAACTGTAAATGAGAGATACGTTTCTCCATCCCATCTAATCTGTAGCCATCAAAAAGACTCAAATCTTCTGCCTCAAGGAACATCACACTCAAACCCTCAGCAGCTACAAGGAAAAGGAAATTAAAGGAGATACTGGATCTCCTTACCTTAAACCTCTACCTACTTTAAATTCCTCTGTGGGACTACCATTCACTAGAACTGAGACCATAGTCGTTAATAAACATTCTCGGATCCAATGCCTCCATTTGATTGAAAACCCATCTTCAATAACATAAAATTCAGAAATTCCCAACTCACAGAGTCATATGCCTTCTCAAAATCCATTTTAAAAAGCAATGCTTCCTTTTTCTCCCTTTTTGCCTCCTCCACCAATTCATTAGCAATAAGCACCCCATCCAATATTTGTCTTCCTTTGATAAACGCTGATTGGGTCTCTAAAATCACCATATTCATGACTTTTCTCATTCTATTTGCTAGGGGTTTTGATAATACCCTATACATGCTTCCAATCAAAGAAATTGACCTGAAATCACCTATCTTTTGAGGATTCACTAGTGGAAAATATACATTAGACGGTAAAGGTTTACGTCAGTTAACCAAAAACTAGACGTTAAAAAGGGGGCGGTGGCAGTTTTGTAAATATCAGACTTCATTAATTCACTGTTAACGTCAGTTGTTTTAAGGACTGACGTTAAAAGTGAGGCGGTGGCAGTTTTGTAAATATGAAATCACTATTTGCATCAGTTGTTTAATGAACTGACGTTAAAAGTGTTTTGCAAGAAATTATTAAAACTTTTAACGTCAGTTGTTTATAAAACTGACGTTAGAAGTGTGATTTTTACTTCAGTTAAATAAATAACTGACGTAAATAATCAACTCATTCCTATCTTTCTTTCGTTGTCATCTCCCTGTTGTCACTCTTAACGCAGATCATCACTCTATATAGTGCAGTTTATTTCTAATCTTTTTTTTTAAAAAAGTTTATTTTTAATCTTAATGAATTAGTTTGAATTAGTAAATTAACAAATTCTTGTGCAAATTAAAATAAATAAACACTTAACATAAAACAAGTTATATATGTATAATCAAATCGTATCTCATTGAAGCGATTCATAAGTTACAATTACATGTTTAAAAGATAAAAAATTTCCGCAAGATAGCACTAAAATATAAAAAAGTTTATGCTTCAACATCATTTTCTTCTCAGTCCTGTCCTCAGAATCTCCAACATTGAATGCATCCCCTCCCTCATTTGAAGTCGATGCTCCATCTGAATCCACAGTCACTTTGGAGCCGTGGCAGAGTGAAGGGTGCACTCGATCTGTTTCAGCAATATTCTTGGAACAGCCACTTGGTTCCAAAGCTGAGGTTTTGGAACTGTAGCTGCTGATTCTCCAGAAGGATGATGGTGTGTGCAATTCACATAATGCGATTTACACTCCCTTATCACCCATGTAATGCGATTTACTCAACCTCAGAAGTTGTTTGACCATTAAGACAGAGACCTTTAAGTCTAGGTATGGGAAGAAAGAGTGATGAAGTTAATCTCCATGGCAGAGCCATATTGTGAAGCAGAAAATTAAAATTAAAGGAATGAAGCTATTTATAGGAGTAGGGGATGAAGTTACTAGGCGTCGTAAGTTGCTAAAAAATTAAATTGATCATTAAGAGCATTAGGTTCCAAGGCGCATTGGGAGTTGGTAGTCATATATTATAAACGTGCAGAAAAGAAAACGCCCGAAGGAATAGGAAGAAACTTATACACTTTTAACGTCAGTTATTGAATAAAACTGACGTTAAAAGTGTTTTTAAAATTAAAAATATTTATTTTTAACGTCAGTTGTTTATACAACTGACGTTAAAAGTGTGATTTTTTACTTCAGTTAAATAAACAGCTGACGTAAATAATCCTATATCCCTATCTGAAATGCGCGCCCTGTTGTCACTCTTAACACATGTCTGTTAACGTCAGTTGTTGAATAAAACTGAAGTTAAAAGTGTTTTTAAAATAAAAAATATTTATTTTTAACGTCTGTTGTTTATACAATTGACGTTAAAAGTGTGATTTTTACTTCAGTTAAATAAATAGCTGACGTAAATAATCCTATATCCCTAGCTATCTGAATGCCCTGTTGTCACTCAATTAACACAGGTCTCAGAGCCATTTTGTGAAGGAATAGAAATATAGAGGAAAAGAAGAGGCAGTATTACAGACTGTTACAGAAGAATGTTACTTTATACAGAGACACAACACTTTTAACGTCAGTTGTATTCAACAACGGACGTTAACAGTTTGTTAATAAAACTGACGTTAAAAAATTAATTTTAACGTCAGTTGTTTAATACAACTGACGTTAAATGTTGTTTTAATATGTTTACACCCGCGCGCCTTCTGCACTTCGCTCTGTACGTACGTCTCTTTTCTCTTTTCATCATGCTCAACCCTAAATCACTCTCAACCCTCACTCTCACTCTCACCCAGCACAGAACCCTAATCGCGAGCTCATCTCCACCGCAACCACCGCGAGGGCTTCTTCGCCACCACCGTGAGGTACACTATTAACCCTAACTCTGTCTTTCCATTCATTCTTTGCAATAACTTGACGTACATCTCTCTTTCCCCTTCCCGCGCACTAACTCTCCGTGTCCCTCGGCTCTCGAGAACCACATCGAACGTTGGCCACCACTCGAGCTCCCCTCCCCACCACCACGCGAGCACCTATTTCTCGGTGAGTATTTAGGGCACATTTTTGTATTTTTGGTTTTGAGTGTATGTTGAAACCGTAGTGTCGGTAGTTGAAACTTGAAACCGTGAGTTTGAGTTGTTTGGAATGTACGTCTCTGTTTTTGGTTTTGAGTGCATGTTGCTCGCTGGTTGATCTGTCACGGCCGTGTGATGCTAATCACGGCCAGGCCGTGATCAGTTCCGCCGCACGTGATGGCATGGTCTGCATTCGGGCTTTGCACGTTATGGCCGTGATGGACATCACCGCCAGGCCGTGACTGATGCTTGGCAATTAATCTTTTAAAACTATAGTTTTCAATCTCCCGTATTGTCCTTATATTGGATATATATATGTTTTGTATATCTACAGGACCTATCTAGTTATTGATCGTAGTTGGATGGTTTGTAAGCGTACTAGTGCTGAGTATTTGAAGGGGGTGGGAGAATTTATAGAATTTGCTCAAAGGAATGTTCCTAATAGTAATGGAATGTTCTGTTGTCCTTGTGTCAAGTGTTTGAATACGAGGAAATGTACGGTGAAGGATATACGTACTCATTTGATTTGTGAAGGGATTTGCTTGAGTTATACAAGATGGATATGGCATGGTGATATGTTGTTGAGTAGTAATACGGCGAGTGTCTCCCAAAGTGAGGACGTTGACGTAGATATGGAGGATGATCGAGTAGAGGACATGATCCGTGATATTGGACAAGAATCTTTTCATCGAGCGCATGTGTATGATAGGTTGTGCGGTGATGCGGATAAGCCTTTATATCCAGGGTGTACTACTCATACACGGTTGTCGGCGGTGCTAAAATTGGTTTGTGTGAAGGCGAGAAATGGTTGGAGCGATAAAAGCTTCACGGAGTTGCTTGAAGTGTTGAAAGACTTGCTTCCGGAGGACAACACATTGCCTGACCGTAACTATGAGGCCAAGAAGGTATTGTGTCCTTTGGGTATGGAGTATAAGAAGATACACGCATGCCCCAATGATTGCATATTGTACACCGGTGTTCATGAAGACAAACACGATTGCCCCAAATGTGGGTTATCACGATACAAAGTGAAGGGTGGTGATGATGATGATGATGTTGATGATGTGAGAAAAAAGGGTCCTCCTGCGAAGGTGTTGTGGTATCTTCCAATAATTCCAAGGTTCAAGCGATTGTTTGCCAATGCGAAAGATGCGAAGAATCTTAGATGGAATAATGATGAGAGGAAACGTGATGGAAAGGTTCGTCATCCTGCTGATTCTATTCAATGGAAGAATATCGATACTATGTTTCCCGATTTCGCCGATGAGCCAAGAAACCTAAGGCTTGGACTTGCTACGGATGGAATGAATCCTTATGGTAACATGAGTAGTATTCATAGTTCATGGCATGTTCTGTTGGTGATTTACAACATGCCCCCTTGGTTGTGCATGAAGCGCAAATACATGATGTTGTCTATGATGATTTCGGGCCCAAAGCAACCGGGAAATGACTTAGATGTTTATCTAGGTCCCTTGATTGAAGACTTGAAAACGTTGTGGGTGGAAGGTGTTGATGTAGTTGATGGGTATTCTCATGTGACTTTCAAGCTTCGTGCCATGTTATTTTGCACCATCAACGACTTTCCAGCATACGGTAACTTGTCCGGGTACAGTGTCAAGGGGCATAAAGCATGCCCTATATGTGAAGAAGGCACATGCTACACTCAGTTGCATCATGGAAAGAAGACGGTTTACCTTGGGCATCGGAGATTTCTTAGACGTGATCACCCATATCGTAAGATGAAAAAAGCTTTTAATGGATGCCAAGAGATAGGAGAAGCGCCAACGGCCTTAATTGGAGAGCAGGTTTATCAGAGGGTAAAGGACATCGATGTTATATTCGGCAAGTCCAAAAAGAAAGGTAAAGCTGTTGAGAAAAACATATGTAAGAAGAGGTCGATATTCTTTGATCTTACATACTGGCGCAAGCTTGATGTCAGACACCACTACAAAAAAAGAGTTATTTAGCGACCACCAAATTCGGTCGCTAAAATATCGAAATTCGGTCGCTAAACCGTTTAGCGACCGATTTTTCATATTTAGCGACCGAATTTGGTGGTCGCTAAATACCTGGTCGCTAAATCGTTTGGTGGTCGCTAAATCGGTCGCTAAACCATTTAGCAACCAATTTAGCGACCGAATTTCCATATTTAGCGACCGAATTTCTATATTTAAGGACCGATTAAGTGTGGTCGCTAAATTCGGTCGCTAAAATACATTTTTTTTGTAGTGCACTGCATTGATGTGATGCATGTGGAGAAAAATGTGTGTGATAGTGTGATCGGGACGCTTCTCAACATTCAGGGCAAGACAAAGGATGGTGTGAATGCTCGTCTCGACCTCGTTGCTATGGATATACGAGAGCAGTTAGCTCCAGTTGTTGAGGATGGTAAGCGGACTTATTTGCCGCCAGCATGTCATACTTTGTCAAAAAAAGAGAGACAAAGTTTCTGCGGGTGTCTTCAGGGCATCAAAGTTCCACATGGTTACTCTTCAAATATGAAGAGGCTTGTCTCTAGTGATCTTAAATTGGTTGGCTTGAAGTCTCATGATTGTCACATCTTGATGCAACAATTTATGCCCGTTGCTATTCGTGGTATTGCTACAAAAAATGTGAGACATGCCATTACTCGGTTGTGCTCATTCTTCAATTCTATATGTAGCAAAGTCGTTGACCCCCGTATGTTGGATGACTTGGAAGTTGAGGCTGCTACAATCTTGTGCCAATTGGAGATGTATTTTCCTCCTTCCTTTTTCGACATAATGGTTCACTTAATTGTTCATTTGGTGAGGGATATTAGATTATGTGGGCCGGTTTTTCTGAGATGGATGTACCCAGTTGGGCGCTACATGAAGATCTTGAAAGGGTACGTGAAGAATCCTCATCGTCCGGAAGCATCTATTGTTCAAAGGTATGTTGCAGAAGAAGCTATTGAGTTTTGTTCGGACTACCTTCATAACACGGATCCTATAGGGGTTCCTAAGCCTCGGCATGATGATATCAGATGTCAAGGTAAGGGTACACATGGCTTAAGAATTAATAGGAAGGATCGGGAGGAAGTGCTTCAAGCACATTTGTATGTATTGAACAACATTGAATGTGTTCAGCCTTTCTTATTTGAACATAAAAGAAAAGTCAATCAAGAAAACCCTCGAATGACCGAAAGGTGGTTGTTGAACAAGCATAACAAGACTTTCTTACCATGGTTCAAGGAAGAAATGCTTAAGGATGGTAGTATCGCTTCGATGACGTAAAATGGCTAGCACGTGGGCCTAACTTCAACGTCATATGTTGGAGCGGATACGACATAAATAACTTTTCCTTTTATACAAAGGAACAAGATAACAAGAGTACCATGCAAAATAGTGGGGTTATGATCGTGGCGAAGCAATGCACTTCTCTAGTGCAAAGGACACAAAACCCGTTCAAAGACCGACACCTTACTTTGGATATATTGAAGATATTTGGGTGCTCGATTACACTAAGCTTACGGTGCCGGTATTTAAATGTAAGTGGGTTGATAGTAACGGTGGTGTACAAACCGACGAATTGGGGTTCACATTGGTAGACCTCAACAAGTTAGGTCATATAAATGAGCCTTTCATAATGGCTTCCCAAGCAAAACAAGTGTTCTACATCACTGATCCTTCTAACAAAAGGTTGTCCGTGGTTCTCCAAGGAAAAAGCATGTATAATGGTAGTGATGAAAATGAAGATTCAAATCTTGATATTCCTGAGACTCCTTCTTTTTCAACAAACATGCCTACTATAATCGAGGAGACACAAGTGGACGATGTACATGCCACTCGTGATGATCATCACGAAGGGATATTGATATAGGTAGTTTAAACTTAGTATACATTTATAACCTATGTTAATAAATATATATTGTTTTGAACAGTCATACATATGGATCATTGTTCCATTTTTCCTTTGCAATTCTGTAATGTGTGTGATATTCTGTGTTACTGGGATATTTACTGAATGCAGGGATGGCTTAGGGGAGTGATATTTTAAAACTGAATTTAAAAAAAAAATACTATTAACGTCAGTTGTATCATACAACTGACGTTAAAAGTATTTTATAAAAATATACAGTAGACTATTAACGTCAGTTGTTTATTACAACTGACGTTAAAATTAAGACCTTTAACGTCAGTTCTTGATAACAATTGACGTTAGTTTTAACAAAATTTACGTCGGTTTTGTTAAAGAACTGACGTTAATTTTGACAAAATTAACGTCAGTTGTGTTAAAGAACCGACGTTAATAGTGTTATATTTAACGTCAGTTCTCAACTGACGTTAAAAGTTAAACTTTTAACGTCAGCTGTATTTACATCAGTCAGTATTCTGACGTAAAAAATCAATTTTAACTGACGTAAAAAGCACTTATTGCACTAGTGATTTTCCTTTTTTAGTACCAACACTATAAATGAGCTATTGGAACCTCTTACCAATCTACCATTTCGATGGAACTCCTCCAAAAAATCAATAAAGTCAGACTTTAAAGTATCCCAAAAGTCTTAATAAAAGCAAAATTTACTCCATCCTAGCCAGGACTTTTGGAGCTTTTACAATCCCACACTTCACTCCTTATTTCCTGATAACTCTTTATAAGAAGAGTTATTTATTACCTTTATACCTTGAATTATTGTTGCCTTCTAAGTTTAGGTCACTACAAAAAAAGGTTGTATATTTAGCGACCGAAAATAGTGACCGAATTTATTGGTTGCTGTTTGCGACCGAAATGGTGACCGATTGTAGGATCTAAATCAAACACTGATTAGAGTTGATACGGTGACCGAAATAGCGATCGAAATAGAGCGTAGAAGAGTTATCAGTCTCTATTTAGGTCGCAAAATAAAGAAAAGTAAAATTCAAAAATTTATGACTTTTTAGCGACCGAAATGACGACCGAGTTAAATACAACGATTAAATTTTATCTATCTTTGCGACCGATATTAAATCGGTCGCTAAATTTATGAATTCAAATTTCAAATTAACCCATTTAGCGATCGATTTAGCGACCGAATTATTCGGTCGCTAAAAATAAAATCCCTAAATCGCGATATCCTTCTCTCTTCCCGCATTTCTCTCTTTTCTTCTCTTCTCTCTCACACGCAGGCGGCGCAACAGCTCCTCTCCGGCCACCACCTCCTCCAGCTCCTCTCCGGCCACCACCTCCTCCACACGGTAAGCATACGTCTCTCTCTCCCTCTCCTTCTCTCCTTCTCTCTCTCACTCCCTCTGTCTCTCTCTCTTTGCAGGCTTTGCGTGGTTTGCAGGCTCTGTTTGTAGGTTTTGCACGACTGAGAGAGCTCCCTCTTGAGCCGCTGCACCGCCGTCTCTGCAACTGTGAAGGTAGGTTATTCAAGTGCCTCCCTTTCTTCTTTCAATCCAAGATCGTGATTGCACTCATCATTCATTATGTGGGGTAGCAAGTTGTATTTTGTTTAATCTTCATGTTATTATACTATTTGATTGGTTGAGCCTTTGATCTATGTGATGTTTCCTGTTGATGATTGAAGCTGTTAAGCATTGAAAATTAGATTTTCTGTTCTCTGTTACTTGCTAAACTGTTTAGTATTGATCAAATGGGTAAAGTTTCTGGGGATTATTGTCTTGTTTAAACAGTATGATAGGTGTTGAGGGTAATGATAGCAGGGTGTTTGATGAAAAGCCTGAATTACCATGATTTGTAAAGTATATATTTTTGCTATGTGGTGCAGGTGCTGATTGGTTTTTAATTGTACTTTAAAATTGCTTGCTTTATGACTACTTGAGTTCTGGTATTTTAGTGTTTATAGGATCATTATACTTCTGCCACCTTTTCGCATATATCCAATTGTTCTAATTTGGTTTTGTTTCTACTTTTTAAATCCCTCTTTTGGTGTAAATAAAGGTAAATAATATTTTTGTGATGTTAAAAATGAAAATAACTTAATTGAATGATCATTGTTTTAATTTGATTGACCTTTTATGATATTTATGCTATGGTTATTGCCTAAGAGGATTTTTGATTTCGCAAGTCATCTTGGTGAACATGCTACGCTGGTTTGTCTCATGTGCATTGCTCCATTTTACCACTTTTATTTTTATTACTTCTTTTATTTTACCTCTCTGTTTAGGGTTCCTGCACTATCAGTTCCCCACACTTTCTTCCCTTCCATTCACGCCACCTGCACACAGCACACTTTGGGCACACTTATATAAGTTGTTGAAGTACATAACATACCTTTTTTTTTATTGCTTTGCCACTAAAACAATGCCCGGCTTAAACAAGCTATGGTACTGATATGTAATGAAAATGTTTTGTTTATACTTTCATGAGTGGAAAGTTTGCAAGTAGGTTAATGATTTCCAAGTTTATACTTTTATCACAAGAGCCTTTGTTGATGTTATTATTTTTTCTTACAGTTTTCTTTGTCTATTGACAACCGCTCTAGTCGTCACCCGTTTTCACTATTTGCTTGGAGTTGAGGTAGGTCAAATACTCTATCTTTTTCTTTGTTGCTAGTGGTTCTTGAAGACTTTGAATTGATTTGTTGATTGTTAGTGAAGAGCCAAGCTCAATAAGATTTTGGTTGTGTGCTGGTAGATTAGAAATGATGCATGTGGTTGCAATTGAATATGTTGTTTGTTAGTGGAGAGCTGAGCTCAATAGGATGCTGGTTGTGTGCTGGTAGATTAAAATTGATGCATGTGGTTGTAAACTTTATATGTTGTTTGTTAGTGGAGAACATAGCTCAATAGGATGGATGTGTCAATTCTATGCCTTGATTGCCATTTTTATGTCCTTATTAACGTTTTTGTCGCTAAAATTGTGCTCTATATATAGAGTTAAATTTGTATCTTCTGTTATGGTTAATGAGTTAGAATAGCCTTAGTGGAGAGAAGAGCTCAATAGGATGTGATCCTATCAAAAAGACGGGATGCTTGTTGTGTGTTGCTAATTTAGAAGTTATGCATGTGTTTGACAATTATGTGTTACTTGTTAGTGGAGAGCGGAGCTCAATAGGATGTTTGCTACTATATTTTATCTAAGTTTGTATTGAAATATGCATCAATATATATTTGTTGAAGTATGCTGCAATCCTTATAAGTCAATGGTTTTATTTTCTGCTAGAGTTAATTATTAAGTTACGAAAGCCTTAGTTTATATTTGAGATTCAATATTAATGAGCATGCGTACCTTCTCAGGGCACGCATGCTCATTGTATCGAATCTTGAATTGTCCAAGTGGGACAGTTTGGGAAAAAACCTTTTTCACACTCGTACAATAGTCATTTCAATGTTCAAATGCCTTATATACTTGTTGAAATCTCGATCTCATGCATTTCCTTTTGTTCTCCTGGTGCATACTTGATCGCGGTGATTCTCACCGTTCTCGAGTCGTGTACTTGGAGACCGATGGGAAATGCTGCCAAAATTTTGTCAAGTATAAGGTATTTGAATATGGGAATAACTATTATTAGCCGAGTGTGGTAAATGTTTCTTCTCGAATGGGATAGGTTCATACCTTGTCATAAGAACGAGATTGATGGAGTTATTAGAATGCACCGTAATATATAAGTGTTATTGTAGGATTGGTCAGGCTATTTAATTGCCAGCAATGAATATTCCGGAGAATTGGAAATGGATGTATCGTAGGTTGGATCAGAATAAACATCTTAGGGAAGAGTATAGAGTTGGAGTGGGTGAGTTTATAGAGTTTGTTGTGAGCCAGGAGAGATTTATACGGCTGGGAGGTGATCATTTGAGGTGTCCTTGCAAAAGATGCAAGTGTCAATCTTTCAAAAGCGTGGATGGAGTTGTAGCTGATCTTTATGAGAAGGGCTTCATGCCTGATTACTATTGGTGGAGTAACCATGGTGAGACGTTGCCTGATTTAAACCCGATTGTGTTTGAAGTTTCGTACTATGGAAGTGGTGACCGGAGGGAAGAATTGAATCCATACGAGCAGATGATAATGGATCATGTTGGACCATCGGTTGGTGTTGTACTAGAAGAAGATGGGGGAGAAGATGGTGGAATGGGTTTCCAATACATAGAGGAGAATCCGAATCCCGAAGCTCAAAGATTCTATGATATGCTGAGTGCTGCATGATCTCCATTGTGGGAAGGATGTTGGGAGTACACAGAGTTGCCGATGTGCATGGAATGGTTGAGTATCAAATCTGACTACAATATGCAAGAAGGCTGTTTTAATCGCCTCACCAGGTCAGTGTCCAAGGCGTTGCCAGAAGACAATCGGATGCCTACTAGTTTTTATCATGCTAAGAAGTCTGTGGAAAATTTGGGTCTGGGGTGTTTGAAAATTGATTGTTGGCCGAATGGATGTATGTTGTACTATAAGGATGATTCAGCAGAAAGCATAACATGTTGTCGATTTTGTGGTGCGGATCGGTATAAGACAACCACTAGGATGGGCATTGAGAAGAAGAGGTCGTTAAAAATTATGTGGTACTTTCCGCTCGTGCCAAGACTTACAAGATTGTACTCTTTGATGGCCACTGCAGCTCACATGAGGTGGCATAGTGAGCATGAGAGGGAGCAAGATGTCTTGTGTCATCCATCTGATGGAGAAGCTTGGAAGCATTTTGATAGGGTTCATATGGCATTTTCGCAGGACCCTCGGAACGTCCGATTGAGGTTATCTACTGATGGATTTAATCCTTTTGGGCAGATCGGAAAAGCATACTCTTGTTGGCCGGTTACTCCCGACTCCATACAATCTTCCCGGGATATGCATGAAGCGGGAGTTTATGTTCCCTAACAATCATAATCCCGGTCCGTCTAATCCAAAAGGTAAGATTGATGTGTACTTGAAGCGATAGATAGATGAGTTGACGATCTTTGTGGAATGATGGTGTGTTGACATATGACGTATCTTTGAGTAAGAATTTTATGATGAAAGCAGCTTTGATGTGGACGATCAACGACTTTCCCACCTATGGGATGATGTCGGGTTGGATGACCGCGGGGAAGCTTGGATGCCCAATATGTATGGAGCGATTGAAGGCATTCATGCTTAAAAACAATCGAAAGATCTCATATTTTGATTGTCATCGTCAATTCCTTCCAGAAGATCATCCTTATAGGTGGAACAAGAATGCATTCAAGAAGCGTTGTGCGGAGACAACATCGCCTCCACCACGTTTGACTGGTCCTAATGTATGGCGCAGAGTAAAGTACTTACCGCTCGTCCATGAATCCCAAGGAGAACATATTCCTGATTATGGCGTCAACCATAATTGGACAAAACAAAGTATATTTTGGAGGTTGCCGTATTGGAGGACGCAGCTACTCTGTTACAACATTGATGTCATGCATACTGAGAGGAATGTGTTTTTGAATGTGTTTGAAACTGTGATGGACATCAAGGGGAGGACAAAGGATACAACTAAAGCCCAATTGGATATGGATGAAATTTGTAATCGGAAGGAGCTTGAGTTGTAGGACGGTGGTCGTGGCCGACTTATCAAACCGAAGGCAAGTTATACACTAAGCAAAACACAGAAAGTGGCCGTCTGTAAGTGGGTTAAAGAACTAAAGTTACCAGATGGGTATGCTTCCAATCTGGGTAGATGTGTTGACATTAAGGAAGCAAAGTTACATGGAATGAAGAGTCATGATTGCCACGTGTTCATGCAACGGTTGCTTCCAATTGCGTTCGACGCATTACCGAAGCAAATTTGGAACCCACTTGTTGAGCTTAGCCACATTTTCGGGGAGCTTACATCGACAACACTATATGTGAATCAATTAAAGGATATTGAAGTCAAGATACTCGTTTTGTTATGTAAGCTGGAGCAAATCTTCCCGCCGAGTTTCTTTGATTCCATGGAACACCTGCCAGTTCATCTACCTTACGAAGCAAGAGTTGGTGGCCCAGTCCAATACCGCTGCATGTATTCATTTGAGAGGTAAACAACATCAACTATTTTAATTAATACATATGAAATTCATGAACACGAAATCGTAGTGTAGCTTTCCCTAAAACTAGTAATTATTTGTATGTATCCCTCTTTAATAGGTTCCTGCACTCCCTTAAACACAAAGTCAAGAACAAGGCACGAGTGGAGGGTTCCATTTGTGAAGCATACTTAGTAGAGGAGACTTCCACTTTTGCCTCTTATTACTATCCGGACGAAGTTAACACGAGAAGGACAAGGATGCCTAGAAACGTTGATTCGGGTGAAGGAAGTTCAACTAGTCCTCCTATATCAATATTCAACTATTCGGGCAGATTTAGTGGCAAATCAAAAGGATATTTCTTGGAGCAGCGTGACATTAATGCTGCTCATCTGTATATCCTTCAAAATTGTGAAGAGGTGGCGCCATATTTAGAGTAAGTTTCTACAATGTCTTTTATAAGTTCAATTGACATTTATGATTATTAATCGTCCTGCTGTTAATCTCCTATATGTAGGATGTACGACAATTTTCTAAGGGATCTCCAACCTGACATTTCAAACGATCAGGTTGATCGAGAAATTACTTCTCACTTTGCTATGTGGTTCAGTAAATATGTAGGTTAAGCATCTTCATTTGTTGCAATAAATTTTATCTCCTTAAATATATAGCATGTATAAGAATAATATAATATTTGATTTTTTAGGTACTAGATCCAGAAAACAATGTTCAAAATCCATTGTTGACAAATTTTGCATGGGGGCCTAACAGATGGGTTACATCATGGAATACTTACATTGTAAATAGATATAAATTTAACAAAAAAACATGGAATGAAGGAATTCAGTCGTGTAACTATGGTGTTTGTGTGCGAGCCACTGATGGCAATGTAGAGGATGATTTCTATGGGGTTCTAACTGACATCCTTGAACTCGATTATACCGATTTCCCCGTGATGAAGTTAGTTATCTTCAAGTGTGATTGGTTTGATCCTACTCTTGACGTAGGGACAAAAATCGATAAAAAATATAGTATTGTTCAAGTTAGGCTGTCTCGAAGGTATAATAAGGCGTACGACCCATTCATTTTTTCACAACAGGCAGATCAGGTTTATTACTCGCCACATCCCGAAGGACATCAAGGCTGGTTGGGTGTTATTAAGATAAAGGCTCGCATTATAATTACTGATAATGTAATCAACCAGCCTGAAAAAGATGCTCCATACCAAGATGATGAGTTTTCAAGACCCCACGTACCGTTGCAAATTACGCCGGACATTATTGTTAATTCTCTGGCGGACATTTTCGGAAATGGGGAAGAAGTTAAAAGAGAGTTAATGGATCAATCCGAGTTGGACGAATCTAGCGAAGGCACATTCCGATCAAGTGAGACTGATGAGAGTGACGGTGAATTTAGTGACGGAGATTCTACTTAGGTAATTTATTTATGTCATAATTCATTGTGTAAATGTCATTCTACTTAGGTTTTTGTATTATTTACACTGTTGTGTAATCATCTTTTCATTTTTTACAGAGATGGCAGATTCCTCTAGAGGTAGGGGTGATCGTGGAGGTTGTGGCAGAGGTCGTGCTGCGAGAGTCCCTTCGCCGACCGACCCACAGCCTTCAGATTGAGACCACCCTACCAGCACCTCTGTGGACGGGACACCTCAGGGTAATGGAGTTGCACCCCCTACCCAGCCTCATGTTGTCGGGACACAGGCTGCACCCTCATCATCCACACCTATGACAGGACCATCATCATCATCGGGACAGGAGAGTCGTGGTCCATCCGACAGGAGGATTCTTCTTATCCCTAGGGGGATAACGAGTAAGCTAATTTAATTTTTTAATATATATAAAGTATCGTTAATTTTTATTTACTTGTTTTTTTTATTTATTTATAACATTTATTAATGCTCTAATTTTGCTGCAGCTTTCTGCCCGCGAAGGGCCCTTCTGATTCGATATCGAAGATCCTGCGATGCAAGTTTGATGGTCCATGGCCTACATGGAAGGCCATCCCAGGGGGCCATAGGGATCAGTTGTTTCAAGAGTTTAAGGTAATAATTTATTAAGTTATTTAAATTAAACTTACATTCTATATATATATATATATATATACACACACACACACGAATTTCCTAACAACTGTAAGTTGCAGAAAGAGTATAGGTGGTACGTAGCTTTAGAGGGTCTCGTCAGGGACATATTTGAGCATAAAGGCTCACTGGTCATGAAGAATCTGACGAACAAGCTGAGGAAGGGTAAGAATAAGGGGAAGTGGGTGGATCCTGAGATCAGGAGGCAGCTGGACCAGTATTGGACTACTGTGAAGTTCCAGGAGATCCAGGCCACAACTCGGCGTAATCGAGCTTCTGATGGTGGCACATGTACTTGGACCGACAGGTCTAAATCAGCCGCCGCCCACTACGACGAGCTGGTAATACATTAAACTTTTGACTTATTATACTATTTAATTAGTTTCCATTTTTAATTATTCTTATGAATTTAAGATTATATTTTTCTGTGCAGAAAGCATAGAAACAGCGGGACCCCACTGCTATGGAGTTGGTGGAGTGGACGAAGAAGTTGAAGTCGGAGACATGGGTCAACAACAAGGCCCGTAACTATGTTTTAAGCAAAAAAACAATTTAGTGTTTACTTGTAATTTATTGTAAATGATTTGTTAATATTGATTATAATTTTAGCTAAATCTCTTCAACTATACTTTGTAGGTGGGCTTCAACGAGAAGAAGGAAGATGCCATATCACGTGCCTCACAGTCACAAGATGAGGCCTTGACTGGTGATGGGCCCAGCTCTCCTATCTCCGTCGACGATAATGCCATTTATTTGGAGGTTGTCGGGGGCAGGAACAAGAAGGGGTACGTGTATGGCCTCGGACACCTGGGAGGCGAGTTTATCGCTTCATCATCCGGCACGCCTGCTCCTTCCTACGCTGATACCATCCCTCAGGAGCAATTCAACCAAATCCAGGACACCATCACGCAGCTGAACGTGGAGCTTCGGGAGAAGAGCGAGAGAGAGCAGCAGATGGTGAACCAGATTGCACAGTTGACTCAGGCACACCAGTAGCTGATGCAGACGAGCATCGAGCAGGGCCAGACACTGCGGCTGGTGTTGGAGCAGATGAGGATCCAGACTCCAGTTGCTCAGGGTGATGCTCTGACGGTTGTGCCGCCTGCTGCCGCTCCTCCTCCGATTCGCCCGCCAGCTACATCGATCATCACATGTAGAGGACAATCAGATAGCAGACGTCGGTGTTACGGACGCTGAGGATGATTGGATTCATCCACCTCCCCTCATCATGACTGATTTTTTTTTTCTTCATATTTTTGACTTTAAACGATTCTTGTACGACACTTTGGATTATTTTTTTTGTTTATATTCATTATTTCTTATGATTGTATATTTCATTAGTAATTTGGTGTGTTTTATTAGTATTTTTGCTAAACTTTAAAGAAAAACAGAAAAAATTTATTATTTTAAAAATTAAATTTTAAAAAAATTAATAAAAACCAGTTTAGCGACCGAATTAGAAACCAATAATTCGGTCGCTAAACATTAGTTAACATTAACAGGTTGTGGTCTAGTGACCGAAAATCCGTCGCTAATATAGGTTAACAATAACCAACATTGGCGACCGAACTAGAAACCGATTATCGGTCGCTAAAAATGGTTACCCAAACAATGCCACCAACTATGTAGCGACCATTTTTTATTATTTAGCGACCGAATTTACGGTCGCCATTTAGCGACCGAATTATTACTTCGGTCTCTAAAAGCTTAGCGACCAGGTTATCAGTCACCACCATCGGTCGCTAATTCGATCGCTAAATTAAATAGCGACCGAATATGCCGGTCGCTAAACAGTTTTTTTTTGTAGTGAGTTTGCATTTACATGAATAATTTGCTATGTGGTAAATGTTGGTGCTGAAACATGCGAATGCCAGTTATATGCTCTTCCCTGCTTCATCATTATCTCATATTTTTCTACACGCTTAAGCAGAGAGGTGCTGGAGCATTATTGAAGCATGGAAAATGGACTTCTTGACTGCTACAGCAAAGCCAAACTACAGTAGCTCTGTACTAGATGACACAAGCTGACATGGACACCTATTCTCTCTCCTCACATGCACTGATGCCTCTGATAATGTTGAGCCCATGCGCCTAGGGATCAGTCCTCCATCATTTTTGGAAATGGGCCAGGACTCCATTAAATAATATTATTTGTTGGCCCAAAATGGAATGAAAGAGAGTGGGGTATATAACCAAATAAGGTAACCCTAAAAAGAGGACCTTGAACACATTTATGACACACCCACTCTTGTCTTAACCTAGAGAGTTGTGCCGAGCTCCTTCAACCTCCAACGGATGCTCTTTTATTTTTATTCACCATTGTACTGACTTCTTTATCATTTTATTATTTTGATTTTTGTAAGCTCAACATGAGCAAAGCTTCTTGAGCTTTAGGTATGCTGTTGTAATGAATGGTTAGCTGTTTTTATGCAATGTTATGTTCTGCATTTTCCTTTGTCATGCGTGGAATGTGTTTAGTTAAGATTGATCAACTTAGTTAAATATCAAGCTTACTTGGTTTGGAAGAACTAAGTAAAGTGGAAAGAGGTAAAGGATTGGGGTTAAACCATTAATTGGAAAATTAATTGGTGTTGAATAGACTAGGAATAGTTATTCAAGTTTCTAAACTAGCTGGAACATGCCTATTAAGAGAATGATGTAATTAATCTGAATCTAGGAATATAAGATATTTAATGAACCTAGTCCTTAAGTGTTGGAACACACATTTTTAATTCCTGGAGTTAAGTGCTGGAGCATAGGCAAAGCATAATATAGGCTAAGCAGGATTTTTGAAAGAGCATACCTAGAGCTATTTTTACCATATTTGACAAATCAACTCTTTTAAATCTCGTTTCCTTAAGATTTAACTTTTTCAAGCTTAATTCACATTTATTTGCACACACAACCAAATTTTGTTACCAACCTAACTGCTAGAGCATATAGTCTAAATTGGAGTTTTACTATAGCATTATAATCCTTGTGGGAATGATATCTGACTTACTTTCTATACTACTTGCTGTGATTGTGTATACTTGCACAAGCTTAAAGACAACCGTTTTTAAGGCAACAAGTTTTTGGCGCCATTGCCGGGGATTGTTCATGGTGTTAAAATTCTACTTTTAGATTATTAGTTCTGTAGTATAATTTCTAATACTCTAGGGGAATTACTGTAGCATCAGGTACTGAAACTTCATGCACAGGTTCCTATCACCTGATTACAGATTTGATCCAAAGATTGAAAGGACATTTAGGAGGCTCAGGAAAGGATTAACTACTCAGTCCTGACCTGAGTTGGTGTTGAATACTCCAACAAATTACATACCAACTTCCACTGAATCACCATCTGCTGCTAGCTCAGAAATGGCTGAAGAAGAGCAGTAGGATAGCATGGCTGTGGCCAATAACAGAAACTGTGCTATCAGGGGTTATGCAGTGTTTGATCCTGAAGCCATGAATACTGGGATAGTGAGGACTCCAATCACTGCACCTCAATTTGAGTTCAAGCCAATCATGTTCCAGATGCTATAAGCTATGGGACAATTCAATTGGATTGTAACTTAAGATCCTCACCAGCATCTGAAACAGTTCTTGGATGTAGCAAGTAATATCAAGATCCCAGGCATCACTCATGATGCATTCAGACTTAGATTGTTCCCATTTTCTTTGGGGGGAAAGGCAAAGAATTGGTTGAACTCCTTGGATGCCAATTCAACTGACACTTGGAACAAATTGGCTGAGAAGTTCTTAAACAAGTTATTCCCACCTACAATGAATGCAAAGATGTGAACAGACATTACCTCTTTCAAGCAACATGAAGATGAGCCATTATTTGAAGCTTGGGAGAGATTCAAACAACTGTTGAAGAAGTTTCCTCATCATGGTATCCTAATCTATATCCAGATGGAACACTTCTACAATGGTGTCTTACCTGGTTCAAGGATGATGCTGGATGCCTCAGTTGGAGGCAGCTTTCTCACTAAATCTTACAATGAAGCCCATGCTTTGATAGAGGGGATTGCTGCTAACAGTTATCAGTGGCCAACAACTAGACTTGCTCCTGGCAAGGTCAATGTTGTAGCAAGGGCTTATGAAGTGAGTGAAACATCTGCATTATCTGCACAGGTGCTTGCCTTGCCCAATTTGGTAAAAGGAATGACTATGGGGAATCCGGGCAATTCTGTAGCTCCACCAATCAAGAATGAAGCAATGGTTCAAGGGCATATCTACAGTGCAGATTCTGTTTCCTGTGTATATTATGGTGGAGAGTACCTTTTTGAAAATTGTTCTGCAAACCCAGCCTCAATTAATTATGTAGGAAACAACAATAACAGAGGAAACAATTCATACAATAATGCCTACAATGCAGGATGGAAACAGCAACATCCTAATCTGTCATACTCCAATTATAGCAACACTCTGAATCCACCCCATGACTATAACCAGCAGGAACAACTGTAACAGCCCGATTTTCAGATACGCTGTATTAACGGTAAAGATATATTTATTTATATTTTTTTATCTGAGACCTAGGGAATGATTTTGGAGAGAAAAAAAATCATATCTAGAACCTACTCTATGGTAGGAATCTCTGGTTAAAATTTGGGTTTAAAATTTTGACGGAAACCGGTCTGCGTTTTTAACTGACAATATAATTTTATATCGGCAGAAAACCCTAATTTGACCCGAAACTAAAAATTTGTAAATTTTTTATATTATGTCCGTAAGGAAGTCTAGTTCCCAAATTTCTAATCAAAAATAAAATATGATGTTTATTCGGACGAATTTTGATGAAAGTTACTGATCAGAAAACCTAATTTTGACTCGTGAACGAAACGGTTTATATTTAAAACATATTTCTAATGATTTTGGTTATTTTGAAAATTTTAGGTCGAAAACGAAAGATTTTGTTTTTATTCTGGCATAAAACCCTAATCGGGAAATCGAGAAAGTCAGAAACGAAACTGCAGAGACGGAACCGGACACCGGAGGGGATGATTCATGGGGTGAGTCACCCACTAGTGGAAAATATACATTAGACGGTAAAGGTTTACGTCAGTTAACCAAAAGCTAGATGTTAAAAAGGAGGCGGTGGCAGTTTTGTAAATATCAGACTTCATTAATTCAATTTTAACGTCAGTTGTTTTAATGACTGACGTTAAAAGTGAAGTGACTCACTTTTAACGTCAGTTCAATAAAAAACTGACGTTAACAGTGAACATTTTAACGTCAGTTCGATAAAGAACTGACGTTAAAAGTAAGCCACTTCACTTTTAACGTCAGTCCTTACATCAACAGACGTTAAAGGTTATTTTATTAATTTTTTTATCTAGTATACGATCCCTTCCGCATTGCCTTCCTCAAAGTTTCAGTTTCACATGAATTGCTTTGATGTTTTGTGTTTCTGTTTTGAAAACTAAAATATATGTGCGAAGTATAAGTTGAATCAATAACCCAAACCGGATCTCATTCATGAAGTGTAATACAGACTGATACAGAAGATTGAAAGGGTTTAAAATCCTATAAAAAGTTACATTGAAAGGGTTTAAAATCCTAAACATTAAAGCTACATCCCATCATAGAGTTTTATGAAATATGCCAAAGGGAAAACTATACTCCCAAGACCTCAGAAAACTGGGGGGCATGAGAGAGCTCAAGAGAGAGGCAAAAACAGGTGCACTAGATCTGTTTCAAGCAAAGGCAGTGGTTCCAAAGACTTCCAAGATGGTCACTTGCTGCCAAAGCTGAGGTTTTGGAACTGTGACCCCCGAGCACCTGATTTGCCCTCCAGCAGCTGATTCTCCGGAAGGTGATAAGGTGAGCAACTCACATAATGTAGTTTACTCAAACATATCACCCATGTAATGTAATTTACTCAAACTCAGAAGTTGTTTGACCATTAAGACAAAGACCTTTGAGTCTCGGAATAGGAAGAAAGAGTGATGAAGTTAATCTCCACGGCAGAGCCATATTGTGAAGCAGAAAATTAAAAGGATGGAAGGAAGCTATTTATAGGAGCAGGGGATGAAGTTACTAAGCTATTCTGATTTTCTTGAAAACTTATCTATAAACTTAATGCTCATTAAGAGGATTAAGTTACAAGGTGCATGGGTAAGTAGCACAGTAGTAAAAGGAATGAATGTTTTTGCAGATATCTATACACTTTTAACGTCAGTTGTTTAAAAAAACTGACGTTAAAAGTGTTTTTAAAATAAAAAATATTTATTGTTAACGTCAATTTTTTATACAACTGACGTTAAAAGTTTGATTTTTACTTCAGTTAAATAAATAGCTGACGTAAATAATCCTATATATTATAAACGTGCATAATGAATATTGGAAATAATGTAATTAATATACGGGAACTTGGTAGTCATAAATTAAGTTGACGTTAAAAATGAGGTGGTGGCAGTTTGTAAATATTAAATCACTATTTGCGTCAGTTCTATAAATAACTGACGTAAATAATTATGAAACTCATTTCATTGGTTGTCATGTCCCTGTTGTCCCTCTTAACGCAGATCACTCCATATAGTACTGCAGTTTATTTCTAAACCTTTTTTTTATACAAGTTTATTTTTAATTTTTATTAATTAGCTTGAATTAGTAAACAAATTCTTGTGCAAATTAAAATAAATAAACACTTAACATAAAAAAAGTTATATGTATAATCAAATCGTATGACATTGAAGCGATTCATCAGTTAAAATTACATGATTAAAAGATAAAAAATTTTTGCAACATAGCCCTAAAATATAAAATAGTTTCTGCATCAACATCATTTTCTTCTCAGTCCTGTCATCAGAAACTCCAATGGATGCATCACCTCCCTCACTTGAATTCCAAGATGCAAAGTAAATCCTCAGTCACTAGCAGCGAAAGCAAAGTGAAATGGATATTTGCATCTTTCTTCTTCAGTGGAATTCCTTGATGCATCATCTTGAATCCACAATCACTTGCTTCCAAAGCAAAGTGAAAGGGATGACGGGGATGAAATAAAGTGAGAGAATCACATTACGTGATTCACCCAACCTTAATATCCATGTAATGTGATTTACTCAAACTCAGAAGTTGTTTGACCATTAAGACAAAGATCTTTGAGTCTAGGAATAGGAAGAAAGAGTGATGAAGTTAGTCTCCATGGCAGAGCCATATTGTGAAGCAGAAAAATTAAAAGGATGGAAGGAAGCTATTTATAGGAGGAGTGGATGAAATTACTAGGCTATTCTGATTTTCTTGAAAACTTATCTATAAACTTAATGCTCATTAAGAGGATTAGGTACAAGGTGAATGGGTAAGTAGCACAGTAGTCAAAGGAATGAATGTTTTTGCAGAAACTAATAAACTTTTAACGTCCGTTGTGTAATACAACTGACGTTAAATATATGACCTTTAACGTCAGTTCTTACTAACAACTGACGTAATAAGTGTGAGAGTTTTTAACGTCAGTTTCTTAAGACAACTGACGTTAAATATGATATTTAACGTCAGGTTTTACTAAAAACTGACGTAAAATGTTGTTTTATTTTAATTATAACGTTTACACCCGCGCGCCTTCTCCACTTCTCTGTACGTCTCTTTTCATCACTCTCAACCGTCACTCTCGCTCTCACTCTGCCCTAATCGCGAGCTCATCTCCACCGCAACCACCGCGAGGGCTTCTTCGCCACCACCGTGAGGTACACTCTTAACCCCTAACTCTGTCTTTCCCGCTCATTCTTTGCAATAACTTGACATCTCTCTTTCCCCTTCCCGCGTACTAACTCTCCTTGTCCCTCTGCTCTCATTAACCACATCGAACGTTGGCCACCACTCGAGCTTCCCCCCCCCCCACCACCACGCGAGCGCCTATTTCTGGTGAGTCTTTAGGGCACATTTTTTTATTTTTGGTTTTGAGTGCATGCATGTTGCTCTGCTGGTTGAAACTGTAGTCTCAGTAGTTGAAACTTGAAAATGTGAGTTTGAGTTGTTTGGAATGTCTCTATTTTTGGTTTTGAGTGTATGTTGAAACTGTAGTCTCAGTAGTTGTAACTTTAAACCTTGAGTTTGAGTTGTTTGGAATGTCTCTATTTTTGGTTTTGAGTGCATGTTGCTCTGCTGGTTGATCTGTCAAGGCCGTGATGCTCATCACGGCTAGGCCGTGATCAGCCCGCCTATGAGGGTCTGGGTTCGGTTGGCACGTTACGCCGTGTGCACACGGTGAGGGCTAGTGCTTGGCAATCTTCAAAAACTATAGTTTAGAATCTCCCGTATTGTCCTTATATTGGATATATAGATGTTTTGTATATCTACAGGACCTATATATCTAGTTATTTTTATTTATACTTCTGTATTTATTTTGAATTATAACCTATGTTAATACATATATATTGTTTCTGAATAGGCATACATATGGATCAGTCGGATAGCCCACATGCACGGGAGGACACTATGGGGGTTTCGCAGGACCCGATCACGCCTACGCCTGATTCTAGTGTAAGTTTACATGTTATATACTATCTTTAGTCCTTCTTTTTAATGTAAGTTTATAATGTTACAACCCTCTATTTTATCATTTTTTTTGTCCATACAGACATCACAGGCTCATAGGAAACGGGGTAGAGGAGCCACCTCGTTGAAGAAACTAGAGAAGGACAGGCAGAGCGGACAGAAGCTTGAGGTGTCCTTCGATGCTAATCTAAATGCCCAGGGACACGTGCTAAAGAATTTAATAAGTGGGTGTTTCTACAAGCGAAGCAGCACGTAAGCATCAACTACAACCACTGGAATGACGTTCCACAAAACGTTAAGGATCAGATTTGGGAGGCTATCACGGTATTTTACCTTTACATTCGTTTGATTTACATTATTATATAATTATCCGAGTTATAATCCATCCAGTTGTTATATATGTATCTAATGTGTAGGTAGCTTGGACTGTGCCAAATGACGAGGATCATCATCATAAATGTATGAAAATGGCATCAAAGCGTTGGAATGGGTTCAAGCATGATCTTACCAGGTACTATGTATCTGGGAAGAAGCGGCTTGATAAAATGTTCTCGGATTATCCCTGGGTTGATCAGGATACTTGGGATATGTTTGCCAGGAGTCGACATGATGGAGAATTTTAGGTTGGTTGATTAAGTTAATTTTGTATGCTTATTATAGATCATTTAACTGTATTTAATTATGTGTTTTTGTTTGAATAGGCTAAGGCAAATAAGGGTCGGCAGAATCAGGCGAAGAACGTCCACCGCCACACCATGTCTCAGGGTGGGTACCAGACTCAGATCGAGCAGATGATGGCGGATAGGCTGAGGGCGAAGCAGGAAGAGCACTCTGCTAGGATTGAAAGAGGATAGGTGCCCGAGGGCACACCATCAAGTCCTCCGTCGGCCATCGACTGCGAGGATGTCTGGTTAGCAGGTCGCATGACAAAGACGGGATCTTTTAAAGTTGATGCCACTCGCGAAGTGGTAGATAAGATTGTAAGTGAATAATTAACTTGATTTCAATTGATATTTGTATAGATATTTGCAACACTTTTCACTTGCACGTTTTTTCATTTTTTTTTCATTGTAGATGGATCTTAAAGCAAAATCCTCCCAGGGTGCATTCGTCCCTTCTGGACGGCAGGACGTCTTGATGATCGCTCTAGGCAAGAAAGACCATCCTGGTCGGGTTCTCGGTGTTCCCGGGAACGTGACCATCAAACAATATTATGGCAAGTCTGCTTCACGAAAGCGGGTGGTCAATGAAGCATCAATTTTGGCTGACATTACTCAAAGACCTCATGTCCAACCCGGATATTACAACACATCTCGATGCAAGGCTTAATATCCAACCGGAATTCAAACAGCGCTGCCCAGAGAGCTTTCCTCCGTCGGTACATCCCAGGACACCGCAGGGCTTGCCAACCCTTCACATGTGAGCACAAAAGAGAGTTTTAGTAGGGCACATGTGGAGGACGATGAGTTGGCAGCTAGGGAGCGGGAGTTGGAAGTCCAGCGCCATGAGCATTAGTTGGAAATGAAAAGGCGTGAGCTTGAGTTGGACTCCAAACGACGTGAGCTCGAAATGTTAGCAAAGGTATTTATTCATTATTAATGTCCAAATTAGTCAAACAATTACTTGTGTTTTTTTAATTATCAAAAACTTATCTATTTTATTTTTCCTAAACTGAAGGCCAAGTCGACGTCGGTGTCGTTGTCACCTATCACTCGTTTGTTCTCACTTGGTGAGGATTATACGCTTGAGATTTTTGAATGTCCATTGGAGCACGATGGATGGGTGGCACGCCCGGATCAACGGAGGATATTTACCTTCCGTGGTGATGATCTCTGGAACGCCTGCAGAAAAAGCGTCTGGATGAACAGCTAAGTTTTCAGACTCTGGTGCACGTAAGATAAATATAATAGTATAACTTATTTATTTTTGGTATTTTTCCATTTAATAATTTATTTTAATTTCAATATATATATTATGTAATTAACATCCACACCTTTTCATATCTTAGGTATCTCCATCGTCTTCAGCTTGATAAGGGCGTTGCATCAGTTTACGGTTTGTTAGATCCGTCAATCCTTCAGCCCGATTTATTTACTGGCGATGCATTGAGTAAATACTTAGGGAACTTGTTGGGAGACAATCCGAAAGAAATATATCTGACTCCCTACTGTATGAAAAACCATTGGCAGTTGTTCGTACTTCACCCGTCTAGGCATAGAGTCATATTCTTCTGCTCTCAACACCAAGATCCGCCATCGAAGGTGGTAGATGCTGTAAATAAGTAAGTAACTAATCTTAAATTTAATTTAAGTTTTAATATCAGTTGTTTTTATTTTATTACACACATGATATATGAATTTGTTAATTGATCGACATGATTATTTGTTTATGATAGCGCGCTGAAGGTGAGTAGCATAAGTTGCGCCAACGGGAGAAGTAGGACTTCTAAGGCTAAAGCAAATCCTGTATGGAACATCATAAAGGTTTGGTAGTTTATTTATCAAATAATTAATATTATAATCACTAATTTATATGTATATTCAACTGACGTTGAAATTAATTTTGTTGGTAGTCTCGATTTCAAATTGACGGGTGGTCGTGCGGCTATTATGTGATGCTTCATATGCTGAGCATAGTCTCCGCATCTATTACGGATGGATGGAATAAGGTAATATTTAAACAACTTGTTAAATTATATATTATAGTTTTGAAGATGACTTGCATTGATGTTATTGTTATTGTTTGAACGTGTCTAGGCATTTATCGACCAATCGCCTATTCAAGAAGATGAGTTAAGAGACTTGAGGATGCGCTTCGCCGAATTCTTCTTCAAGTATGCGGCTGAAAAAGGAATTGACAAGATACCTCCGCAATACTTAGATAAATAGTTTTTTTGTTAGACTTTAGAAACTAATTAATAACATGCATATATATATATCCTTAGATTGATAGTTTTGTTTTTTAGACATTGGAACTAAAATTTATTTATATATATACATGGGTTTTGGTTTTAAGTCCCCCCATTGTTCCATTTTTCCTTTGCAATTATGTAATGTGTGTGATATTCTGTGTTACTGGGATATTTACTGAATGCAGGGATAGCTGAGGGGAGTGATATTTTAAAATTGAATTTTAAAAAAAAACCTATTAACGTCAGTTGTATCAAACAACTGACGTTAATAGTATTTTATAAAATATAAAGTACACTATTAACGTCAGTTGTTTATTAAAACTGACGTTAAAATTAAACCTTTAACGTCAGTTCTTTATAACCACTGACGTTAGTTTTAACAAAATTAACGTCAGTTGTCTTAAAGAACTGACGTTAATAGTTTTATGTTTAACGTCAGTTGTTTAAAAAACCGACGTTAATTTTTACAAAATTAACGTCGGTTTTGTTAAGGAACTGACGTTAATAGTTTTATATTTAACGCCGTTCTCAACGACGTTAAAATTAACTATTAACGCTTGTATTCCATCGACGCTACGACGTAAAAAATCAATTTTAACTGACATAAAAAGCACTTATTGCACTAGTGACCACCATGACTCACCAAGCATTTATGAGCATTGAATGTTACTAATCATGCTTTTTAGGGTGAAAAGACCAAAATACCCCCAAGCTTTCATGGTTAGAAACAAGCCACATCTCCTCACTTCTAACCACTCATTTTACATGGTTGTAAACTCCCATATCTCTCCAATTTCGTGCACCACATCCCATAAACCATACCTATTTCATTTTGCTTTCGTTTCATCATTTTTCTCTCAAAAATCGAAATCGGGTAAATGACGGAGCTGCGTACAGGATTTTCCGGGAACCGCTAATGGATTGGATCGATGAGTCATGGATGACTCATGAGATGTGGCCCAAAATCAGCCACACCTCCCTTCATTCTTCACCATATATTCTAACCTAATCATGGTTACTATTAACTATAGTTAGGTTAATATAACCATAATTAAGTTATTATATTGTTTCCTAAACTTAACCTATGTCAATTAACTTAACCTTGGTTACATTTCAACATTTAACAAAGCATTTTTCACTCACTCATCCTCTCATTTTGGTGGCTGCCATTTCTCCCCACACTTGTTCTTCCTATTACACTTGTTCTTCACAAAACACTAAGAACATCATAGTGTTCTTGCTAAGTTCTTCATTTCTTCTTCAAGTTCCTCATCAAACTTCTTCATTCTAGGGTGAGAAACCTATTCCTAATCATCTTAGCTTCATTTATCGTGCATCAAATATTCATTTCCATAAACTTTTCACAAATCTCCATTTCTAGATCTAGATCTTCAAATAATTCTAGAAAATTGTAGAAAAATCATTTTAATATGAAACCAATTCCTATGATCTCTAAATGACTTTTACTTTCATCATATCAGAGCATGTAAGCAAAAGAATTTTCCTTCTTATTTTTATACTCTTGGCCGAACCTAGGTATTTCTAGGCAAAGGATTTTTTGTTCAATTTTTAAAATATGACACTTGATCTTAGCTCTTTAATACCTCTAGTTGTTATATCTAGAAACTTGAAATCAAAAGAAATTCCTAGGTCTATTTTCTAGTCTGGACCGAATTTGGGGTCATGTGAACAAAATAAGTTTTCTTCAATCTCTAACTAGAACATGCTTTATATGAACTATCTAAGGTGTGTAGGTTCTAGATCCAAGAGTTTGTGAGAAAAATGAATTTCTAACCTATTTTTGTCATTGAGACCGAAACCCTAACCTAGTTAGTTAGAGGATTTGGTTTCATATTTTTTAACTAGTAACACTTGATTTATGTTAGTTAATACTCTAGGAACTAAGATCCAAAAGATGAAGTTGAGAAAGTAACCCTAGCCTATTTTTGATATCATGGTCGGGCTTGGCATAAAATGGACATAGACTAGTTTTGTTTGATTAACTAGTGGTTATGTTGTTTTGGTTGAAGGTTAACCATTAACCGTGGCATAGTAACGAGGATCGGAAGTTCGGGACTTTGGTGATATATAAGTTCAAGTGGGGGAAAGAATCAACCTGCCGTCGGAATGGATAAGTAGTATATATTATAATAATTGTGTAGGGCAACCTAAACCCTACTAGCGGTCGAGTAATCGACAAGACCAAAATCGCATTGGAATATTTTTTCATAATACCAATGATGATTCGGGGATTGTAAGTTTATCGACGTTAGGATAACCTTGTAATATTTGAGGATGTTTGACTTTATGATTATTGACTGTTTGTGATACGCTGGTTGATGTATTCTACTGTATGTGACGTTTTATTTGGTTGTTTGAATATTTTATGATTATTGTATTATGCATGATCTGCCTAGTTTGATAATGTGCTTAGTTGACTTTTAAGTAAAGATATATGTTGTTCGGGAGATGTTCATGTGGGTGAGAGAATGAATATGACTTAGAGGTGCCTAGCTTAATTAAATTATCTAAGGGATGAGATGGGACGTAGAATGCGAGTTGAGGCTAGGATGGGAACTTGAGGCACTAGGTTGTTATGGATATGAGGCAATGAGATTCATATAGAGGCATTGATGCATACACTCTTTAGTCCTTGACACGTTACTCTAAGTATCCTATAAAGGATAACGAAGTATTATAACACTACGGCATAGGTATTTTGGCATTACTGCTGTTGATGGTTTGGCAAGTGCACCAAATCGCGACAAGTAATATTAGTGAGAGTAGAGTATCGTCCCACGAGGATTGTGATTAAGTAGCAACGTAAACTAAGTGATTAATATTTTAACCAATACAAATCATAGTTCCAAAAGAGTGATTGAATTTTCTTTATGCAAAATATTGTCACAAAAAATGAATGAATTTGGTTTTCTTCTTTATCACACAAGCAAGTAAATGAAAGAATGAACAATTAGAATGATATAAAAGTATTTAGGACGGTTAGGAATCGGAATCCCTCAATGTTTCACCTAATGTAACCTTGTTAAACCTTCAATTCAATTCATTCAATTAACATTCAAGTCACTAGTCTAGGTTTATCCCTAATTCCTTAGGTGATATCCTTTTGTTACCAATTAAGAACCCTAATTCCTTATGTGATTCAAGAATTAGCACAAACATTAAGCATGAGACTCATAGAAATGTATTGCAATGAAGTTCTATTCCTAGAATCAACATCACAATAGTAATCTACTTCAGATCTAGCATGAACACAAATTTTCCAATTATGCATTCACACTTGTAATCAATTTCATAGATGGCCAATCGAAGAAATGCATTAAGCATAGAAGAGATTACCTAATTGAACGAATATGAATTGAAATCAAAGGTGAAACGAACTTACATCAAGATCCAAATGAGTTCATCTTATCCTAACCTAAAAGGTTTAGAAACTCCAGGTAGAAAACTGAAAAATGGATGAAATGGATGAAGATTGGGGTAGAGAAGCCATGGATTCTTCAATTCTTCTTTCCAAAATCTCTTAAACAACCATGAATCTCGAAAATGCTCTCAAATGTAACTGCTTCGCCTCATAAATAATCCAAAAGTTCCTCAAAATAACTGCCAAACGAAATTTATAGTGTCAGGGACTGAAACTAGCGCTAGGCACTGACATCAGGGCGTTGGGCATCGGGCTTGGACTGAAACTGATGCCTTCTATCTTCTTTCTAGAGTTGGGCGCCATAAATCATAGCTTCTATCCCAATTGAGCATTGACTTTGGAACTGAGCGTTGGAAATCATGCTTTCTGTCCCAGCTGAGCGCTAGGAATTAGGCTGAGTGCTGGGACTGAATTTCTGCTTTTCCAGCACATTTCAAACCAATTTTTAAGTGTTTTTTCCTTCAAACAATGAAATCCAAGAGTTAAACTCTAGCAAGAAGACTTTGTGTATTTTTTCTATCCATTTTCCTTTAGTTCCTAAGATTATATACATTTTAACTTTTATTTTCTATATGAATCTACATATGTTGTAGATTTATCACAACCCCAAACTTAGAGATTTTACTTGTCCTCAAGCAAACATTTAGGCATAGAAAAGGGGTAAAAAGAGGTGAAGTTTTATGTTCAATTCCCTTGTGAAACACATTACTCATGCAAGACATCAACTCCTTACACTTTTGAAAAATACTCAAGCATCACACAATCAAACATTAATTCAACTTGATCATAAGTTTCATGCTTTAGAACAATCAAACACTACAAAATCAGCTCCATTGAATGCACAAGAAAATCCCTTGCAACCTCTCTATTTAGTGTTTCACTCATCCTCACTTGGGTGTGATTTACTCTCAATTCCAATCACAACGCACTCCCTAATCCTAATCTTGACAAGATGCTAAGAGCACACATCACAAATGTTAATGCAACACATATCATGAGGTCTTTTATTTGGATGTAATCGGCTAAGGTAATGGTGGATAAAATCAAGGATATGGGCTACATTACCTTGACTTCAAGGAGTGTGGACTCTTGGAGCTTCTTCCCTTGCTTAGATAGTTTACAAGCACACAATTTGTGTCATTTCCCTTTTTATTTATTTAAACTCTCTTTTTTTTTCTTTTTTTTTCCTTCTTGTTTCATTTTCTTTTTCTTTCTCTTTTGCCATTTTCTCACTTTTGTATACTCTTTTCCTCTTTTTGGCTTTTTCTATTTTTTTTCTTTTTCATTCACACTTTTTTTTTTATTATCAATTTTTTTTTCATAGTAGGCATCTTTAGTGGCCTACTCACCACCCCAAACTTAATTTGTTTGCATGTCCTTAAGCAAGAGAACAACCCGAACTTAAATCCAAGCATTCCTCTAAGCCTAAGTAGTGGGACAAAATTGTTTTTTCAAATTTTGGCTTGTAATGTGCTATCATGGCAAGAAAAATAGTCCAAGGCTCAATTGGGCTCAACAATGGTAAATGATAGGATAGCAATTATGGTCCTGAGCTTAAGCAAAGAAATAGTGCCTCAATCATATATGCATATACAAGAACAATGCAATAGTGACAAGCATCAAGGCAAGAAAAAGTGAGAACATGCAAGTCATGGACAATCACACATGAAGAAAATCAAGTAATATGATGTGTTTGGGCTCAAAAGCTCACAGTTCATGGTTATGTGCAAGAGAAAATCCATGCATTCAACATTGCATCAATCATAGCATGAAAAATTGGAACAAACAATTCACAAGGATTAATGGTTTCAATGGAATCACATGCTCAGCAAGTATAAAATACATGATGTTAGAAATTTCAGCCAAGCACAAGTGCCATGCTCACAAGGAAATCTACACAAAAATCCATTTCTAATCACAAGTTGGTGCAATTTATGCTAATGTGTGCAATTTATTCAACTAAGAGTTTTCAATTGAGGAGGATTAAAAGTAAAGAGTTCAAAGTACCCCCTTTCTTCTGCACAATGGATGAGTATGTGCAAAATTTTATTTTTTTTTAATTTTATTTTTTTAATTTTTTTGCACTGGTTAGCGTTCAGCACTAGGAAATTGCGCTCAGTGCCCAATGTGCAGTTTTTTCTGTTGATTCTGTTTTCTGTTTGCGCTCGGCACTCACAGTAGCACCTGGCTCCTGCACAAGGCCATTCTCACCATTCTTTTGTGTCATTTCTCCCCTTCCTTGGATTCACTTTCCTTAGATGTGCTTGCATAACAATTAAAAGCAATTACACCACATTAGATGCCTACACATCAAGCACTACAAAAAAAAACCACTGCTAAACATGATAATTTGGTTGCTATATAGCTTGGCGACCGAATTAGCGACCGAATTAAGGGGGTAGCAGAAACCCTAGTGGCTAAATGTTTAGCGACCGAACTTCATTTCGGTCTCAAATTTGCGACCGATATTTCGGTCGTAAAATTATATATTTCGGTCGTCGTATAGTTGGTCGCATGCTCAGCTCACCTCATTTGGCGACCGATATTCGGTCGCTATTTCGGTCGCAAATTTTGACTTTTTTTTTAAATTTTCATATAACTTAATCCTGCCGACCAAATATTGTTTTTCAACTATTCCCCCATTGATTTTTAATTTCTGATATAAACAAAATACACCAATATTTTTTTTGAATAAATAGAAAACGTAAATATGATGTACTAACGATCCATAACACCACAGTCAATATGATCAAGAAAACATATACATTAATTAACGCAAGTTTAATAATTGTTTATAAAAAAACACACCACAATCAATAAGTACTAATCAAAATATCAAAACTCATCAATCTTCCAAAGGGATGAACATGTAGAAGCGAGAACCCACAAGGTACTTAAACTTTGCCAATGCACCAGTGGACAACAAATACAACTCATTGATACCATTTTATATGTTTCAAAATATGGGCGATCCTCATGGATTACTATATCCCCATTGAACAAATTTCCGTTTTTGTCTTCAATAGTCACAACACGTGGTATTTCTTGTCCCCAACGACGGTAGAATGATCGCGGGATTGAAATCAAATCCTACCAATACACAAGAACAATTTAGTAATGATTAGTTTATTCCTTAACTATCATTACGTGAATCCGATCGTTATTCTTAAGTTGATGAGATACTGTACCTGATCTATATGGATGGCTGTCTCAAAACATTTAGTCGGATCCATTTTCTAATAAAAAAATAAGGAAAACAAGTCATATGTCTAAACTTCATCAAGTGATAATAAGAAAAGATGGAAAGATCCATGTAGCATACTAGCATGTTAAAATAGAACAAAGAAATGTAACTTCACATGCAACTTTACAGATTAGCAAACATAGTAGTTTTCAGGAAAGCAGATGCTTTTACGTCATTTTGAAGGATGGTCATAGAGAGGATTAGCATGGTTACTACCTTTGGATGCCAAATGGTGTTTCACAATCATTTCATCATAAGATTGAATAACTTAACTCATAAATCAATCTATCGCTTAACAACTAATGACATAAAACAAAACACATAAACCATTCACATGAACATTCTATAATCTCTCAATTAGAATACAGAACTACTATTAACAAGTAATTCCCAATTGAAATCACAGTATTACAAACAACATGTAATTAAGTTACACCCTAAGGTCCCAAAACCTAACAATCAACATTCATTCAGAATTCGTACGATTTTTAGTCAACTTAGATGATTTTATTAAAATACCAAATGAAGTCGGATTTAGACAAACGACCCCTCTATGGAAAGCTAAATAAGTCTAGTTTATAAATTTAAATTTAGTTTTGGGAAAAAGCATTCCAAAAAGTACAGTTTTAACCAACAAGCTATCACATTCGAAAAATAGGACAGCAATTGTCCTCTAACTTTTAACAGAATTTTATTCATCAATACTCAGTTAAAAACATCAAATTCAGTGCCTAAACTGTAGCAAATCGAGTCTAGTTTCTAAAAAAATAAGAATCATAAACAAAATAGTTCTACAGAAACAGTTATAAGGAAAACACTGAACCTATGTCCATACGGGTATTCAGGACAGCAACTATAACATCTCCTTGTAAGCAATATAACAAACACCTGTCAAGCAAGATCCTTTAACATATCTATTCTCACATATTGGCATATCAACACCATCACAAAATCAAAACCAAATTACAATACACATGCAAATAGAAAATCAACTAATTAGAGCATGTATCAACAACTCCTAAGCTTGGATTGCAGCATACTTCAACAAATATATATATTGAAGCATATTTCAATACAAACTTAAATAAAATATAGTAGCAAACATCCTATTGAGCTCCGCTCTCCACTAACAAGACAACACATAATTGTCAAACACATGCATAACTTCTAAATTAGCAACACACAACAAGCATCCCGCCTTTTTGACAGGATTACATCCTATTGAGCTCTGCTCTCCACTAACAAACAACACATAATTGCAAATGCATGCATAAATATTAAATTATCAGCACACAATCATCATCTTGGGATACCTTCCTATTGAGCTCAGCTCTCCACTAACAAACAACAAGATATATAGTAGTGATAATAAGAAAAGATGGAAAGATCCATGTCGCATACTAGCATGTTAAAATAGAACAAAGAAATGCAACTTCACATGTAACTTTACAGATTAGCAAACATAGTAGTTTTCAGGAAAGCAGATGCTTTTACGTCGTTTTGAAGGATGGTCACAGAGAGGACTTTTCCTACCGGAAGTGCCTAGATAACCTAGTAAGGATGGTCATCAACAACTATTTTTGGAAAGCTCCATTTCCTAGTGAAACAAATGAGTAGAAAACCAGAGTTGCTTTCATAATATTGTGTACAGAGCTGCTTTCTAAAATATGGAAGGTAAGATAGAAAACCACTGGTGCCAAAACATGGGAATAAAATAAATCTGCTAGAGAACATGAGGAGGACTTGCGGAAAACAAAACAAAGAGAGAAAATATGTTTACGGACTTATGACACAAGAAAAGAGAAGGAATCTCATGACACCATAATAATTTTGTAAAAAGGCAAGGGACAAACAGGTCAAGGGTGGGTGGGAAATATACGCAACAAACCTGGCAACAGAAAGACCAAAGACCAAAGACACAGCTAATTGCAACAGATAATAACCTCTAAAGAACTTGGATATCTAAGAGACTATGACTCATTCTGCGTAATGGAAAGAAAATATCAACAGCATATCATGATATCTTACAATTAAACTTTAGCATAAATGAAAAACAATAAGGACAAAGAAGAATTACTTTACTTGACCCTTTGTTTGAACTCACATACCCGCCATTTTTCTTTTATGCATTTGAGTAATATGACTAATATAATAGCAATCACTTTCTTAAATTCAAACAAAAATTAAAGCAAAAACTGATATTAGCAAACTGAAAATATAGGCAGAAAAGCAAGAGTCAAATGCATATATTAGCATTAACCCCCAAAAAAATATGCATATATTAGCAATCTGATAACAGGTCTCAATTTAAACTCTGAAAATAGTTTATGAACATAAAAATCACATCAAGATAAACTATATGAATGAGATAAAACTTAAGAAATGTCCCATAAAAAAATAAAAAATAAAAATTAAGAAATGTAGTGTGAAAGCCTGAAAGGCTTCTTAATCCACTTAGGAAGAAAAGTTCAGTTATCTAACTATTCCCCAGAGAAAAACTTGGCATTACCCACAGAGAAAATTCTCAAACAACTCACGTGCATTTTTCATAATCAACTTAATTCACACAAACAACTTAACATCAAATATAATTTTAGAACAAAGAACAAACAATAGACAACATAGACAACAGAGAACTTGTGGTCAGGATTTAACCACCATTATAATTTGGCTGAAGAACAAAACCACTAAATGTAGCAGAATGAGACCAAAAACGTGAAGGAGAGACGAAAACATACCAGAGAAGGAGGAGGTCGGCGGCGCTGCTCTGGTGGTGCCAGCAACGGTGGCAGCCGTGCGGAGAAGGAGGGAACTGAGAGAGAGAAAAAGTTAGAAACAGAGAGAGAGAGAGAGCTGGAGAGAGAGAGAGAGAGAGAGAGAGAGAGAGAGAGGAGAGCTTACCGTGATGGTGGTGGTCGGAGGAGGGGTGGCAGTCGCGAACCGTGGTGGCCGGAGGAGAGAAAGAGAGATCGAGTGAGAGAGAGGAAGAGAGAAATCGCGAAATGGAAGATGAAAGGGGTTTCTGCGTTTTTAGGGATTTTAATTTTTAGCGACCGAATATTTCGGTCTCTAATTCGGTCGCAAGGGTGCCATTTCAAAATTTAAATCCATGAATTTAGCGATGGATTATTTAATCGGTCACTAAGACGCGCTCTTTTAATTTTTTTAACGCGCTGTTTAGCGACCGAATTAATATCGGTCGCAAATGTAAATAAAATTTAACCGCTGCATTTAATCGGTCGCTAAAAGGCATAAAATTTCTGGCTTTTAAGTTCCTTTATTTAGCGACTGAAATAGCGACCGATAACCCTGCTACGCTCTATTTCGGTCGCAGTATTATCTCTAATCAGGCTTTCATGTAGATCCTATAATCGGTCGCCATTTCGGTCGCCAATAGCAACCAAAAAATTCGGTCACTATTTTCGGTCGCTAAACAACCTTTTTTGTAGTGAAGGAACCACGCAATAACTCAATGAACTACTTATTTTTTCATGATAAGGAAAAAAATGAAAAAAATGCAAGAAGAAAATGCTTGGGTTACCTCCCAAGTACCGCTCCTTTAACGTTTCTAGCTTGACATATTGTCACTCCATTAGGGTGGATAATATGATAAAAAGAAAATTTCATCCTTTCGCTTTCTTCTTTTAGGTAACAATACCATGTATATGGCATAGGGAAAAGAATGTTCCCTTGCTCCAACAATTAAGCATTTGGGATATGTGTTCCCCTATTTTTGAAGCATGTAAAACTCATCTCGCATAGGACTCTTCTCTTTAATCACCAAGGGTTAAGTCTTAGTCATATGAATCTCTTCTTGTATCACCCTTGGCTTCTCTTTGTTGTCACTATTTTTTGTTTTTCTGTTTTTCATCTAATACTATAACTACACTTTCTTTTTGTTTTTCGTCCACCACCTCAATTGAGTCATGTTCACTTCCTAATTCTACAAGTACACCTTCTTCTTGCTCAACCATTTCCCAAACATGTGACTCTTACTCTCTTACCAACTCTATCTTTTTCTACACAAAACAACCCAATTGCTCAGATAATGTCCCAACTTGAATCTCAAGATTCGTGATCGAAGCTTGTGTGTTCTTAAAATTCACTTGAGTAGCTTCAATGAATTGAGTTAAAAAGTTTTCGAGGTTGGAAACTCTATCCAATAACTCATTGGATTGGTGGTGAGGTTGTGCATCTTGTTCCCACATAAGGTTCTCCATGTAGTAAACCTCCGCTTGTGCATTGAATTTGGTCTCACAAACTTCAAGTTTATGGTGTTCACCACAAAAATCACATGTAGGTTGCAGTGGTTTTATTGCCTTCACTTGTATGACTTGAAGTTGTTTAGACATCAACTCCAATTGTTTTGCAATAAGTTTTCTTTGAGAAAGAAGAGTAGCTTCAAAGATGTCCATGGTCTGTAGTGGATACTTTCCCCACAACACAAGAATCCAAAGTAATAGAAAAGATGAGAATATCCAACATATCAATTATTTAACAAAAACAAAAAATTAACAAAGAAAAATGTTCAAATTAACAATGCTTTAGCCTTCTTGATATTGAAATCAACAATCCCGGCAACGACGCCGAAAACTTGTTGTTGGTTTGGGAAGTGCACCAAATCACGACAAGTAATATTAGTAAGAGTAGGGTATCGTTCTGCGAGGATTGTGATTAAGTAGCAACGTAAACTAATTGATTGATATTTGAACCAATACAAATCATAGTTCCAAAAGAGTAATTGAATTTTCTTTATCCAAAATGTTGTCACAAAAAATGAACGAATTAGGTTTTCGTCTTTATCACACAAGCAAGTAAATGAAAGAATGAACAATTAGAATGATATCAAAGTATTTAGGACGGTTAGGAATCGGAATCCCTCAATTTTTCACCTAATTCAACCATGTTAAACCCTAACTTCAATTCAATTCATTCAATTAACATTCAAGTCACTAGTTTAGGTTTATCCCTAATTCCTTAGGTGATATCCTTTTGTTACCAATTAAGAACCCTAATTCCTTAGGTGATTCAAGAATTAGCACAAACATTAAGCATGAGACTCATAGAAATGTATTGCAATGAAGTTCTATTCCTAGAATCAACATCACAATAGTAATCTACTTCATATCTAGCATGAACACAAATTTTCCAATTATGCATTCACACTTGTAATCAATTTCATAGATGGCCAATCAAAGAAATACATTAAGCATAGAAGAGATTACCTAATTGAGTGAATTTGAATTGAAATCAAAGGTGAAAGGAACTTACATTAAGATCCAAATGAGTTCATCCTATCCTAACCAAAAAGATTTAGAAACTCATGGTAGAAAACTGAAAAATGGATGAAATGGATGAAGATTGAGGTAGAGAAGCCATGGATTCTTCAATTCTTCTTTCCAAAAGCTCTTGAACAACCATGAATCTCGAAAATGCTCTCAAATGTAACTGCTTCGCCTCAGAAATGATCCAAAAGTTCCTTAAAATAACTGCCAAACGAAATTTATAGTGTCAAGGACTGAAACTAGCGCTGGGCGCCAGGCTTGGACTGAAACTGATGCCTTCTGTCTTCTTTCTAGCACTGGGCGCTGATATACTGGCGCTGGGCTCCAGAAATCACAGCTTCTGTCCCAGTTGAGCACTGACTTTGGAACTGAGTGTTGGAAATCATGCTTTCTGTCCCAGCTGAGCGCTAGGAATTAGGCTGAGTGCTGGGACTGAATTTCCTCTTTTCATGCACATTTCAAACCAATTTTTAAGTGTGTTTTCCTTCGAACAATGAAATCTAAGAGTCAAACTCTAGGAAGAAGAATTTGTGTATTTGTTTATATCCATTTTCCTTTAGTTCCTAAGATTATATAAATTTTTTACTTTTATTTTCTATATGAATTTGCATATGTTGCAGATTTATCAACTGCAGCACCACGTCATATGTATTTTGGCATTACTGCAGCACTACGGCATATGTATTTCAGCATTACTGCGGCATATATATTTTGGCATTACTGCAGAACTACGGCATATGTATTCCAATGGGGGAATAGTGGCGTTGAGTTTCTGGAACTAAGATATTAGCATAGCACCGTTTGGACTACTGACTAACGTGATAGGAATAGAGATGGTCAAGTCAGCATAAAGGTTTAGTTGCATGAGATTAAGGGTAGAGGATGATATCATAATTTGAGGATGATTGTTAGTTATGTGTGATGCTTGTCTTTGACTGTTATTATATTATATGTTATGTATTCCTTTTCCACTTTTGATGATGGAACTGTTTCTTATCCCCTATATTTTTTGTATGTGTACTTTATTGCTTATGTGATTGTACGAGAAGACCCTATGGAGGAACCGGTTGCTGAGGAGCTAGATGGGATTCCGTATGAACCAGATGCGGGAGGACGAGCTGTGAACTCGAGCGGTAGAGTCTAAGTTTATGACCGATGTGTCTTAAGATGTTTTATATTTCCGCAACTATTAGCTTGTATAAGTATGCACCTGCAAGGGATCCTACTAATGGGATACCCTATACATTGTTTAAATACTCTGATGCATAAATATATGGTGTTTATGTATGTTTTATATATATAGTGTGATGATATAATTCTCATACACTGTATGTGTATATTTAAGTTTTTAATTTTTACGTATTTTAATGTTAAGTACGCGATTAAGATTAATAAATAATTAATGGTACGACGGGGTGTCTCAACAACCTAGGCAACAACAACCTTAATAACAATCACCAATTCAACAGAAAGCCCCAGAACCATCTTCAGAGTCTGTTCTGAAAGCATTTATGACAGGGACCAAGGCTGGAATGAGAAATTTGGAGACTTAGGTGGGACAGCTTGCAAATGCACTCAACTTAAGGCAGATTGGTACATTACCTGTAACAACTGAAAATCCAAAGGCCTCAAGTTCTGGAGGAGGAAATGAGCAATGTAAGGTTATCCACTTGAGAAGTGGCAAGGATGTAGTGGCCCGTTTGGTGGTCAGGATAAGATAGACAGGAGATAAGCTATCATATCCTGTCTGAAACTGTTGTTTGATGAGCCAGCAGGATAGGATAAGGCAATCCTGTCACTTATCATATCCTGTCCATCTAGTTAAAATTCTATCCTGAGGAGAGGGCTGGGTTAGCACTCAACAGGATGGGATAAGTTTTTTTTTTTCCTGGTAACAAGTAGGATAAGGTGATTTAAAAAATAATAAAATATAAAAATATATAATACATAAAATAATTAAAGTATAATAAATAATAATTTAAAGTAAAATAAAATTTAACATGGTTACCAAAAAAATGTATAATAAAATATAAAATATTTAAAATAATAAAAATATTAATAATTCATTTTAAAATTTATTTTTATTTTATAGCAATGCTAATTTTGTTATTTTATATTATTTTAAAAAACTGTAAAATATAAAAAGTATTCTAATAATTTAACTATATGTAAATTAAAAACAAAAAATGAATATTTAAAAATATAGAAAATTAATTTTAGTTAGACAATATTTAAAAAATTATATGTAATTTTATCACAAAGATAATTTTATCTTTTATATAATTTTAAATAATGAAAATTATAAAAAAAACTAAAATCTAATAAAAAATGAAAACATTTAGAATAAAAACAAAAAATTTAAAATTCATACTTAAATTATAATGCTGTTCGGTTGGTTATCTGATGGACACCAAACGTCGGATTTGATAACAGCTTATCCTGCTCATATCCTATCATGTTCTCTTATCATATCCGCCTCTATCTTATCATAACCACCAAACGAGCTCTAGAGGTTGCTGAACCAAAGAAGAAACCAGAGGCGCAGAAGGCAGAACCTGAGAATAAAGCAGTAAGGGAAGATGTTGCAACAGAACAACCTGCAATTGCTGAGAAAGTACCCAATGCAGCAGCATCACATGCCATTCCCAAACTGATTCCAGAAAGGCCTCCTCCACCATTTCCTCAGAGATTAAAGTAGGTCCATCAAGAAAAGCAGTTCAATAAGTTTCTGGATGTGCTGAAGTAGATAAGGCAAAGATTGAGGTTATTGAAAAGTTACCTCCTCCCACATCAGTGAAGGGCATCAGAAGTTTCCTTGGCCATGCTGGGTTTTACAGAAGGTTCATCAAGGATTTCTCCAAGATATCCAAACCAATGTGTCAGTTGTTGGAGCATGATAGGACTTTTGATTTCACAGCTGAATGTCTGAAGGCATTTGAGCTTCTGAAAAAAGCTCTCATCTCTGCACCTATCATAGTTCCACCTGATTGGGAGAAACCTTTTGAGCTTATGTGTGATGCAAGTGACTTTGTAGTAGGATCAGTCCTGGGACAAAGGTATGATAAGGTGTTTCACCCTGTTTAATATGCAAACAAGTCCTTGATTGATGCTCAAATCAACTATACCACCATTGAAAAGGAGTTGCTAGCTGTTTAGTTTACCTTTGAGAAGTTTAGATCCTATCTTGTTGGTACAAAAATGGTAGTGTACACGGACAACTCAGCTATCAAATATCTTATTGACAAGAAGGATGCTAAACCAAGGCTTATAAGCTAGGTGTTGCTGCTGCAAGAATTTGATCTAGAGATCAGAGACAATAAGGGAGTGGAGAACCAAGTAGCAGATCATCTCTCAAGGTTACCAGAGGATGCTGCATCATCAAGAGGTATAGCCATTGATGAATCTTTTCCTGATGAACAACTGCTGGCAATGCAGGATGCTACAGCACCGTGGTATGCCGACCTGGTGAATTTTTTGGCTAGTGGTGTGGTTCCCCCAGATATGAACTCACAACAAAAGAGAAGATTCTTTCATCAAGCAAAACAATATGTCTGTGATGAACCATACCTCTACAAGATGTGCCCAGATAACTTGAACAGAAGATGCGTTGCAGATGAAGAGTTTAAGGATATACTGACCCAGTGCCATGCTTCAGCATATGGTGGACACTTTGGTGGCATGAGAACTGCTGCCAAGGTGCTCCAATCGGGTTTATTCTGGCCTACTCTATTTAAAGATGCACATGAATTTGTAAAACACTGTGATAGGTGCCAAAGGGTAGGAAATCTGTCAAACAAAAATGAAATGCCCCTGAACACTATTTTAGAAATTGAACTTTTTGATGTGTGGGGTATTGACTTTATGGGACCATTTCCCCCATCCTTTGGCAACCTATATATTCTAGTAGCTGTTGATTATGTGTCTAAATGGGTGGAGGTTGTGTCTACAATCAAAAATGATGCTAGGGTGGTGACAAAATTCTTACAATTTTTTTTTTCTAGATTTGGCACCCCTAAAGCCATCATAAATGATGAAGGAACCCATTTTTGCAACCAAGTATTTTTCAAACTGCTTGCAAAATATAGAGTTAAACATAAAGTAGCCACTGCCTACCATCCCCAAACTAATGGGCAGGCTGAGTTGTCTAACAAGGAAATCAAAAAGAATCTTGGAAAAGATGGTTAACCCCACAAGGAATTGGTCCACTCATCTAGATGAGGCCTTGTGGGAATATAGAACTGTATTCAAGAATCCCCTGGGAATGTCCCCATATAAACTGGTGTATGGGAAGGCTTGCCATTTGCCACTGGAAATGCAACACAAACCTTTTTGGGCAATTAAAAAATTGAACTTTGATCTTCAGCTTAATAAACTGGAAGAACACAGGTTGTTATCCTATGAAAATGCTGAAGCTTACAAAGCAAAAACCAAAGCTTGGCATGACAAAAGGATCCAACACAATCATTCCATGAAGGAGAACAAGTCCTCTTGTTTAATTCAAGGCTGAAGCTCTTCCCAGGCAAGCTCAAATCAAGGTGGTCTGGCCCATTCTAAATTATGAAAGTCTATCCACATGGAGCTGTGGATTTGCTAGATACAGAGAGTAGCAGAGAGTTCAAGATTAATGGACAAAGAATCAAGCACTACTTTGGTGAACCTTTGGACAGAATGAAGGTTACCACCACTCTTGATGACACTGAATGATGCTACAAAATGGTCTGGCTGAGGAACTTATAAAACAAGAGCTCATGGGAGGCAACCCATCAATAAATTCAATTACTTTTTAGTTATGCTTGAGCATTACAATGTCAGAAGTAAATAATTAGGAAGTAAGGGAGGCAAGAAGTGAGTTCAGGCTGCAGCATAAGGAAAGGAACTGGTTTACTGTGGGGCAATGCTACATCATGCTCCCAAAATCTGAGTGTTGTGGATGCCATTTATGGATAGGGACCAATACCTGAGGCAAGTACAAGGTGGGGACCAGCGCACGTCTTGTCTGTAGTGGATAAAAGTGAGCGGGCAGTTTTGAAATTTTTTGATATTGAATTGATGAGTGGGATGAGGAGAGAGAATATAACGAGTTCCCATAATCTCTAACCAACCGTACTACCCCTCTTTCTCTCTCCCACTTTATTACCTCCTTTCCCACTCCTCACCCGCACTATTAACCAACCCACACCCTTCCTGACACATTAAATAGCCTTCTCCCCCCTCCACTCATCCACTAAACTCTCTCTTCTAAAAACATTCTTCTTCTTTGCTCACAAACCCTAACCGTTCCAATCCCTTTCCCTAACCCTACCTAACCACACCACCATAACAACCAAGAAAGGAGGTCGTGTGAAGCATCGTGCTACTAAGACCCCCACACCTACCTCTGCTGTAGAGAAAGCCCAACCCTCCTCTTGGACTGACGAAGAGGCTAAGGAGAAATTTGAGACTGAAACCCTGGGCCGTAACCTATTTCAAGAGAAAGGGTTCAAGTTTGGAAAATGAGTAAAATTGGGGATTCTGCCTGAGGTAGTAGAGATCATTGAAGCCTTAAACTAGAGGATTTTTGCTGAGCATTGATGAGTGTGATTCAAGCCATATTTCTTTATCATATTGCATGCATTTTCATGTAGTTTAGGCATTTTTAATTTGATTTTTGTTAGTTTTTACCTTGGAACGGGTAAGGTGGTTTTGTGGTGGTTGTGTCCAGGAATTGATAATGAAAATGCGTAAGTCTAGTTGATTTGGAGTTTGCATGAAGATATAACTTGAAAAACAAGAAAATTGAGCCAAACAGAGCCCATAACGGCCTGGCCGTGATAGGCATAACGGCCATGATCGAGTAGGGCTGGAAAGAAAGAAGAATGGAAAACTCAGAACTGGTCACGGCCGTGACATGCAAACTGAACCAGACTCTCAAAGACAGAACTGATCACAGCTAGGCCGTGATGACCATCACGACTGTGACAGACCAAGCAGTGAAGCCATCTCCAAGTCAGAACCTGTCACGGCCTGGTCGTGATAGGCATCACGGCCGTGACGCACAAAATCTGGAATTTTGATTTGCTGATTTGATCTGATTTTGTGATAGCTTTAAATCCAAGTTAACCTACTCTATAAATAGGGCAATTAGGCTCGAAAATAGGCATCTCTGGGATGCTACCTTAGGCTTAATTTAGGATTTATCTTCTTCTCAATTTCTTCTCTTCTCTTAGGATTATTTATGCTTTTATTAATCAAGATTGCTATAAACATGGCAATGCTTGAGTAGTCTTTTTATTTCTAGGAATTGCGGCTATGCCCAAGACTTGTTTTATGTGATTAATTGATGTTTTTCCCTTTTTTTTCAATTTCAATTTGCTTTAGATTTGGTTATTATTGTGCTTCATCCATGTGAATTGATTGATCACCTATTTGCATGTCTTAGATATTCTAGGGAGGAACTGAGAAGTGAACCTAGGTATTGGATCCATAAGAATTGAACTTAGGACTTAAATCACGAGAGTTAGAAGCGGTCCTTCGAGGGTTCATTGAATTGTCACAAACCTCAATTGGTTCAATTTAAATACAATTACCACGAGAGTCGGGGTTGGTTTAATTGGGCACGGTTCTTGTATCTCGATAGGGAACATTAAATTTATTAAGATAAATTCACCTTCGAAGCATTTTGATAATTAACAAGAGGGGTAGTCAATTTAGTAGCATGAGCAGTCTTGTTGGTATCCCAATTCCTAGAAATCTCTTTTAATTTGAAAATCTCCAGATTTGATTTGATTGCGATTTTAATTGATTGCGTTTTAAATACTTTATTTGTTAGTTTAATATTATTTCTAAAACCAAATATTTTTCTTGTTTAGTTTAATTAATTTAATAATTAATTGTTGTTTGAAATCACAGTCTCTGTGGGTTCGATCTTTTTTATTACTTGATGATGAAACCTTACACTTGCGGATTCACGCTATCAAGTTTTTGGCGCCGTTGCCGGGGACTTTGCTTTCTTGAGTTTCAATTTAATTTTTAAATTGATTTTTCTGGACATTTTTTTTAATTTTTTCTTTCTTTTTCTAGTGTATCTATCTCTCTCTTTGCAGGTATTTTTTTCTTTTATGCGAAGATCCCAAAGTCTTGGAACTCTTATTGATGTTGACCCCAAGATCGAAAGGACTTTTCATAGATGTAGGAGACTACAAAGACAAAGAGCGAGAGAAAGGCCGATCCCCATTCCACTCGTGGCGAATCTACCGGATACCAAACCACTGAAGGACTATGCAGCCCCAAATGCTAGGGGTTTGCGAACTGGGATTGCTAGGCCATAAATTGAGGCGGAGAACTACACTATACCGCCTCAGTTAATTGGCATGATTAGGCAACATCAATTTGGAGGATTACCCTCCGAAGACCCGACTGATCATGTGGAGACATTCTTGGAATTCTGTGACGCAATAAGAATCAAGGTGCCCCGATTGATGCTATTCGCTTGAGGTTATTCCCCTCCTCTATGACTGGAAAGGCAAGAGCTTGGTTGAAGTCAGTGCCCGCTAATACTTTATCAACATGGGGCCAATTGTGTTGGTGTAAGTCCTAGAGGCCAGTGTATTTCTTAGACTTACATTTGTATCTTGCTATTATACATATATATATATATATATATATATATATATATGATATGAGGCATTCCAGTTTATTGAGTTACTTGTTTAAACATAATAAAGTCCTTAGAATAGAAATTTCAGTTTAATAGAATATCAAGTATATGACTTGATCGTGAGACACTATTGAACAATGAAATCCTATTCTTAAATATCCGTAGTCAAGTATTTTATTAATAAGGACAATAATAATACATTGAGACTATTATGTGTGCAGACTGATGACCATATCTCACCGGTCATGGATATGAGATATCGAGTCGCCACATAGGTACACATTAGAGTAATGATGTACTGGATTGACCCACCATGAGAACACTACATGGAGCGTTGTGTGAGTGTCATAAGTAGTTCTCATAGTGACAATGGTGTATGCAATCCTTCGACCTGAAATCACTACGATCCCTACTTGAGGAGTCGTGTGCTTTAATATCGTCAAACGTCATCTGTAATAGGATGATTATAAAGACGGTCATTGGGCATACCACGAGCCATGCAGAGGGATGTGAGTGACCTAGATGGAATTTGTCCCTCCTACATAACAGGAGTAATATCAGTGGGCCCCTTGATAGAGTGAGACTGTAAAATGCATGGCCGTGCTGAAATGAGTCAATATGAGATATTGACCTCATTTGTTGTTAAGTCTACTCGGGTATCAGGGAACATGATATTGAACCATACAAGGGTGACACATTCTATGTATTGTGTTCAATATAGATATATGGACAAAGGGATAATAATGCACATGAATATTTGTCACAGAAAGGTTTCGTCAAATCACTGACTTTCTCACTACTTAGGTGGCAGTGATGTATTGCTAGATACCGCTCACTGTTTGTAATATTAAATGGGATTTAATATTACTACTAACGTTTTGGGAACCTATAAGGTCACACACATAAGAGCGGATCAAAAGAAGCATTAAAAGGAGAGTTGGACTCTTCTATTGGGCCTAGCGCATAGTGCATGGGGCTTAGGTCAAACGCTGCTCACTAACTCACTTAAGGAGGTGCTACTATAAGTAGACCACTTAAGCTATTGTGCCTACATGGTTTTTACCCTAGCCGCACATAGAGAGTGCGATGAGCAGCAGGTCTCGGTTTTGAAGCTAGCACTTGTGAGGCGAGAGACGCTCGTGTTCGTGGCGTTGGGCGTTCACGGGATCTGCTCGTGTGGATACCTTAGAGACATCGTTAAATGCGGTGTTCGTGATAGACGATTTCAATCAATTGTCATCGCTTCAAGAGGTAAATCTTCTAACCATGAATCATGACCATTCGCAAGGATCCTTCGATGGGAATTTTTTTTCCGCTGCGTTATTTTGTTTTATACGCAAATTCCCAACAGTGGTATCAGAGCCGCTTACGAAACCATGATTCTGTTATGTGGTTTACCTGTTATGTATGATAACATGTTAATAATGTGAATCGTTTTTCTGAAAATTGTTTTCTAAAAATCGTTTGCATCCGTTTTTGCGAAACCTTGTTTCTGTAATTTTCGTATGAATATGATATATGCGTCTATAGCATATTTATGTATATATATACGATATGTACATTGGTTCTGGAATCCTTATTATGTTCTGCGATGGCGTCAAGTGTTGATGTTAAACATGATCGGTTTCAGTTCTCTGTTGGCGGCGTTAAAGGGTGTCAGACATGAAAAGTTCATGTTCTTGCGGCTGAGGTTCAAAGGGTTGAAACCCTAGTCGCCGTTCCTTGCAGCGTGAAGTGTTCACGGGCCTTGCGGTTTTAGGGTTGAGAGGTTGAAGCCCTAGCCGCCAAGGAAGCGGGAACCCCGTGCTACCTCTGCGTAGTGTGTTATTTCGAAATTCAATTTTGAAATCTTTTATGTCACCATTTAATAACAACATCAATTATAATAAATGAGATTTATTATATATGATATGGTTTCAAAATTTAGATTTTGAAATACTTAACTAATAGTAACATCAATTACAATAAATGTGATTTATAGTAACATCAATTGCAATAAATGTGATTTATTATATATATGTTATGTTTTCAAAATTCAGATTTTGAAATCTCTAATTAATAAAAATAATAATAATAATAATAATAATAATAATAATAATAATAATTGTGTATTATTATTGGTTGTTACTATTTATTTGGTAATGTATGGTGAATGGTTATGGCCTTAGTCCTTTAATCTTTTGGTTTATATTTTGAAATACGGCCTGCGTGCCGTGCCTTTCTCTTATATTCCATATGTATATTCTTTTCTCATCTCACTCCCCTCATATGTAAAATGAGGTTTCTGTTTATGTAATGTAATGATGGAGACAAGAAGACGTTATCCTGTGGGAGATCATGCTTGGAGAAGCCTGGACGCTCCTAGGTTTCAGTTTAGATTCTCTCATTGGCTTGGGAGAATCAATGCGTCAGGGGCCATAACCATATCACATTTATTTGCCTTATATATGTATGAGATGCATGTATGTATATAGTATGTTAAAAGGGGTTTAACTAATATATGTATGAGATGCATGTATGTAAATAGTAAGTTAAAGAGTTTAACAAATGATGAGATCAAATTTTAATTAAATCCCTCAAAAGGAAATATTAAGTCATATTTAAAGGCCTTCCAATGCATGGCACTTGTCAAGACTATGATCGATTAAGTGTGGGTCCGCCAAAGCGGGGTACCTTTATCTATACTAGTAAGACGCGATGGGACAAATGTAATGTTCAATTGCTATCCATTGGGTCTGACTTAACTAAGCCAACTTCAATAGGATTGAAAGGCTTAGAGGCTTAAAAGTTGGGCTTTAGTCCATGTGATGGATTAGAATAAGAGTTATTCACCCAACTGTCCAAGAGTTGCATGAGATGCAATCGGAAAGTGTTTCCTACCTATATAATCGAATTTTGAGTGATCAGCCAAAGCTGACTTAAAGCTAGGTGAAATATGGATCTTGGCCCACTAGAAAATCTTCCAACAGGATTTTCCGAATCAATGATGAGGGTCATTGTTTTGAGTAAAATAGTGGGAGGCGTATTTAATTAAAGACCTTATTAAATAACTTCACGCCATGATACTTATATTTTACATATTTATCTCTGTAGATTACCATGGCATCAAACACATCAAGTAACCTGTCATTGCGATCCGTCCTTGAGAAGGACAAACTATCCGGAACAAATTTTCTGGACTGGTACAGAAACTTGAGGATTGTCCTCAAACATGAGAAAAAGCTGTATGTTCTTGAGGAGCCTATTCCTGAGGAGCCACCGGCTTCAAGTGCTCCTAGGGCTGACAGGGATGCTTATAAGAAGCATCAGGATGACGCCTTAGACGTCGGCTGTCTTATGCTTGCTACCATGACCTCTGAGCTGCAAAAGCAACATGAGACCATGGAGGCGTACGATATGATCGTGCACCTTAAGCTGCTCTACCAAGAGCAAGCAAGGCATGAGCGGTTCGAAGTTTCCAGAGCCCTTTTCCAGTGTAAATTGGCAGAAGGAAGCCCTGTGAGTCCTCATGTACTCCAGATGATCGGGTACATTGAGAATCTCGAGAAACTGGGATTTCCTTTAGGCCAAGAGTTGGACACCGACTTAGTTCTGCAATCGTTGCCTGAGAGCTATAGTCAGTTTGTCATGAACTATAATATGAATGATCTTGACAAACCTTTGCCAGAATTGTTGAGCATGTTGAGAACTGCTGAACAAAATATTAACAAAGGAAAGGGGAAGGCCATTTTGATGGTCCAGGCTGGAAATAGCAAGAAGCAGCCCAAGAAGCCCACGCACAAACAAAAGGGCAAGGGCAAGGGCAAGGCCATCAACAAGATCAAGCCCAGTGCTTCTGGCTTGAAGCCTGTGGGTGGTGTGGCTAAGGAAGGCAATTGCTTCCATTGTGGTCGGACCGGACATTGGAAGAGGAACTGCCCAAAATACCTGGAAGAAATCAAGAAGAAGAAGGGAAGTGAGACTTCCACTTCAGGTGTGTTTGTTATAGAAGTCAATTTATCTACTTCTGCATCATGGTTATTAGATACTGGATGTGGTTCTCACATTTGTACAAATGTGCAGGATCTAAACAGGAGTAGACCATTGGCAAAGGGCGAAGTCGACCTACGAGTTGGAAATGGAGCAAAGGTTGCTGCTTTAGCTGTAGGGACTTATGTATTGACTTTGCCCACTGGGCTTACTATTCAGTTAGAGAACTGTTACTTTGTGCCTGCAATTAGCAGGAATATCATTTTCGTTTCTTGTTTGAACAAGATTGGTTTTTCTTTTATAATAAAGAACAAAAGTTGTTCTATTTATTTGGATGATATTTTCTATGCTAGTGCACACATGAGTAATGGGCTTTACGTCCTTGATCTTGAAATGCCCATCTATAACATAAATACTAAGAGGTTCAAACCAAATGAGTTGAACCCGTCTTATCTTTGGCATTGTCGTTTAGGCCATATAAATGAGAAGCGCATTTCGAAGCTCCATAAAGATGGACTCTTGGACTCATTTGATTATGAATCATATGAGATATGTGAGTCTTGTTTATTGGGAAAGTTGACTAAAGCTCCATTCACCAGAAAAGGTGAAAGAGCTAACGCTCTTTTGGGTCTTATACATAGCGATGTATGCGGACCCCTAAACACATTAGCTAGAGGTGGTTTTCAGTACTTCATCACATTCACTGATGATTTCAGTAGATATGGATTTGTGTATCTTATGAAACATAAATCGGAATCCTTTGAAAAGTTCAAGGAATTCAAAAATGAGGTACAAAACCAACTTGGTAAAAATATTAAAACTCTTCGATCAGATCGAGGTGGTGAATATTTGAGCCTAAAGTTTGATGATCATCTGAGAGAGTGTGGAATTTTATCTCAACTCACTCCACCTGGAACACCACAATGGAATGGTGTTTCTGAGAGGAGAAATTGAACCTTGTTGGACATGGTTCGGTCTATGATGAGTCATGAAAACCTTCCAAACTCTTTCTGGGGACATGCTCTATTAACAGCAGCTTTTACACTTAACCGTGTTCCATCCAAAGCGGTAGAAAAGACACCATATGAGATATGGGCTGGTAGACGACCCAGCATGTCTTTTATGAAGATTTGGGGTTGTGAAGCATACGTAAAACATCAAGTATCTAATAAGCTTGATCCCAAATCTGATAAATGCTTCTTTGTGGGGTATCCCAAAGAAACCAAGGGGTACTATTTCTATAATCCTTCCGAAGGCAAAGTGTTTGTCGCACCTGATTGGTGTATTCCTAGAAAAGGAGTTTATCTCCATAGGAACCAGTGGGAGGAAGATAGAACTTGAAGAAATTCAAGAATCACAGAGTAGTGACCTACCATTGGTGGAACATGAGCAACCTTCACAAAATGCTGTGGAGGAACAACCTGCTCCAATAGCACAAGACCAGCGTAGGTCTAACAGGATACGTCACCAGCCTGAGAGATATGGATTTCTCATGACTCCATAAGGTGATGTATTGCTCATGGATCAAGATGAGCCTGTGACTTACCAGGAGGCCATCACTAGCCCAGAATCTGAGAAGTGGCTTGAGGCCATGAAATCTGAGATGGATTCCATGTACACCAACCAGGTATGGACCTTGGTAGAGCCACCTGAAGGGGTGAAACCCATAGGGTGCAAGTGGGTTTTCAAAAAGAAAACTGACATGGATGGTAAGGTACACACCTTTAAGGCACGATTGGTTGCTAAGGTTTTCAAGCAAATTCATGGTGTCGACTATGATGAGACCTTTTCGCCTGTTGCGATGCTTAAATCCGTCCGGATCTTACTTGCTATCGCTGCATACCATGATTATGAGATATGGCAGATGGATGTCAAAACTGCTTTCCTTAATGGAAAGCTTCTTGAGGATGTGTACATGACACAACCTGAAGGCTTTGGCATTTCAGAGGATGCCGGAAAGGTATGTAAATTGCAGCGATCAATCTATGGATTGAAGCAAGCTTCCAGAAGTTGGATCCTTCGTTTTGATGATGTTGTAAGACAGTACGTATTCATCAAAAATGAAGATGAACCTTGTGTTTACAAGAAGGTTAGTGGGAGCATTGTTGTTTTTCTGGTGTTATATGTAGATGACATATTACTCATTGGAAATGACATCCCTACACTACAAAATGTAAAGACATGGTTAGGGAATTGCTTCTCTATGAAAGATTTGGGTGAAGCTACCTATGTATTGGGAATCAGGATCTATAGGGATAGATCGCTGAAATTGCTTGGCCTAAGTCAGAGTACATACATAGACAAAGTGCTGAGACGCTTTAACATGCATGAATCCAAGAAAGGACTCTTGCCTATGTCACATGGTATATGCCTATCAAAGGCACAATCCCCTTCCACTCAAGAAGAAAGGGATCGCATGAGTAAGATTCCATATGCATCCGCAATTGGATCTATCATGTATGCCATGTTATGTACTCAACCAGATGTATCGTATGCTTTAAGCATAACGAGCAGGTACCAGTCTGATCCCGGTGAAAGTCACTAGTCTGCTGTCAAGAACATCCTTAAGTACTTGAGAAGAACTAAGGATTCGTTCTTGGTATATGGAGGCGAGGAAGAGCTTGTGTTAATAGGTTACACCGATGCTAGCTTCCAGACCGATAAGGATGATTCCAGATTGCAATCTGGTTATGTGTTCTGCCTGAATGGTGGGGCAGTGAGCTGGAAGAGTTCAACGCAGGAGACAGTCGCCGATTCTACTACAGAGGCTGAGTATATTGCCGCCTCCAATGCAGCAAAGGAGGCTGTTTGGATCAGGAAGTTCATTACTGAGCTTGGTACGGTTCCGAGTATTGTGGACCCCATTGATCTCTATTGTGATAACAATGGGGCCATTGCACAAGCTAAGGAACCTAGATCTCATCAGCGATCCAAACATATACTTAGGTGCTTCCATCTCATTCGTGAGATTATCGATAGAGGAGATGTGAAAATATGCAGAGTACCAACACTTGATAATGTTGCTGACCCACTTACAAAACCTCTTGCTCAACAGAAGCATGAAGGTCACACTAGATCGATGGGCATTAGATTTATGCCTGATTGGCTCTAGTGCTAGTGGGAGATTGTTGGTGTAAGCCCTAGAGGCCAGTGTATTTCTTAGACTTACATTTGTATCTTGCTATTATATATATATATATATATATATATATATATATATATATATATATATATATATATATATATATATATGATATGAGGCATTCCAGTTTATTGTGTTACTTGTTTAAACATAATAAAGTCCTTAGAATAGAAATTTCAGTTTAATAGAATATCAAGTATATGACTTGATCGTGAGACACTATTGAACAATGAAATCCTATTCTTAAATATCCGTAGTCAAGTATTTTATTAATAAGGACAATAACAATACATTGAGACTATTATGTGTCCAGACTGATGACCATATCTCACGGGTCATGGATATGAGATATTGAGTCGCCACATAGGTACACATTAGAGTAATGATGTACTGGATTGACCCACCATGAGAACACTACATGGAGCGTTGTGTGAGTGTCATAAGTAGTTCTCATAGTGACAATGGTGTATGCAATCCTTCGACCTGAAATCACTACGATCCCTACATGAGGAGTCGTGTGCTTTAATATCGTCAAACGTCATCTGTAATAGGATGATTATAAAGACGGTCATTGGGCATACCACGAGTCATGCAGAGGGATGTGAGTGACCTAGATGGAATTTGTCCCTCCTACATAACAGGAGTAATATCTGTGGGCCCCCTGATAGAGTGAGACTGTAAAATGCATGGCCGTGCTGAAATGAGTCAATATGAGATATTGACCTCATTTGTTGTTAAGTCTACTCGGGTATCAGGGAACATGATATTGAACCATACAAGGGTGACACATTCCATGTCTTGTGCTCAATATAGATATATGGACAAAGGGATAATAATGCACATTAATATTTGTCACAGAAAGGTTTCGTCAAATCACTGACTTTCTCACTACTTAGGTGGCAGTGATGTATTGCTAGATACCGCTCACTGTTTGTAATATTAAATGGGATTTAATATTACTACTAACGTTTTGGGAACCCATAGGGTCACACACATAAGAGCGGATCAAAAGAAGCATTAAAAGGAGAGTTGGACTCTTCTATTGGGCCTAGCGCATAGTACATAGGGCTTAGGTCAAACGCTGCTCACTAACTCACTTAAGGAGGTGCTACTATAAGTAGACCACTTAAGCTATTGTGCCTACACGGTTTTACCCTAGCCGCACATAGAGAGTGATAGTGAGCAGCATGTCTCGGTTTTCGAAGCTAGCACTGTGAGGCAGAGACGCTTCGTGTTCGTGACGTTGGACGTTCACGGGATCTGCTCGTGTGGATACCTTAGAGACATCGTTCGTACGGTGTTCGTGATAGACGATTTCAATCAATTGTCATCGCTTCAAGAGGTAAATCTTCTAACCATGAATCATGACCATTCGCAAGGATCCTTCGATGGGAATTTTTTTTCCGCTGCGTTATTTTGTTTTATACGCAAATTCCCAACAAATTGGAGCAGGCATTCTTGGAAAAATTCTTTCCACCATCCAAGACCGCTTACCTACGAACTCAGATCACCGCTTCTTCCAAAAGGACGGAGAATGCTTATCCGAAGCTTGGGATCGTTACAAGGGATTGCTAGAATCTTACCCACATCATGGGCTTGAGAAGTGGCTTTTAGTGCATACCTTCTACAATGGATTGGACTATTCTTTTAATGTGTCACTTGACTCCGCAGCTGGTGGAGCATTGATAAATAGACCACTGACTCAAGCATTTGATATCATTGAGAACGTTGCCACCAACTATCACCAATGGGGTTCAGAAAGATGTAAGAACCCGAAAAATATTTCAAGGGGTAAGTTTGAAATGAATGGTAATGATTTAATTATGTCTCATGTTGACTCATTGAGTAAATGCTTTGATAAGATTGAAAAAGCTAATGTGAGTTCAATAGGTGCTACTAATGTTGCTTGTGGGATTTGTGGAATGCAAGGACATGACTTCATGGAGTGCCCACATGGTAGTGCTCCTGGATCCGGTGCTTCGGGGGAACAAGTGAATTCTTGTCACAATTTCTATGACACAAACCCGAAGTTGCCAAACTATGTTCCTCCAAATTCTTACAACCAAGGAAGGAAGAATAGCCCTTATCTCTCCTATGGGAACTACAACAGCACGCTGAACCATGAATTCCAAGAAGGCCAAGGTAATAGGAAACCGCATTGGGGTATCCTCAGGTACAAATGTCTAAACTTGAGTCTCTTTTGGAAAATTTTGTTGAAACTCAAACAATGCAAAATGAAGAGTTTAGGCAACAAGGTAGGGCAGTCAATGAGGCAATAAAAGAGTTAACATCTAATGTAGATAACTTAGCCATCCATAATAAGATGTTAGAAACTCAGTTTGCCCAACAAGCTAGTACACATTCTTAAACTAATGGTAAGTTTCCGGGACAACCCGAAGTTAATCCTAATGAGCATTGTAATGCTATATACTGGAGGGATGATAAGCTTGGGGTAGTTAAAAAGGATGTGGAATGTGAGGTGAACATGAGTGAACAAGAAGAGATAGAACCAAAGTATGCCCCTCCACCACCTTACCAACCCCTAATACATTTCCCACAAAGGCTAGTCAAGAAAAAGCAAGTAGAAAAAGGGACTATGAGCTTAATTGAGAAGCATGATGAAATGATAAAAACTAATATGCCTCATAAACTAAAAGATCCAGGAAGTTTCTCTATTGTTTGGTCAATTGGAGAAGTGAAAATAGACCAAGCCTTATGTGACTTAAGGGCTAGTGCGAGTTTGATGCCACTTACCATCTTTGAGAGGTTAGGAACCAAGGAATTGAGTCAATCCAAGTTCTCTTTGAAATTTGCGGATGGCTCAACTAAAACTCCTCTAGGCATACTAGAGAATGTCCCCATAAAGTTAGGGAAAATTTCCATTCCAACCGATTTCATGTTGTTTGATATGAACAGGAATTCTAAATTCCCTATCATTCTTGGAAGGCCATTCTTGGCCACAGCTGGAGCACTAATAGATGTAAAAAATGGTAAGCTCTCTTTGAAGGTAAAGGAAGGTAGGGTGGATTTTGATTTGACTAACTCATATAACAACCCTCCTTTTGAGAGTCATGTGTGCAGGATTAAGATAATGCCTCCAAAGGTGAAGGAAGAGCTTAACATGGAAGCAACTCCCAAACTTTGCACGACAAATGATGCACCAAATAATGATAAAATTGGAGTTGCTCAACATGTGGAGTTAAAACTTCCTCTGGGAGGAAGTAAGGTCATGAAACTCAGAGTGAAAAGAGTAAAGCGAAAGTGCATGTGGCCATATGAACAAAATAGGCTCTTTGAAAGACTTCCTTGGAAGAGAGATGTTCTTGCACTTCCAAGCCCAGCTGATACCGATTGATTGAAGGGAGTATGGTCAAGATTAATACCGTAAATAAGCGATTCTAGAGAGGAAACCCAAGCTTTCTATCCCTTTTTAATTTGTTTTTGAATAATTTGAGAAGATTAAGAGAAGAAAGTTCACAAATTGATGGTTTTTCCAAGTATTTTCAGGTTATGATGGCATGAAGATCAAAAAGGAATGGAAAAATAAAGTCAGAGGAGATCATGGCCTGGCCCTGATGGCCATCATGGCCTTGATGGAGCAATTTCAAAAAGGAAGAGGAGACCAGAATCTATCATGACCTAGCCATGACGAGGGTCACGGCCGTGATGGGCCAGAAGCTGAAAACCAGAATTGATCACGGGCGTGATGTGAAGAAGCAGGAAGTCAGAATTGATCACGGCCTAGCCGTGATGTATATCACGGCCGTGACGCGTCTTCCAGCAGCTCTATGACTGGCATCTGAGCCAGCACCCACCACCACCTTAGTGAGTTGTTCTAATTTTTATTTTTATCCTCCTTTCGACTTGAAAATTTACACTGGGGATAATGTAAGTTTTTAAGCTTGGGGTAAGGGTATTATTTTTGGTTTTATTTTTTGCATTTTTTGCATGTTGCATTCATATAGGCATAGTTTTGCATAATCACATAGCCCCTTGCTTAGAGTATGCATCCAATTGTGAGAACTTTATGCCAAATGAATTGAGACGGTGAATTTTTTAACCCAATTTTTGTATTATTGTGATAGGCTAAAAATAAAAATGCTTGAGATGATATTTTGATAGCTGATAATTAGCATGTGGTTCCTTGGATTTGTGTTTCTCATTGATTTTAAACTACTAAATGTGAGATATTTGAGCCTAAAAGGTACTCACTAAATGTGTTTTATTCCTCTTGGATTGTATGTTTTATTCCTCTTGGATTGTATTCTCTAGAACTTGACTTGAAACTGTTTTGAAACTTAAAAATTTTTGAAAACATATTCGAAAATAATTGAGGCACTAGGTATTTTTCTGGCCTTCTGAGCTTTGACTGATTAAATGCTACCCCTTAGTTGCCCAATTTTGAGCCTAATAGAATAAAATGCTTTTCTTGGTACCTTGATTGATTTTGATGAATGATGCTTGGTATGACACCTTTTAAAGTATTGCAAAAAAGGGCAAAAAGGTGGTTTGAAAAGTTGTGGGATTGAAAAGTTAGAAAAGTAGATAAATATTTCTCTTAAGTTGGAAATCTCCCCTTCTCCAAATTGAAAAAAATAAAATAAAATAAACAAAAAAAATGGAGAAGGGGATGAGAAAAAAGAAAGAGAGAAATAAAGAAAGAAAGGTGGAAAAGTGAATTAAAGCCCAAAAAGGTATTTTAGAAGGTTGTCATGCTTTGCATTGTTTGATATTTTGTTTTGGCTTCTTGAATTTTCCTTTTCTTGATTTCCCCACCTAACGATTAATCCCATGGCCCCGTTACAACCAAAATAAAAGACCTCTCGATTCTTATGTGTTTTTGTTAATAAAGTAGAGATTTGGTTAATACACTAGTGCAATAAGTGCTTTTTACGTCAGTTAAAATTGATTTTTTACGTCAAAATACTGACTGACGTAAATACAGCTGACGTTAAATATAACACTATTTACGTCGGTTCTTTAACACAACTGACGTTAATTTTGTCAAAATTAACGTCAGTTCTTTAACAAAACTGACGTTAATTTTGTTAAAACTAACGTCAATTGTTATAAAGAACTGACGTTAAAGGTCTTAATTTTAACGTCAGTTGTAATAAACAACTGACGTTAATAGTGTACTGTATATTTTATAAAATACTATTACGTCAGTTGTATGATACAACTGACGTTAATAGTATTTTTTTTTTAAATTCAGTTTTAAAATATCACTTCCCTCAGCTATCCCTGCATTCAGTAAATATCCCAGTAACACAGAATATCACACACATTACAGAATTGCAAAGGAAAAATGGAACAATGATCCATATGTATGCCTGTTCAGAAACAATATATATTTATTAACATAGGTTATAACTCAAAATAAATACATAAATATAAATAAAAATAAATGTATACTAAGTTTAAACTACCTATATCAATATCCCTTCGTGATGATCATCACGAGTGGCATGTACATCGTCCACCTATGTCTCCTCGATTATAGTAGGCATGTTTGTTGAAAAAGAAGGAGTCTCAGGAATATCAAGATTTGAATCTTCATTTTCATCACTACCATTATACATGTTTTTTTCCTTGGAGAACCACGGACAACCTTTTGTTAGAAGGATCAGTGATGTAGAACACTTGTTTTGCTTGGGAAGCCATTATGAAAGGCTCATTTATATGACCTAACTTGTTGAGGTCTACCAATGTGAACCCCAATTCGTCGGTTTGTACACCACCGTTACTATCAACCCACTTACATTTAAATACCGGCACCGTAAGCTTAGTGTAATCGAGCACCCAAATATCTTCAATATATCCAAAGTAAGGTCTCGGTGCTTTAACGGGTTTTGTGTCCTTTGCACTAGAGAAGTGCATTGCTTCGGCCACGATCATAACCCCACTATTTTGCATGGTACTCTTGTTATCTTGTTCCTTTGTATAAAAGGAAAAGTTATTATGTCGTATCCGCTCCAACATATGACGTTGAAGCTAGGCCCACGTGCTAGCCATCTTACGTCATCAGAAGCAGTACTACCATCCTTAAGCATTTCTTCCTTGAACCATGGTAAGAAAGTCTTGTTATGCTTGTTCAACAACCACCTTTCGCTCATTCGAGGGTTTTCTTGATTGACTTTTCTTTTATGTTCAAATAAGAAAGGCTGAACACATTCGATGTTGTTCAATACATACAAATGTGCTTGAAGCACTTCCTCCCGATCCTTCCTATTAATTCTTAAGCCATGTGTACCCTTACCTTGACATCTAATCTCATCATGCCGAGGCTTAGGAACCCCTATAGGATCCGTGTTATGAAGGTAGTCCCAACAAAACTCAATAGCTTCTTCTGCAACATACCTTTGAACAATAGATGCTTCCGGACGATGAGGATTCTTCACGTACCCTTTCAAGATCTTCATGTAGCGCTCAACTGGGTACATCCATCTCAGAAAAACCGGTCCACATAATCTAATCTCCCTCACCAAATGAACAATTAAGTGAACCATTATGTCGAAAAAGGAAGGAGGAAAATACATCTCCAATTGGCACAAGATTGTAGCAGCCTCAACTTCCAAGTCATCCAACATACGGGGGTCAATGACTTTGCTACATATAGAATTGAAGAATGAGCACAACCGAGTAATGGCATGTCTCATATTTTTTGGAGCAATACCACGAATAGCAACGGACAGAAGTTGTTGCATCAAGATGTGACAATCATGAGACTTTAAGCCAACGAATTTAAGATCACTAGAGACAAGCCTCTTCATATTTGAAGAGTAACCATGTGGAACTTTGATGCCCTGAAGACACTCGCAGAAACTTTGTCTCTCTTTTTTTGACAAAGTATGACATGCCAGCGGCAAATAAGTCCGCTTACCATTCTCAACAACTGGATCTAACTGCTCTCGTATACCCATAGCAACGAGGTCGAGACGAGCATTCACACCATCCTTTGTCTTGCCCTGAATGTTGAGAAGCGTCCCGATCACACTATCACACATATTTTTCTCCACATGCATCACATCAATGCAGTGTCTGACACCAAGCTTGCGCCAGTATGGAAGATCAAAGAATATCAACCTCTTCTTCCATATGTTTTTCTCAGCAGCTTTACCTTTCTTTTTGGACTTGCTGAATATAACATCGATGCCCTTTACCCTCTGATAAACCTGCTCTCCAATTAAGGCCGCCGGCGCTTCTCCTGTCTCTTGGCATCCATTAAAAGCTTTTTTCATCTTACGATATGGGTGATCACGTCTAAGAAATCTCCGATGCCCAAGTTAAACCGTCTTCTTTCCATGATGCAACTGAGTGTAGCATGTGCCTTCTTCATATATAGGGCATGCTTTATGCCCCTTGACACTGTACCCGGACAAGTTATTGATATCTTTGGAAAGTCATTGATGGTGCAAAATAACATGGCACGAAGCTTGAAAGTCTCATAAGAATACCCATCAACTACATCAACACCTTCCACCCACAGCGTTTTCAAGTCTTCAATCAAGGGACCAAGATAAACATCTAAGTCATTTCCCGGTTGATTTAGGCCCGAAATCATCATAGACAACATCATGTATTTGCGCTTCATGCACAACCAAGGGGGCATGTTGTAAATTACCAACAGAACAGGCCATGAACTATGAATACTGCTCATGTTACCATAAGGATTCATTCCATCCGTAGCAAGTCCAAGCCTTAGGTTTCTTGGCTCATCGGCGAAATCCGAAAACATAGTATCGATATTCTTCCATTGAATAGAATCAGCAGGATGACGAACCTTTCCATCACGTTTCCTCTCATCATTATGCCATCTAAGATTCTTCGCATCTTTCGCATTGGCAAACAATCTCTTGAACCTTGGAATTATTGGAAGATACCACAACACCTTCGCAGGAGAACCCTTTTTTCTCACATCATCAAGATCATCATCATCATCACCACCCTTCACTTTGTATCGTGATAACCCATATTTGGGGCAATCGTGATTGTCTTCATGAACACCGGTGTACAATATGCAATCATTGGGGCATGCGTGTATCTTCTTATACTCCATACCCATAGGACACAATACCTTCTTGGCCTCATAGTTACGGTCAGGCAATGTGTTGTCCTCCGGAAGCAAGTCTTTTAACACTTCAAGCAATTCCGTGAAGCTTTTATCGGTCCAACCATTTCTCGCCTTCACACAAACCAATTTTAGCACCACCGACAACCGTGTATTTCTTCCTATTCCTTCGGGCGTTTTCTTTTCTGCACGTTTATAATATATGACTGTCAATTCCCAATGCGCCTTGGAACCTAATGCTCTTAATGATCAATTTAATTTTTTAGCAACTTACGACGCCTAGTAACTTCATCCCCTACTCCTATAAATAGCTTCCTTCCTTCCTTTAATTTTTCTGCTTCACAATATGGCTCTGCCATGGAGATTAACTTCATCACTCTTTCTTCCTATACCTAGACTTAAAGGTCTCTGTCTTAATGGTCAAACAACTTCTGAGGTTGTGTAAATCACATTACATGGGTGATAAGGGTGTGTAAATCACATTATGTGAATTGCACACATTATCATCCTTCCGGAGAATCCAGACTACAGTTCCAAAACCTCCGCTTTGGAACCAAGTGACTGTTCCAAGAATATTCTTTGAAACAGATCGAGTGCACCCTTCACTCTACTTTGGCTCCAAAGTGACTGTGGATTCACGTGGAGCATCAAGGACTTCAAGTAAGGGAGGAGATGCATCCATTGGAGTTTCTGAGGACAGGACTGAGAAGAAAATGATGTTGAAGCAGAAACTTTTTTATATTTTAGTGTTATCTTGCAGAAATTTTTTATCTTTTAATCATGTAATTGTAACTTATGAATCGCTTCAATGAGATACGATTTGATTATACATATAACTTGTTTTATGTTAAGTGTTTATTTATTTTAATTTGCACAAGAATTTGTTTACTAATTCAAGCTAATTAATTAAGATTAAAAATAAACTTTTAAAAAAAAAAAGATTAGAAATAAACTGCACTATATATGGAGTGATCTGCGTTAAGAGTGACAACAGGGAGATGACAACGAAAGAAAGATAGGAATGAGTTGATTATTTACGTCAGTTATTTATTTAACTGAAGTAAAAATCACACTTTTAACGTCAGTTGTATAAACAACTGACGTTAAAAGTGTTAATAATCACTTTTAACGTCAGTTCATTAAACAACTGACGCAAATAGTGATTTAATATTTACAAAACTGCCACCGCCTCATTTTTAACGTCAAACATATGACCAACTGACGTAAAACGTTCCCGTATATTACATTATTTCCACTAGTGATAGTCAAGATTATGATAGGATATACCATCCTTGAGGAAATTGAGCGAATTGTCATATGTCCGTAAATACTTGATTGAGGTGAGAATAGTGCCATAAATTGGAGAGAAGCATGAATTTAGGGAACCTAAGCTTCTAATTGGACTTGAAATTGATTGTCTCTTGGATTCTAATTGGATATGCCTGTCACTTGGAATTATTACTCGGGTTCTTGGTTCATTGTTTATGCTCTGATTGTTTATCTTGTCTGGCCTTAGTGATTGCTTGAGGTCAAGAAAAATCTTAAGCTTGGGGTAGTTTGATGAGTGTGATTTCACCTCATATTTCTTTATCATATTGCATGCATTTTCATGTAGTTTAGGCATTTTTAATTTGATTTTTGTTAATTTTTACCTTGGAATGGGTAAGGTGGTTTTGTGGTTTTTGTGTGCAAGAATTGATAATGAAAATGCGCAAGTCCAGTTGATTTGGAGTTTACATGAAGATGGAACTTGAAAAACAAGAAATTGAGCCAAACAGAGCCTATCACTGCCTGGCCGTGACAGGCATCACGGCCATGATCGAGTAGGGCTGAAAAGAAAGAAGAATGGAAAGCTCAGAACTGGTCACGGCCAGGCCATGATGGCCATCACAGCTGTGACATGTAGACTGAACCAGACTCTCACAGGCAGAACTGATCACGGCTAGCACGTGCTGACCATCACGGCCAGGACGTGGTGACCATCACGACCGTGACAGACCAAGCAGTAAAGCCATCTCCAAGTCAGAACCTATCACGGCCTGGCTGTGATAGGCATCACGGCCTGGCTGTGATAGGCATCACGACCGTGACACACAAAATATGGAATTTTGATTTGCTGATTTGATCTGATTTTGTGATAGCTTTAAATCCAAGTTAACCTACTCTATAAATAGGGCAATTAGGCTCGAAAATAGGCATCCTTGGCTGCTACCTTAGGCTTAATTTAGGTTTTCTCTTCTTCTCAATTTCCTCTCTTCTCTTAGGATTATTTATGCTTTTGTTAATCAAGATTGTTATGAACATGGCAATGCTTGAGTAGTCTTTTTATTTCTAGGAATTGGGGCAATGCCTAAGACTTGTTTTATGTGATGAATTGATGTTTTTCCTTTTTTGTTAATTTCAATTTGCTTTAGATTTGGTTCTTATTGTGCTTCATCCATGTGAATTGATTGATCACCTATTTTCATGTCTTAGATATTCTAGGGAGGAATTGATAAGTGAACCTAGGTATTGGATCCATAAGAATTGAACTTAGGACTTAAATCATGAGAGTTAGAAGCAGTCCTTCGAGGGTTCATTGAATTGTCACAAACCTCAACGAGTTCAATTTAAATACAATTACCACGAGAGTAGGGGTTGGTTTAATTGGGCAATGTTCTTGTATCTCGAGAGGGAACATTAACTTTATTAGGATAAATTCACCTTCAAATCATTTTGATAATTAACAAGAGGGGTAGTAAAATTTAGTAGCATGAGCAGTCTTGTTGGTATCCCAATTCCTGGAAATCTCTTTTAATTTGAAAATCTCGAGAATTGATTTGATTGCGTTTTCAATTGATTACGTTTTAAATACTTGATTTGTTAGTTTAATCTTATTTCTAAAACCAAATCTTTTTCTTATTTAGTTTAATTAATTTAATAATTAATTGTTGTTTGAGATCACAGTCTCTGTGGGTTCGATCTTTTTTATTACTTGACGACGAAACCGTACACTTGCGGCTTCATGCTATCAAGCATCCAGAGGGGTACTGTACCCAGTTGGTAAGGGAGTTCTATGCCAACATTGGGTCAGAATCCCAGACTTTTGTAATCATCAGGGGTGGGAAGGTCCCCTTCTCGGCTGCAACCATCAATATGCACCTAGGGCTGGAAGAGGTGGAGGATGAATACCAAGACATCTTGAAAAATATGACAACCGCCAGACTGCAGCAAATTAAAAAAACCTAGTTGTTGCTGGAGTAGAATGGATCCAGCAGCCAGAGGGTCAGGTAAAGCTCCCAAGGCCCATGTTGCAGCCCATTGCAAAAGTCTGGTATCATTTCCTGAGCCACTCTCTGTCCCCAACTGCACACTTGGAAACAGTGGAGAAAGAACACCTTGTTCTTCTCCATTATATCATGAAAAAGAAGAAAATCAATGTTGGGGAGATGATCAAAGATCAAATCTCCACGTGTACCATGAAAAAAGAAAGGTAATCTGATTTTTCCTTGTCTGATAACTGAGTTGTGCATTGAGAATGGTGTGGGGAGAGGGGCTAGATAAAAACTCTGGCCTTATTGATATGAATTGCATCCTGAGGATGGACTCCAATTCAGACAAGACTGAAGTAAGAGCCAGCAAACCCCTAAGGTCAAGCACCCCAGAGCAGCAGGATCGCTCTGGGATGCTGGAGCAGAAGATTGACCAATTGACAGACATACTGCAGCAACAAGTGCAGCGAGAAAAAATGTTCTGGGAATTCTGCTTTGTCAAATACCAATGGGAGAAACAAACAATGAAGTTCAACAATTGGAAGCTAGAGACTCCCATTCCCCTGTTCCTAAGAGAGATTTTGCCACCAATGCAAGAAGATGAACCAGCTCCACCTGAGAAAACTGTTCCCAACCCTGCATCCAAGAAACCTGAAATCAATATCAACTCTACCCCTACAAACAGTTCTTCCTCTGACAAAGAGTGGATGGGCGTTGCCCCTTCCCAGCTGCAAAATGTGATTGTGGCCTCTGAGCCAAAGAAGAAAAAGCATACTCCTCAAAGCTCCCAGTAAGATCAAAGGAGTGCCAAAAGACCCCGCGCTGCAGCACCAGAAAAAGTTCCCTCCTCTGCCCCAGTTCCAGCAAAAGCTTCCCCTCAAGTCCCCAAACCAGCAAAGAAAGTCAAAACCACTGCTGGGAAGGGGAGCAATGTAATGAAAATTGCTGCTGAGTATGCTGAACCAGTAGAAGAAGAGGAGGAAGAAATCCCTCTTTCCAAGAGACTCAAGCTTGTTGTGCCAAATGCTGCAATCAAGATTAAGCAAGAAAAGGTTGCAGCACTGCAGGCTGAAAAGGAAGGTGTTGCTGCAGCAAAGGAAGCTGAAGAAGAAGCTGAGGCAGAGGGAGGCAGTAACGAAGAGGAGGCTGAAGCAGGTGAAGAAGAGGAAGAAAAAGAGAATGAAGGAGAGGCTAAAGAAGAAAATAAAGAAGATGATGAAGTGCAAGTCACTGGAGAAACACCCATCAAGTTGCCTTCCACCAAGAGTGGGGGCACCAAGAAGAGCTCCCACGTCAGAGCACCTCAGGCTTGAAACAGAGCTATAGAGGATTGCTGCAGCATCCCACAACAGGATGCATTCTAAGCCTTCCACCCCATTCCCAGCATTATGTTTTTTTAATTGTCTGCAAGTAGTGGTCATTGGGACCTTTTATATCTGTCTGTGTAGGGCCACTAGGGCCATAGTTGTTTTTCAACTTTGTCTGATGTTGGCTTGCATGTGCCCCACCCTGTCGATTCCATATGATTAAAGATTAAAAGGAAGTGGGCTCTGGCCTTTTTGCTGTGTCAAACAGGACTCTTTGGTTAAAACACTTGCTTAATAACCTAATGCTCTTACTTAATCGTGCAATTTTTACTTTGCTGCATCACTGGTTTAACTAAGAGGACACATATGCTGCAACACGAACAGATAAACGTGAGCTTGAGTGTCAAAACTACACTGCACCTATGCTTCACACTCATGCATTTTCTATAAGGCTTGATTTGATTCTGTTTAATCTAAACACATATGGTTGCACACACTTTATTCTTGAGGCATTTTCCTATTTTCTTTTTATTTTAGCTAGAGCTTAAACAGCCAACCCTCTTATTCTGTATGCCTATAGTGTTGCTCCTTTGAGCCTGAGCTTTTTATTCTTATATCTAGCACATTTCAAGCCCTTAACTGGAAAAACAAAAATTACCTAAATAGGTAGAGCTTAAGGATACTTTTTGTAGCTATGTTCTAAGCTAAGTTTGGGGGTGGCTTGAGGACAAGCACCAACTTAAGTTTGGGGGTGCTGTGTTGCAGCAACTGTGCAGCAAAGTTGTATAGGAAAAATGCAAGAAGGGTGAATTCAGCAAAGAAAATGAGAAGTTCACAAATGTACAATGTCAAGCTGCATTTCCCTCTGAATAAAAAAAATACAGAAATGTTGAAAAATGATAACAAAGAACAATGCAAAACCTAAAAGTATAACAATAATCTGTCCTCTGTTCTCAAAACAAATAATAAAATGTGGGTGTTGGAAAGGAAAGGAAAGTATGGCTTAAGGACCTAAGGTTTGGATGGTAGGAATACTTAGAATATAGAGCTGACTTGAAAAGCATCTTTTTGCTATACCTTGAACTTAGCTACTTATCCAGAAATTTTCAACCTCACATATCCTAAGCCCCCTTGCAACCATAAAAGAGCTCTTGATGTGTGCTATTCTGTGTTGTTTTGATTGTGAGAGAACCTTATCAAGATTAAATCAAACATGTGTGTTTGTGTTGAGAGTGAAATTCTGATGAGAGGGTGAGAAACAGAACCAACTGTTCTGAGTGACTTTGCTGCAACATATGTTATATGAATTTGGATCAGTTTTGTGATAATTGTTGAAGTGTGCATGATAGGAAGATTTTTGTATTATGATTGCAAGTGTAGAAGTTTGTGTTTTAAAAGAATGGAGAATCAGGGTGAGTCATGTATGCCATACAAAGGACATGTTTGTTTTGATGTCATGTTTTCTTGCATTGCTTGAGGACAAGCAATAGTTCAAGTTTGGGGGTGTGATAACTCTTTGTAAGAAGAGTTATTTATCACCTTATACCTCGAATTATTGTTGCCTTATAAGTTTAAGTTTGCATTTACATGAATAATTTGCTATGTGGTAAATGTTAGTGCTGAAACATGCGAATGCCAGTTATATGCTCTTCTATGCTTCATCATTATCTCATATTTTTTTACATTCTTAAGCGGAGAAGTGCTGGAGCATGATTGAAGCAAGGAAAATGGGCCTCTTAACTGCTACAACAAAGCCAAACTTCAGTAGCTTTGCACTAGAAGACAAAAGCTGACATGGACACCTTTTCTCTCTCCTCACATGCGTCGATGCCTCTGATAATGTGGAGCCCACACGCCTAAGGATCAGCCTTCCAGCGTTTTTGGAAATGGGCTAGGAATCCATTAAATAATATTATTTGTTGGCCCAAAAGGGAATGAAAGAGAGTGGGGTATATAACCGATTAATGTAACCTTAAAAAGAGGACCCTAGACACTGTAACAGACTGATTTTTAATTATGTTGTTTTAACAGTAAAAATTTATTTATTTATATTTTTATTTGAGACATAGGAAATGATTTTGGATAAAACAAAATCATATCTAGAACCTACTCTATGGTAGGAAGCTCTAGTTAAAATTTGGGTTTAAAACTCAGACGGAAACCGATCTGCGTTTTTAACTGATAGTATAATTTTATACTGACAGAAAACTCTAATTTGACCCAAAACTGAAATTTGTAGATTTTTTTATATTTTTTCCGTGAGGAATTCTACTTTCCAAATTTCTGATCATAAATAAAATATTATGTGTATTCAGACGAATTTTGGTGAAAGTTTGAACGAAAAACAGTCGTTGTTTTCACTGACTGTAAGATTTTAATGATCAGAAAACCTAATTTTGACTCGTGAAATATTTCAACCAAAAATGAAATATTACGCTTTTATTCGGGCATAAAACCCTAATCGGGAAACCGACAGAATCGGCAACAGAACTACAGAGATAGAACAGGACACCAGAGGAGCTGAGCTATGGGAAGACTCATAAAGAATTTATGATGCAATTAATGTTAGAAATTATGAGTTTTAAGTGAAATGACCAAAATGCCCTTTTAGCTTAACCTAACCGACGTTTAGTTAAATTCTAACCATGGTTAAGAAACCATGGTTAATTCTTGTGGACCAAAATCAGTCACGCCATCATTTAATGTGAGTCACATGTTTATTAACCATAGTTAGCAAGATAACCCTAGTTAAGTTAATTATTAACCATAGTTAATCATATATTAATTAAATAATCACAAAACTCTTTAATCTAAAATCTAAAAACCAAACAAAGCCTAAGATTTTCCCTATAAAAAGCCCCTCAAAACCGTGGCCTCCACTCCCCATTACACTCTTCATATTTTTCATTCTTCTTCTTCTTCATTTTCTTCACAAACTCCATTATCATCTTCAAAAGCTTCAAGTGTTTCCATTGAAGAAACTTGCCAAGATCATCAATCTCCTTCTTCTACTTTCCTAACTTGAGGTAACAAGACCATCTCTTCCATTCTTAAACTTTTGTTCTTCATATTTCACGAGTTTCCTTTTCTAGATCTAGAACTTTAAATAATTCTAGAAAATTGTAGAAAAATCATAAAAATGTGAAACCAATTTCTATGATCTAGTTATGATCCCTACTTTCATTATCCAAGAGCATGTCATCAAAAAAAAATTCCTTCCATATTTTCTTTAAATGGACGAAGCCCTCTAGAGATTGGGTTATCTTTGTTCAATCTTAGGTTTATGATAATTTATATTGCCTCTATGATTCCTTAGTATCCTTAATCCAAGAGATTGAGAAGTTTGAAAATCCTAGCCAATTTCATCATACATGACCGAAACCCTAACCTATTTGGTTAGAGGATTTTGTTTCATATTTTTGAATTATAGCATTTTATCTATGTTAGCTAATACCTTAGGAACTAGCATCCAAAAGATTAGAATGAGAAAATGATCCTAGCCCTAAATTGAATTGAATGGCCGAACCTAGCTATTCTAGGATTACGGGTGATTTTGTTAATTAATAGTTATGTTGTTTGGTTCAAGGTGAAACTGTTAAACAGTGGTGTGATAACGAGGAACGTCGAGTTCAGGATTTCGGTGCAAACTCAGGTGGGGGAAAGGATCACTCTATCGTTGGAATCGATAAGTAGTATATTATATAATAATTGTGTAGGGCGGCCTAAACCCTACTAGTAGTCGAGTAATCGACAAGACCAAAATCACATTGGAAACCTTTTCTGTAAAATCAATGGTGATTCGGGGATTGTAGGTTTATCGATATTAGGTTGATTTTAAAGTATTTGATGATGTCTGATTTTATGTTGTTGAATTTACTATGATACGCTGGTTGAGGTATTCCATTTCATGTGACGTATTATTTTTTTGTGTTTGCATATTTCCTGTTATTGTGTTATGCATGATCTGCCTGGTTTTTTTAATACTATGCTTAGTTGATTTTAAGCAAGGTTATACGATGTTCGGGAGATGATTGTTTGGGTGAGAGAATGAATTGACTTAGAGGTTCCTAGCTTAATTAAGTTATCTAATCGATGAGATGTGACATAGAATGCGAGTCGAGGTTATGATGGGAGCTTGAGGTACAAGGTTGTTATTGATGCGAGATAGTGAGATTCATATGGAGGCTTTGATGCAGATACTTTTCAGTCCATGATTCTGATTTATCCTATAAAAAGATATAAGAGCACTAAACTGAATCCTATCCTATCAAAAGATAGAAGAGCACTATACTGGATCCTATCTTATCGATAGATAGAAGTGCACTATGTCGAGTCCTATCCTATCAAAAGATATAAGTGTGTTGTTTTGGCTTCAACAACTCAAGAGGGGGGGGGGGGGGGTGAATTGAGTTTTCAAAAATTATTTCCCTCTTAAAAACGTTTTCACAAAACTTTTCAAATCAGAGTTGCGGACTTGTGTCCTCGGGATCTTTTACAAAATAAATGAAGGGTTTTTATAAAATCTTGAATAGAAGGTGATGAAGATAAGAAAGCTTAAGAACAAGTTATGCAAGTTTCAGATACAAGCATTAACAATCAAGAACAAACTTGCAGGTTTCAGTTTCAATATTAGTTCAGTTTCAGCAATCAAGAATGATTTTGATCAACTCAGTTTTGAACACATAACACAGTCTTGATTACAATCAAACTCAGGTTTCAATACAGTTTATATAGATCAAGAACAGAAATTATATTGAACGTTAAACATCAAAATCACAGGTTCTTGATCATAAATAGAAAGTAAAGGAGTTTGAGTTTAGAGATACAACACAACCAGATTTATCCTGGTTCAGTCACCTCCACTGTGACCTACATCCAGTTCCCACTCCACCTATGGGATTTCACACACTAAAACACAAGCTTTACCAGGTAGCTTGAAAAACCTTTACACCACAGAGCACTCCGTCACCTCGAGATACCACACTCTTGTGAAGATCCACAATGTTCTTCCTTAGGGATACCTCACCCTAAACACTCGGAGAGACTCCCTCTCTCTTTACAACAAAATGAAATGAAAAATTGATTTCTAACTCTCAATAGTCAGATAAACAAATTGAAGCACTTATAAGAATGAAACACTCTTTTTCACAATAAGATCAAGAAAGATGATGAATGATTTGTGTATTGTATTTGATATGTTATTCGTTGTTTAATTGTTATTTTAAAAGTGTTCCTTTGATCCCTATTTATATAAAAACTAAGTTATAGTCGTTGGGATCAATCAAAACAGATTTGGATCTAATTTAACGGAATCTGTTTTCTTGATTCTGGTTCTTGAAATAAGATTATGATAGTTCTTATAGAATTCGCGTCCATCTAGACATTATTCGGACGGGCTAGTAGACGAGCTCCATATGCCACGTCATTGGATGGATACTCTCATTAAGGTTTAGCAAGTCCAAAGACTTGTGTGGACGAGCACTTCTGTCACTTTAGTGGACGAGTGCTTCTATCACTTTAGTGGACAAGCGCTTCTGTCACTTTAGTGGACGAGCGCTTGTATCACTTGTGTTGGACGAGCAGAATTAGAATCTATTTCTTCTTTCCAAAAATCATTTTCATTAACAAAAACTTATTCCTTTTAATGCGGGTTATGAAAATTAATTTTCTTCATGCATCTTTTTAGTTGAGCTATTTTGTGACTAAGAGATTTCTTTCTCTTACAAATCATCTAAGACTTAAATCTAATTTCTCCTTTAAGCTTTTGTCTTGATGATTCCTTGATCTTTGTCTTTGCTCTTTGATTCCTCCATGTAGCTCTTTTGATTTCTTCAAGTTCTTCCTTGAATATTTTCCTTGAATTTGCTTAATGAACTTGTTGATCACGGCTTGATACCTGTCTTTGCTATTTGGCACTGAAACACTTGCATACACATTAAGTTGTATTTGTCATATATCAAAATCTCTAAGTCATTGAGTCTAACAATCTCCCCTTTTTTGATAATGAAAAACCTTTTAACAAATTATAAGATCAAAGTATAAGTGTAGCAGACGCTAAGTGTTTTTAACAGATTTATATCATGGAATCAGAATAGTCAGAGCAGAAGTATATCAGAGCAAAAAAAATATTAACAGAGCAGAATTTGATTTACTCCCCATTAATCATGTAAGCTCATTCTATTAATCATGTAAGCTCATTAGCTCCCCCTCAACATATGCATGTATAATTTGTTATTATCTCCTTTCTCTATATCATACTTTTTCCTCCCCCTTTTGGCATTATCAAAAAGGTAAAGAAAAGAAACATTTGAAGCAATAGAGAAGGTAAGCATTTAAACATTCAAACATAGCATACAAAATTGTTCATGATAGAGGGATAGAGATTAGATACAGGATTGATCAATTATGCCCAATTCTCTTCTAATGAAAAAGAAACTTTCCTTGTTCAAGGGCTTGGTAAAAATATCGACAAGTTGTTTAGTTGTATCAACATATTCAATCTCAATTTCTCTACTTTGTATATGATCTCTAATGAAATGATGTCCGATTTCTATGTGTTTAGTTCTAGAGTGCATTATGGGATTCTTAGTTAGGTAAATTGCACTTGTATTGTCACATCTAATAGGAACTTGGTTTAGTTGCACACCATAATCAACTAATTGTTGTTTCATCCATAAAACCTGTGCACAACAGCTACCAGCTGCTACATATTCAGCCTCTACAGTGGATAAAGCTACACTAGATTGTTTCTTACTGAACCATGATACTAATGAGTTTCCTAGTAAATGACAAGTTCCACTAGTACTCTTTCTGTCTAGTTTACAACCAGCAAAATCAGAGTCTGAATAGCTAATTAAAGTACATGTAGCTCCCTTGGGATACCATAATCCCATATCTTTTGTTCCTAACAGATACTTAATTATCCTTTTAACTGTTGTTAAGTGTGATTCTTTTGGATTTGCTTGATACCTAGCACACATGCATACACTAAACACGATATATGGCCTACTAGCAGTAAGATAAAGTAGTGAGCCTATCATACCTCTGAATTTAGAAACATCAACAGGTTTACCTTGCTCATCCTTGTCCAGATAACAGGAGGTACTCATTGGAGTAGCCATCTCCTTAGCATTTTCCATGCCAAACTTCTTGATCAACTCATTGCAGTACTTTGTTTGGCTAACAAAGATTCCATTTTCAGTTTTCTTTATTTGCAGTCCAAGGAAAAAGTTCAGCTCACCCATCATTGACATTTCAAACTCACTCTGCATAAGACTTGCAAATTCATTGCACAACTTCTCATTAGTGGCACCAAAAATTATATCATCCACATATATTTGTACAAGTAAAATGTTGTGTGCCTTTTTCTTAGTGAACAAAGTTGTGTCAACTTTACCTCTTTTAAATCCTTTTTCAATGATAAAATTACTTAACCTTTCATACCAAGCTTTAGGAGCTTGCTTTAAGCCATATAGCGCTTTAGACAATTTATAAACATGGTTAGGCAATTCATTATTCTCAAAACCAGGTGGTTGACCAACATACACTTCCTCTTGTATAAATCCATTTAAGAAAGCACTCTTGACATCCATTTGATACAATTTAAATCCCATTATGCAAGCATAAGCAAGTAGCATTCTTATCGCTTCTAATCTTGCTACTGGTGCATATGTTTCATCATAATTTATGCCTTCTTCTTGGCTATACACTTTGGGTACCAATCTAGCCTTGTTTCTTACAATTATACCATTTTCATCTAGTTTATTCCTTAAAACCCATTTTGTACCTATTACTTGACAGTTCTTAGGTTTAGGCACTAGTTTCCAAACTTGGTTTCTTTCAAACTGGTTTAACTCATCTTGCATAGCCATCATCCAATATTCATCAATTATAGCATCATCTATGTTCTTAGGTTATACTTGAGACACAAATGCCATATGATTACAAGCATTTCTAAGAGATTGTCTAGTAGTTACCCCCTTTGTAATTTCACCAATGATGTTATCAATTGGATGATTTCTGACAGTCCTCCATTCCTTTGGTAGGTCTGGGTGTTGTTCTGTTTGCTCCTGCTGCAGCAATTTATTCTTTAAGCTTTCATCTTCTTCATTGTCCTGTTTCTCTTCTAGGAAAGTTTTCTCAATTGAATCTGCAAGATCATCAATAACAGAATCCTTTCCTAACCTTTTGGGGTTAGACTCATCAAATGTCACATGCACAGATTCCTCAATAGTTTGTGTTCTCTTATTATATATTCTAAATGTTTTACTAGATAGAGAGTAACCTAGGAAAATTCCTTCATCAGCCTTTGCATCAAATTTTCCAAGATTATTCTTTCCATTGTTAAGAACAAAGCATTTGCAACCAAAAACATGTAAATGTGCTATATTTGGTTTTATTCCTTTGTAAAGCTCATAAGGGGTTTTCTTTAAGATTGGTCTTATCAAGACTCTATTTAGCACATAGCAGGCTGTATTGACAGCATCTGCCCAAAAATGTTTTGGCAAGCTAGAGTCGTTCAACATAGTTCTTGCTATCTTCTCTAATGATCTATTCTTTCTTTCCAATACTCCATTTTGTTGTGGAATTCTAGAAGCAGAGAAATTATGTTGAATGCCATGCTCATCACAAAAGTTTTCAAACACTTCTTTTTGAAATTCTCCCCCATGATCACTTCTTATAGAAACAAATTTCTTGTCCTTTTCATTTTGCACAATTTTTGCCATTTTATTAAATGCAGCAAATGAATCACTCTTATGAGATAGAAAATATGTCCATGTATATCTAGAGCAATCATCTACTATTACCAATGCATACAAGTTACCACCAAAGCTTTTGGTTCTAGATGGACCAAATAAATCCATGTGTAAAAGTTGCAAGGGTCTAGTTGTTGAAACAATGTTCTTTGGTTTAAAAGAGACCTTAACTTGCTTTCCTTTTTGACATGCATCACATAGTCTATCTTTCATAAATTTCAGTTTAGGCAAACCAACTACAAGATCTTTACAAATCAGTTTATTCAAGTGGTTCATGTGAATGTGTGCAATTCTTCTATGCCAAATCCAATTCTCTTCTTCTTTTTAAATAAGATAGCATGCAGTATTTGAAGAGATATTATCTAAATCAAGCATATAGATGTTATCTGTCCTATGTCCAATTAATTTCAAATTTTCATCATGCCGATTTTCTATTAAGCAACTATTGGAATTGAATTTTATCTTGAAGCCTTTGTCACATAGTTGACTGATACTTAATAGGTTGTGTTTCAGTCCCTCAACATATAGTACATCCTCGATGATTGTTGTTGAGTCACTTCCAATGTTGCCAATGCCAAGTATTCTCCCTTTGTTATTGTCTCCATATGTAACACTTCCACTAGATTTTGGAGTGAGTGTAATGAACTTGCTTCTGTCTCCTGTCATGTGCTTGGAACACCCACTGTCAAGATACCATTTTACATTTTTGGCTTTCCAACACACCTGCAAAACAGAATCATGTTTGTGTTTTAGGTACCCAAATCTGCTTGGGTCCTTTTGATTTAGTTGCAGCAATAGTTCCTTTAAGAACCCATATATACTTGGATTTATTGTATGCTGATTTTCTGTATTGACATGTAGAAGCTGTGTGACCTTTTCTAGCACAAAAGTTGCATTTAACAAATGGTGTGTTTGATGTCTTAGGTGCAACAAAAAATTTCTTCAAAGATTTCTCATGTATCTTAGGTTCATAGCCTATTCCAGCCGTATCATAAACACACTTTTGCTGTCATAATAAAGCATTCAAGTTATCTCTACCATTTGTGAACTTGGCTAAGTCATTTTTCAGTTTTTCAACTTCTTTAGTCAATGTACAACACTTAGAACAATTAAACCATATAGGTGGTTCCAAAACAGGAGCCAATCTATCCTTTACAGCACAATTTTCTATTTTTAAATCATCTAGCTCTTTGTTTAAAACATAATTTTTCTCTTCTAGGCATGTGATGGTTTTCTTAGACTTATTTAGTAATCTAGCAAGTATAATGGATTCTTTATGAAGTTCTTCAAAAGCATTTTGCAATTCATCATAAGAAGGTTGATAATTAGAACTTACTTCACTTTCTGAATCACTATGATTGCTGGCCATCAAACACAGGTTTGCCTCCTCAGATTCAGATTCTTCAGTGGATTCTAGATCATTATCATCCCAAGTAATGTAGGCCTTTCTTGGCTTTCTCCACTTCTTGTCCTTGGAGTCAAACTTTTCTGTCTTGTCCTTCTTTTGCAGTTTTGGACAATCAAGCTTCATGTGGCCAATCTTTCCATATTCATAACATGTGATGTTGTAAGAAGAGCTGTCACCTTTGCTGAAATTTCTCCTTTGAAAAGTGGATGGCTTTCTTTTGAAGTTGCCTTTCTTCTTTAGGAACTTCTTGAAATTTCTAACTAGCATTCCCATCTCTTCTTCAGATTCAGCCTCTTGTTCTGTATTATCATCATCACTATCTTCTACTTCTCTGACTGTGATTTCAGAGCCAATCCTTTTTTCTTTTTGTCAGTTTCTTCATTCTCATTCAGCCTGTTCAACTCCAATTCATGTTCTTGCAATTTTCCAAACAATGTGGCAATGGTCATTGATGAGAGGTCTCTAGATTCTGAGATTGCAGTGACTTTAGGTTGTCATTCCCTGCTCAAGCATCTCATTACTTTGTTAACTTGATCCTCATTTGCTATAGCTTTTCCAAGACCAGCCAATTGATTTACAATATGTGTGAATCTCTTTTGCATTTCAGTCATAGGTTCTCCTCGATTCATTCTCGAAACAGCTCATACTCATGTGTGAGGGTGTTCATTCTTGCTCTTTTGACGCTCCTGTGGTTCCTTCTTCTCCTCTTGAGAACGCACCCATGGAATAATTTTGAGTTTGAGTCACCATCCTTCATCCACCTAAACCTGGATTTCTACCATAACATATTGCATCTCATAGTTGACAATTTACTGATTTCGGCAAAACCTTCTCTTCTCTTTTCGACTTCATCTTCATTCAACCCATCACCTTCCCCTTTTAGATCCCACTACTGTAAATCAGTTTTGAGCTCTTCAATATTCTTGTCCAAGTTACCAAAGTGATCTATGTTCCACTTCTTTAGACTATTTTTCAGAAACTTCAATTTTTTTCTTTAGCACATATCCTTTATGGCCCTGAATACTCATAGAACTCCAATCCTCTTTCACAAATTATGCTTATCCTGATACTCCCTTCCAGAAATTCAAGAAACGGAATGGTTTTGGACCCCAATTTACTTCCTTTTCATTGAGAATAATTGCACGATGATCCGACACACTCTTTTTCAAACCCCTGAAGGAATGTTAGTTATAACCATATTCTGTTATTTCAGTTATGTTAGTTATAGTTAGTTTCTGTAATTAGATGCAGTTGTTATGATTGTAACTAACAGCTCCTATTTGTTAGCCTATTCATTATTATATATAGATGATGAATAGGACTCTTTGTAACACAGTGAGCATATACATCCATAAACACATGAAATATAATGAGAAGTAATTCAATTAGCAAGGGTCTAGTTATTTTACATGGCATCAGAGCCAATCATTGGAAAGCAGAAATCTTCACCAACAGTAAACATGGCAGGTAATCTTAATAATAATAAGCTGTGCATAATTGATACTGGAGCAACTGAGCATATTGCATGTGATAGAACTATGTTGAAAGATATTTTGAATTACAATAAACAATCTGTCAAAATCCCAAATGGCATTAGTGTGTCAGTTAAGGGAGTGGGAAAGACTGTTCTTCCCAACGGCATGAACATTAGTAATGTTTTGTATATCCCTGAGTTCCATTGCAATCTCCTTTCTGTTAGTAAACTCACAAAAGAGTATAATTGCTCCATAACCTTTGTGAGTGAATCTTGTTCTATACAGGACTTACCCTCGAAGAAGCAGATTGGGAAGGGTAGGCATCAACATGGTCTTTACTTCCTAGATTCCACTAATGATGGAGGAATGTCCATGAAGGTTGGAAAACCAACTAATTCAAAACTGTGGCATTCTAGGCTAGGACACACTTCTACTGCCAAAATCATTAGTATAGGATCTATACCTGTTGTAGTTAGTAATAATGATAGCATTCCTTGTGATTCTTGTATGAGGGCCAAACAAACAAGGCTTCCTTTTCCTTTAAGTTCTATAAAAACTAGTTCTTGCTTTGAATTACTGCACTGTGATATATGGGGAAGGTATGCAACTAGTTCCACTATAGGGGCTCATTATTTCCTAACTATAGTTGATGATTTTAGTAGAGAGGTGTGGGTGTATCTCATGAAACATAAGTCTGAGGTAGAACATTACCTACAAGATTTTATATGCATGATCGAAACTCAATTTCATAAGAAAGTTAAGAGGATAAGATCGGATAATGGCCTAGAATTCACTTCCAGTAGCATGCAAAGGTTTTATGAGAAAAATGGAATCTTAATGGAACTTTCATGTACTTATACTCCACAACAAAATGGAGTTGTGGAGAGAAAACACAGACATATCCTAGAAATATCTAGAGCTATTAGATTCCACTCTGGACTTCCTATTCAATTTTGGGGTGAATGTGTGCAAACTGCTGTACACATTATCAATAGACTTCCCTCTAGGGTCATTGGTGGCAAAACCCCTTATGAGATCATTTTTGGAAGAAAGCCAAGTTATGACCACTTAAGAGTTTTTGGTTGTCTTGTTTATGCTTTAAAAACTAGGAGGGAAGGGAAGTTTGATGAGAGGGGGAGAGCTTGTGTGTTTCTAGGATACCCTACTGGACAGAAAGGCTACAAGGTTTATGAACTCATAACCAAAGAAGTCTTTGTGTCCAGAGATGTCATATTTTCTGAAACTGAATTTCCTTTTAAGACAATGCATGAGACTAATGAAAACTTAAATGAAAATAACGTGTTTTGGGAAGATAACATAGATTACATGAAGAATATCCATAACAGTGAAACAGATCAAAATCAGGATCCGCAGGTCATCGACACTATAGATCTAACTGCTAATAACGATGAGACTGAGAATTTAGAAAATAGGACTCAGAACAATCAAAGGCATAGTGAAAGAGTAAGACACTTACCTAGACATTTAAATGACTATAAAATTGATTTGCCATCTTCTATTATGCCCCTTACATCCAATTGTTCCTCAGGTAACACAATTCTGTATCCTATCTCTAACTATATTGCTTATGATAAATTGTCTCATTCTCACCAAGCTTTTCTAGCTACCATCTCTGCAAAAGATGAGCCAAAATCTTTTAGACAGGCTGTGACATAGAAACATTGGAGAGATGCAATGCAAAAAGAAGTTGAAGCCTTAGAAAGCAATGGAACTTGGACTTTGGAGTCCCTACCAGAAGGCAAAAATACAGTGGATTCAAAGTGGATTTACAAAAATAAAATATAAGCCAAATGGAGAAATAGAGAGGTACAAGGCCAGATTAGTTGCAAGAGGTTTCACTAAGAAAGAAGGGGAAGATTTTCATGAGACTTATGCTCCAGTTGCTAAACTTGTCACAATAAGGTGCTTATTGACAATTGCAGCCAAGAAAGGGTGGATTATTCACCAATTAGATGTGAATAATGCATTCCTTCATGGAGACTTGAAAGAAGATATCTACATGAAGATTCCTCAAGGATTTGAAAAGAAAGGAGATACAAGAGTTTGCAAGTTGAAAAGGTCCCTTTATGGCCTGAAACAAGCCTCTAGGAACCGGTATCAAAAGTTCACCACAGCCCTCCATGCCATAGGCTTCACACAATCAAAAGCAGATCACTCTCTTTTCATTTACAAGGCAAAATGAGTTTTCCTCACTGCACTCATCTATGTAGATGATGTCATTTTAGCAGGAGATAACTTTCAGTTTATGATAGAAGTCAAAAACTATCTTGATCAATCATTCAGCATAAAGGATCTTGGAACCTTGAAGTATTTCCTAGGCATAGAAGTTGCAAGATCAGCTAATGGAATTGTTCTAAGTCAAAGAAAATACACTCTGGACATCCTCCACGAGACTAAGATGGAGAATAGTAGACCAAGTAAGTTCCCTATGGAACAAAACCGCAACCTCAGGGTGAATGAAAAGGATCCTGACACTGATGCATCAAGGTATAGAAGACTGTTGGGAAAAGTGTTGTATTTGACTAATGACTATTACTAGGCCAGATATCACCTATGCAGTGAATACTCTGTGCCAATTTATGAATACACCCAAACAAATTCACATGGATGTTGTGGAAAGAATTCTTAGGTATCTCAAAACCACACCCGGGCAGGGAATTTTACTGACAAGCAACAATGAATTGAGATTACTAGCCTATTGTGATGCAGACTGGGGAGGCTGCCCCCTCACTCGAAGATCTTGCACTGGATACTTCATCATGTTGGGAGACTCACCCATTTCCTGGAGGACGAAAAGGCAATCAGTTGTGGCTAAGTCATCAGCAGAGGCAGAATATAAGTCAATGGCATCAACAGTGAGTGAATTAATCTGGCTCAGGTGGCTGCTGAGTGAGTTAGGAACAACACAAACAGAACCAACTCGCATGTTTTGTGACAACCAAGCTGCATTACATATAGCAATGAATCCAGTCAACCATGAAAGAACAAAACATGTAGAAATGGATTGCTACTTTGTAAGAGAAAGAATACAATCGGGTGACATAGGAAATTTGAAAATTGGAACAAAGGATCAAGTGGCAGATGTTTTTACTAAGCCACTAGGCAGAGAGAGATTTGAATTTCTGGTCAGCAAATTGGGCATTAAGAACATACATGCACCAACTTGAGGAGGAGTGAAGGAATGTTAGTTATAACCATATTCTGTTATTTCAGTTATGTTAGTTATAGTTAGTTTCCGTAATTAGATGCAGTTGTTATGATTGTAACTAACAGCTCCTATTTATTAGCCTATTCATTATTATATATAGATGATGAATAGGACTCTTTGTAACACAGTGAGCATATACATCCATAAACACATGAAATATAATGAGAAGTAATTCAGTTAGCATGATCTCGTTATTTTACAACCCCATTGTGATAGATTTCTCCAAGTATTTAGCCAGCTATTTGTAATCAAGAATATGTCCAATCTGGTCATTGATGAGCCATCCACTCGATACCCAGCATTTAAAATAAACTCTGAGAATAACCTCATCTCCTCATGTGTGGAATTGTGCTCTGCCCCCTTCCTTCTGCTGCTGCTTTAACCACCCATTCAAAATTATCCCCATCCCATAACATAGAACACATGCGGCTATCAACCAGTTCCAGTTTAGATTTTTGTTAACACAGTAAGTCAGGTTTAACGTCCCTTTTCTTAACTCTGCCACCCAATCCTCTAATATTATATAATAACAGCTTCATAACAACAACTAACAGAGATCTGCCAATATAACTATTCTTACCTCAGAGAACTCTTTTCTGGTCGACCGTACCAGTAGCAACCATTTCTCTGCATGAACCCTTTCTGTCTCTGATTTCCAATCCCGCCAACTGAGAGATTATTTCCTTGTCACTCCTCTTGCTAACCATGCCAATCAGCTTGCCTATCCTCTGTTCCTTTATTTAGGATCATCCAGTTCCTCCATTGTATGTTGCTATCTGATATTGTGGTATCAGAAATTGGTTTGGATTATTGCATAACTCCTTCTTCCAATCATGATGCATATCCTCGGCATTAAATTCTGGATACCATCCTAACAAATTTTGAAATTCAAAACCGTCCAACCTTGGCAAAAGAATTCTTCGATGATATGTGGGTTGAAAACACAGAGCCTGTTCCCTCCTCCGATGAACTGTGCACATTGTTCTGAAAACTTTGGTATGTTGGACAATAATAAGGATCTCTGAATGGCTCTTCCAACAAACGAACTGAGAAAACAATACCATGAACCTGAATCTTAACTATCATATTCACTGTTTCCCAAGGAGATGTTTGTAAAGTATGCACAATATCTGGTTCATGAACATCCCCACATTGTTTTAACCAGGACATATCTTCTTCCTTTACCACAAAATCTAACCCTTTCCATTCATCTTCCAACATTGTCTTTGCTCGGGAAAGAATTTTTTGGTTTCCATTCTCGCCAAGGTGGCCCCTTTACCACATTTGCAAATCACAGCCCCTTAGACACAAACCCAGACGACTGTATATTGACCTTCATTGGTTGATCTTTCAATGGAATAGTGTCTGTGTTTGCTGTCTCTTTCTTGCTTGAAAACCTCGATATGTTAACCCATAATTTTTAAGTTCCCAACCAGATCTGATCCAATTCCAGTACCTTTGGCTCTAACACATTTTGAAATTTCGCAAAACTAAAAAAACGTCCCTCTTTATCTTTTTTTGGGTTGGAGTATGGTGTACCGTCCTTATTTTATACGTGGTAAATTTTGGGCTAATTAAATTGTTATACAAAATTTCAAACTTTCTAGTTGTATTATACTGTGGTCAAACTATATAAATACAGTATATTGTAGTATAATATATATACTCTTTGTATTCTCAAATTTAACCCATATTAAAATAATGTTTTTTGATTAAAAAAAAATGATCATATTAAAATATTATTTTACAATATAATCAGTTTTTTAATCAAAATATATTATTTTAATATGGGTTAAATTTGTGAATACAAAAAGTACATATATTATATTATAATATATTTTATTCATATTGTTTGACTACGGTATAATACAACTACAAAATTTGAAATTTTAACCAAACTCATGTGATAATTTGATTGATCCAAAATTTATTATATATAAATGATATAGTGGGTGATATATAATATGGAGGATAACCTTACACTCTTTTTCTTTGGTATGTAGGCACTTATAACACCATCCCATTTAGCAAACAGTTCCATATACCTTTTGCTACACAATCTTCTGGAAAGTTTGTGAAGTAGTACGTGATTATTCTCTCTAAATCCCCATCCCGATACCTTGGTGGCCTACCGGTCTTGTAATCAGTCTTGTACGGTCCGAATCTCGTCGCTTTCCTCCTTCTCGGTTGCACAATAGTCAACTCTCTCTCCTCATGATCCCTCTCCCACACATACTCTCTCGTGCTCTCCCACATTTGACTATATAGTGAGGCAACTCTAACTACTACCCGACCCGATATTTTTTTAGAGCTGGAAAATTAAGGAGGAAAGTTTGTAGGGGAAGTGGAGGGCAAGGACCAATAGGCCTGAGTTTGCTACTCTTTTTGTAAGTTGTACCAAAAAAATAAGGAATGTTTGAGTGTGAGAGGCTGCTTACTAGTTGACGACTGTAACCTTTTTTTCTATTGAATAAGAAAAATTCTTTGACTATTTATAAATATAGGTCACATTGGTCAAACCATATTAAATCTTTATCCGTTGATTCTCCTTCTATTGCTATTTTTATGTTATGTTTTTCGTTTTCTCTGGTTGTTGTCATAACATGATGAAATAAAGAAAGTTAGTTTTTAAAGTAGGCTAGTTGTAGAAACTAATTACCAAAATAATATAGTTATAACATAATTTACCAAAATAATTTTGTTTCTCTGACAATGGATTTTTTTTTCTTAATGGGTGATGCTAGTAGGACTAGCGTCTTCACTTTTATTAAAGAAAAAAAAAAGTATCATATGTCAAGCATCCATTGGTCGATGCCTATTTTTTAAAAAAAAAAAAATCAGCTTTTTGGAAACAAAACAATAAAAAAATAAAAAAATAAAAAATTATTATTATAATAATATCATCACACATAATACTAATAATACTAATAAGAATAAATATAAATAACAATAATATTAAAAATATTAATAATAACAATAATAAAAGAATAATGATAATGATAATATTAAAAATAACATTTATAATAATAATAATATAACATTAAAAATAATAACAATAATGACAATAATAATGATAGTATAATAATAATATTAACAACAATTATAGTAATATTGTTAATAACAAAATATTAATGATAATAAATTAATAAGAATAATAATGAAGATATTAATACTATTAATAAAAAAATAACAAAAAGTAAATTTTAATAACAAATAATAAAAAATAAAATAATAATAATAATAATATCACTAATAATATTAACAATAATAGTAACAACAAATCAAAATAACAATATTATTAATCTTAATAAATAAATAAATAAACAATATCGTTCTTATTATTGTTATTATTATTAATATTGATATTTTTAATTTATTGTTTCTATCATTATTATTATTATTATTATTATCAATTTATTATTATTTATTATTTATTATTATTATTAAAATATAATTTTTTTTTACTAATTTTAATGTTTTAATGTTATTATCATTGTTATTTTTAATATTATCGTTTTTATTATTGTCTTTATTATTGTTGTTGTTGAAAAAGATGATTTTTTTTTTTAAAAAAAAAGGTGAAGATGCAAGTTCAACTAGTGCCATCCAGTCTTTAAAAAAAAAAAACCTGCGTGATAAAAATAAGATTATTTTGGTAAATTATTTTGAAACACGATTATTTTGACAATTAGTTTCTGAAACTAGCCTACTTTGGTTAAAAAACCAATAAAGAAGGTTCAATTTATATGGTCATGTTCCATCCAAAATACCTGTTTGCTGAGGTATAATTGTCGGCTTGTGTTGCTACTTCATATCACTCCAATTGATCTCATTTCCTTTCTTGACATGGTGGGCCTACATGTGAAGATACTACGCTAAGTCAAAAAGTGATGAAAGTGTATATGGAATGAGTAGAATGAGTATTTAGCTGCATGGTGCCCTTTTATTTAATTATAATGTATAGTGTAACTGATTTTGGATAAGTTGATTAGCCTTCCGTGTATATACGATGAGATATGTGTTAAGAGCAAGGTTTACAAAATCGGATCGGTCATCGAACCGGTGAAGGCAGTGGTTCAAGATTCAATGGTCCAATCGGGGTTGAACCGTGGTTGAACCGGTTATATATATTTCACATACAAATGTCATAACTCAACATATATAACATTCAAAATGACAAAACCAAATCAAATATGCCATCAAAGTCATCAAACCATAACATTTAAGTTCAACAAAGTGGACAATGTTTATTGGAAAGTGGAAATTAAACAACAGATACATCAAACATCATAATATTCATTGAGGTTGACTCCTTCATATTCAAACACGTCAGCCATAGCATCTTCACTAATTTGAGTAATATCTTCACCACCACCACCACTTTGAAGTTGAATCTCTATAGCATCAAGTTCTTCATCACCTAATTAAACAACAAGCAAGTAGAAAAATAAAATTTCAACACTAAAATAATCAAGTTACATACAAAGCATGTTCGATATAATTAAACATTAACCTTCGTTGCTTCTTGATGAATCACCAACTATTGGAATAGCACCACTATCATGATAAAGAACATTTTCAATCTCATCAATATCAAGTTCAGGAGAGGGTTCTTCATCAATCACCCAAAAATCAACTTCATCAATGGATTCATAATCAACGGGATCACGACATGCCTTCTTGTAGTGTCCCCTATAACAAAACATCACAATAGCAAAAAGTGGAATTATTATGCTTTTCAAAAAAACTAAAAGTGATGTTTCAACTTTTGACATAATGAAATTTTTATACCTATTCCTCAAATGCAAGTTATAAGTAACATAAACAATATCATTCAGTCTATGATGTTCAAGTCTATTTCTTCTCTTTGTATGGATGCGTTCAAAGACACTCCAATTTCTCTCACACCCCGAAGAAGACCAAGTTTGGCTAAGAATACGAATTGCCAGCTTTTGCAATATTGGAGCACTACCCCCATACATTCTCCACCATTCATCTACAAAACACATATTTAGTTAAATAAAACAAGAAATATACATAACTATGTAAGTTTAAAACATTATTTAAAAATTAAAACTATAAATTGGTACTCACCAGGTTGTATATCCTTTGCCACTTTAAGAGCACTTTCACGACTAAAAGATCCTTGTCTTTCACGATACACTTGCAACTATTTAATGGCTTTGGCCACATCGGGACAAAAAGCTTGTATATCAAATAAATCAAGAAGTGCTTGCATGACCCTACTCTTATCACAATACTTGTCATCATAAATGAATGCGGGGTTTAAAAAGTATGCAGCTGCATGAAGATTGCGCTTCAAGTGCTTATCCCATCGAGTCTTGAGAATATCCATGTATGGCTTATACAAGTTCTTTCTATGCTTAAACATTTCCTTTATTGCATTTTTTGCCCTTTGCATGCCCTCATAAACATAACCAATAGAAGGTTTTTCATCCCCATCTGCAATTCTTAGTAATCTAATGATGGGAGCCATAAGTTTGGCAATCATAAAACATTCATTCCAAAATTTATTATCTAAAATGATAGCACTAACAACTTTTCCTGTTGTACCCTTTTCTAACTTATGGCTAGTAAAGTGTTTGTCCACAACCAATGCTTGCAAATCATGCTTATGATCATGAATATTTTTCAATGTGATAAAAGTAGTAGCAAATCGAGTCGTTCCTGGACGTACGATTTCCTTCCAACCTTCTCTTTTTCTTAGCCAAGATAAGAATACTATATGATTGTACAGAAACACAGTTACCTTTGAAGCTTTTTTGGCAAGCTCTGCAACATGAGGCATACTAGCAACATCCTTCAAAAGGAGATTCAAGCAATGGGCAGCACAAGGAGACCAAAAAATGGTTTCATATTTTTCATGCACCAATTTACCAACAGCTACATAGTTAGATGCATTATCTGTCACTATGTGAACAACATGTTCAACTCCAACCCATTCAATAACTTCGGAAAACATATTGCACAAAGTCGCGGCATCTTTCACAACATCCGATGCATCAATAGACTTCACAAATGCTATCCCTATGGAATAATAAAGTAAAAAGCTTATCAAATAAAAATTAAATGGACTATCAAGTTTATTAAGGAATCTCAAAATTTCACAAATGTTGTACCTTTAGGACAATAAACTAGAAAGTTTATCAACGTCCTTTGTCTTTGGTCAGTCCATCCATCAACCATGATTGTACATCCACTCTTAGCCCAATTGGCTCGATAACTTTGCACAAGCAATTGACATTCTTTCTTGCAATCTCCCAACAAGTTAACCCGTAGATCATGATAAGACGGAACTTTATAACCGGGGCCAATAGCAGCAATTGCATCCGCAGCTTCTTGAAAATATGGTGACTTTGTTGCATAAAATGGAATGTTAGCATCAAAAAACCATCTAGCAATTGCCATCCCAGCTTTGTAACGTGCAGCCTTGCCAGATATTACACTTTTTATAGTTGGTTGAGAGCCAGGAGTTGTCCTTGGAGCAAAAGAACCACCAATTTGAACATCAGCTTTTCTTTTTCCTTTGTTGGGAGCAGAAACAGATGCAGTATTTGGGAAGGGTTGAACTTCTTGCACTTCCCCCTAAACCCTAAACATCATATGCATCATTGAGGTCATTAGTCTTCTTTTTTTCTTTGATACCTTTCAATAACTCAATCATTTGGTGACGAACATCGTGAGGAACTTTCTTACAAGAGCTTATTTGACCAGATATACCCGCAAGATGGTGCTTCATTCTGTTTATGCCTCCTCCTCTGTAACTTATTCCACAATGAATGCAAGTGTACACATTAGTTCTCCCTTCTTTTCTAAATGCAAAATGCTCCCAAGCAGGATCACTTTTCCCACGAAATGCAATGGAGCCTTCTGCTAATTCACCATGTGATGATTGTGTATTAGGGGCATTGGTAGATAAATTAGGATTATTTTCAGGAGCATTCCCACTTGGTAATTCCTACAATAGGAACATGTTCAGCGAAAAATTAAATTTTTTTTTGCAGCAAGTCAGCAACAAGCCAACAACAAGAGTACAAGTATTTTTGGACAAGTATTCTTGGAAACCAGTCAGAAATCCGAAATCAGAAATCAGAGATCAGAATTCAGAATACAAAACTTGAGAACACAGTACAAGTATTCATCATTGAACAAGTATTTTAGGAGAATACAAAACTTGGAGAAGAAGAGTGACATACCTGGTTCAAGTTCGACATTGATTGGAGTATTCTATTGGAGTAGGGAGAACAGGGAAGCCGAGGCAGCCAGGCAGGTAATTAGCAGAACTGTAGAAGCCTTATCAAACAAAAGACTTAATGGTCGCAGAAGCCTGTAACGCAGTCGCAGAAGCGTCGGAGATGGAGGAAACATGACGAAACAGCGGCGGATGGCATGACGCAGGGCTGCGGATGCGAGCTCGTGTGGCGAAAAGGAGTGGCTGGGTCTCTTGGCAACAAGTGCGGTCCGGTGACGTGGTTCGAGCGGAGCTCACGGCGGCAAGAAGGAAGGGTCGAAGGTCGTTTGCGAAGAGGAGAGGAACTGATGAAGCATGAAGGTCTGTCGAGACTTCGAGACAGGGAAAATGAATTTTAGGGTTGGAACTTGAACAGAAACGGCGTTGTTTTAGGCCGGTTGAATTTTTTAAAAAAAGAAAAATGCAATTCCGAGAATCGGAAAAGACCGGTTCTTAACCGGGTTAGGCCGGTTTCGCCGGTTTTAACCGGTTCAACGGGTTTTTCACCGGTTCGCTATATGACCGGTTTTCCTATCTGACCGGACCGGCCAAGGTTCCGGTTCCCGGTCGGACCGGTCGAATCGGCCGGTCCGGTTTTTAAATCCTTGGTTAAGAGTAATGCTAAATTGACACATTTTTTAGACATCTATACTGTTGACATCGTATAGCACTGTAGCTTGTTAGTGTTCTGGTGAATGTAGTTGAATTATCTGGTGAATGCCTTCAATTATCTGGTGAATGACACATATATTATATGGATACTTAAGCCAAGTATTAAACATATTTTAATTATCTGGTGAATATAGTTGATTTATCTGGTGAATTCCTTCAATTATATGCTGAATGCCTTCAATTATGTGGTGAATGCCTATACTAAAACCAAGTTTTGGATGCTTTTGATTATCTGGTGAACGTAGTTCACTTATCTAGTGAATGTCTTCAATTATATGGTGAATGCCAATACTAAAATCAAGTTTTGGATGCCTTTAATTATCTGGTGAACGTAGTTCACTTATCTGGTGAATGCCTTCAATTATCTGGTGAATGTCTATACTAAAACCAAGTGAATGTCTATACTAAAACCAAGTTTTGGATGCCTTAGATTATTTGATAAATGTAGTCCATTTATTTGGTGAATTCCTTCAATTGTCTGGTGAATGCCTATAAAACACTAACAAGCTACAGTGCTATACAATGTCAACAGTATAGATGTCTAGAAAATGTGTCAATTTAGCATTACTCATGCGTTAAATTGTGATTAAGTTGTTGTAATCAAATAAATGGCACGCTAAGGATCTTGCAACTTCCCAGACTATTTTATGGATTGATAAATTGTCCTCACAAACAAACATGGATTTTTTCAGCGTGCTTTGTCCTCACTCATACGCTTTCTTGGAAAACTTCCCAAGAGGTCACCTATCTCATAACTGCTCCAAGTCAAGCGCACTTAACTGTGGAGTTCTTAAGTGTTTAGGCTCCTGAAAAGAAGATACATCTTGCTGGTATAGGTAGTACCAATCAATTCATATAAGTCATCCTCAAGTGTATAATCTCATACCTACACAGTCTCTGGATCCCCCTCATTCCAGTGTGTAATCGGTTCATTCATGTGTCCCTCTGTCTAGTAGTCTGTCAGGAGTCGCTCATAAGAGCTTGAGGTTGATCTTGAGGAGTCAAGTTCTACAACTCCCCAAATTGTTCATTCTGGCCAAGCCTAGAACCCGTAAGCGAGTCCAAAAAGTCCAACCTCTTTAAGACATCACCATCCCAAGATACTCTTGGGATGTTGATGCCTCATGTTGGTGTGTATTTTTCCAATTGTCGTACTTACTACTGAGTCTAGTTGAACTATCACAATGTTGTGATTCTGAGTATGTCTTTCTTAGGGCTAAGACTCGTGAGACCCATTTTAATTATATGTACAAGGCCAACAACTCAATGTTTCACTCCCTTTCAGTAAGTTTAAGCATGATGTCCTTATTATCATGAATGTTTCCCCAACTTAACTTCATCCCAACAGTTGGGATTTCCTAAAAGCCTTTCAAATTTTGTGTAAGGAAAATTGGTATGGTGGCTATGGCCCTAAAATTTCTTCATTTCTCCCAAGCGAGGATTGATGACAAGGTTGGTTGGATCTCCCTCAATGGTTTAAACAAGAAGGGTTTAAATGCCCTATTCAACTCTTCATACAAAAATTTAGGGTGAACTTCATCAGAGGCCATCCTGTCGAGGGTTACCTTGTTTTCTCAACAAAGATGGAAACCAAAGTTCCCTTTTATTGGCATCCTTTTCCTGAAATTTTTTTCTAGCTTTGATATTGACTCAATGTTGGCTCAATGAAGTTGACACAGGGAAACACAGGAGGGGGGGGGGGGGGGGTGGGGGGTGAATTGTGTTTCTTAACAATTTTTCGAAAAAGCCTTTTTCTCAAACCTTTTACAAGCAAAACAATAAAAGCAACACACAAACAGGAAAACCTTTTTAAAGAGTTAACAAACTCAGGTCTAAAACCCCACAGTTAGTATAACCAAAAACTATAAAAGATAAGGGTTAGAAGATTCACACGAGTGTTTTATCTTGGTTCACACTCTTATCACCAATAGCTACCTCCAGTCCCTTCTAACTGAAGGTTTTTTTTCACTATTCTCCAAAAATAGATTACAAGTATTCAACACCTCTTCGGGCTACAAGTATTCTTTCTCTACCAAGTCTCTTCAGGCTCTAACTCTAACAAAGAGATAAACAGATTTGATCTAAGAACTCACTATGTGTGAGAATATGAAAGTTTAAGATCAATAAGGTTTACAAGTAAATTTTTTTAACAATTTCAGCAGAGTTTTTTCACTTTGATATCATAGCTTGTGTATGTATTTTAATCTATTGAGGTTCTTCCAGTATTTATAGAAAGAGTGCTTGACTTTCTTGAACTTCTTAAACGGTCTTCAAATTGTATCCGTTTAGACATAGCATTAAATGCTAGGATCCTTGAGACTGATAACTTGATATGATTCATAGAGAAGTGCTCTTATTTATCAGAGGAATGCTCAAAGTGGAGCTGTCACTTCCCTGTTGTACCGAAGGTTACTTTCTGACTTTCCTTCTTTGTACTTGGTTTGAACTTTACAGCAATGTAGATGACAGTGTACAAAGGTTTATGTTCTTGATGGTACTATGTTCTTATTCTCAAGGAACAAAGAGTTAACAAAGAAGCAGAAGGGAAAGAGACAAATATTCTCTTGAATTAAATATTCAATCATTTGAAATAAATATGTTTAAGCTTAGACGGGTTCACTTTTAATAGCTAGTAGACGCGCAGGTTTTTGGATGTGCAAAATTAACTTATCAGTTAGACGAGCTCATCTACTGATACTTCATCTATAGACTCTTGTCTAGCTCCAAGTCTTTGGACTCGCAATACTCAATAGCTTGTCTACTGACGTGACGTTTAGTGAGACTACTTGTCCACTATTAAGTCTTTGGACTTGGTGTATTTCTTAAGATTATTTTATTAGCTCGTCTACTTAAATTTCTTGAGACTTAGATATTCGTCTACAGAATATTACCTTATCCAATTTTTAAGACCTCGTCTAGTGATATTATAGCATACTCAAAAAACTTACCAAAATAGAAGACTCATCTAGAGGATCAATAGAATCCGATATGATTCCATTAGCAAAGAAAATATACTTTTTCCAAGTTTCTTTATTTAGTAACATTCAAACAGTCCTGCAAACTAGAATAAACAAGTTAGATCATCGACAATACTTTGCCATACAAATTTAACCTTTTTTGTTAACATCAAAACTTAAAAGATTATTTAATCCAAAACCACTTTGGTTCTAACACTCAAGAGGTCTGATGTTTAGATTCTTGCCTAACTTCCTCATCCCTTTCGTTGTGGGAAACTTCTTATATCCCTACTGAAAAAATTGAATTAAGTGACGAAAATATATCTGTCGCAAAACTGAGATGGGATTACCGATATATTGTATTTTGATTAACAATATCTAACTGTTTACAATATCCGTCACAAAATTATTTCTTTGACTTTAGTGACATAATTAGTGACAAAAAATGTTTATCGTAAGACACCTCATCGCTAAATCCGTTGTTGATGTGTGGATTTGAATTTTCTTACATATTTGCCGAGAGACAAATGTGTCACTAAAGTTTTCGTCACTAAATCCGTCGCTAATATTCTATTGGAAAGCCTATAGTCGTGATGCTGTCTCCCAACCTGAGTATGAGTGCATGAGGAATTTAGTTACAAATTTGATAATAAAAAATAGGAACCTTAAGAGTCGACTGGAGTCTCGTAAAGAGCAGATTCATTCGACTCTGGAGGACAACTATTTGATGCAGGAGAAAATGCGTCAATTCATGGAGAGCTTTTCTTAGGGTCATTCTATTGCTCTGCCTCCACATCCATCTTCACCTACCGACCGGGATAATCATCAAAATGGGGGAGATGGATGTGATGATGGACTTGAGGAGTATCATTGATGTAGTTGACATTTTATTGTTATATTGGATCTATTTGGATATTATTATATCAATATGTCAAACTTTTATATTATTAGACATTGATATCAAATCTTTTTGGTGTGTTCCTGATATTGATATGAGATCTACTTGGTGTGCATTAATATTGAAATCTGTTGGTTATTTGATTTATCAGTGTGTAGTTGATATTTACGTGAAATATGTAAAAAAAATTGTGAAAAATAACGACACATCCCTTTTGGTCGTTAAATCTGTCGCAAAGCACCAAATTTAGTAGTTAAATCCGTCTCTAAAATTTTATTTTTGTCATTAAATTTGTCAGTAATAACAAAGAAAGATGGAATCTATCCATCGCAAATAGCGACCGATCTTAATCCGTTGTAAATAGTGATTGGTCTTGTCCATCATAAACAGTGACAAATCTTTTTCGTCATAAACAACAATGACATACTTTTCATCACAAATAGCGACAGACCTTGATCCGTCGTAAACAACGATGAGTGTATTTCCATTGTGAACAACGGCGGATGGTAATTCGTCATAAACAACGATGGAATTATGAAATTTCAATTCATTTTTTTGACGTTTTTAACAACTGATTTTTCAATGTGAGCAACGTATTTTTGTCCGTCGATGACACGTAATTTCCATCATTAAAATTTAGCGACACTAGTTTTTTTGGTGGATTTTATTCCATCATTGAATCTGCCGTTAATTATTTTAGTGATGAATTTGTCCTCTTTAGAGACAAAACTTGTCCGTCAATGAGTTTAATTTTTTAGTAGTGTTAAACTCCCCTTCTTTTCAACATGATGAAAAACTTTGATAATAAGTATATACTTAGCTTTAGTTTAGCTTTCATCTACTACTTTGCTTTCCATATTTTGGTACTAACCATTTTTTCTTATGGTAGTAATCATAAGCAAGTTCAACTACAAGAACATCTTTGAGGATGCTCCTTCAGAGGACCTCGGCACCACTTCTTTGTTCGTTGAACCCAAGCAGAAGAAGAAGGTTATTTCTTCCTTGGCTGCTGACAAGGTTGTAGAGTCGGGATGCAAGAGAAAACATGGGCCCTAGGATACTGTCTAAGAGATTGCTACCCAATTGGCCGCTCCACAAGGCATTGATTTGTATCCTCCATTTGCTATTGGGGATGAGAAGGACTAGTTTCATGAGAAGGTCTTGGTTCCCGTTGATCAAAAGTGGTATAACTCTTCCTTAAAGGCCAGGTGCTCCTCCATTTTGGTCAAGGACTTTAACCCATATGCCACTATTGATGCCATTTTGCTCAAGTTTACTGACCTTCGCCTCATTAAAAAGAACAAACCTAAGTCTAGCCTGGATGTTGTTCAGGTGTACACCCTTCATGTCATTGTCATCACAAGGCTTTGGACCCAAGAGATAAAAAATATGGGTAAGATGACTCAACATATGGAGGCTGAGTTTCTTGGCAACTAACAAGGTTTCAGAGTCGGGACACAAGAGAAAAGACGGGCTCGAGGATGCAGTCTAAGAGATTGCTACGCAGGTGACCGCTCCACAAGGCAATTATCTAAATCCTACCTTTGCTATTGCTAACCTTCGCCTCATTAAAGAGGACAGACCTAAGTCTAGCCTAGATGTTGTTCAGGTGTGAACCTTTTATGCCGTTGTCATCGCAAGCCTTTGGAACCGAGAGATCGAAAATATGGTTTAGAAGACTCAACATATGGAGGCTGATTTTTCTCATTTCGAGAAGACCAAAGAGCAGCTTTAGGATGCCTCCTTGGAGCATGCTAAATTAGCTTAGGCAGATGAGCTTCTGACTACTCAGGTTGTCGAGATAGTAAGACAGTGACTTGGCTCCAATCTTTGCTAAAGTCAATCGTGGATGACAAGTGTCGACATGCAACCGAGGTTGAGGATGGTAAGCAGACCCTTCAACAAATCAAGCCATCTTTGGCCTCTAAATGGACAGTGTACTGGCCGAGAATAGAAGAACGAGAACTCGTCTATACGCCGGACCAACCGAGCTTACCCCCACGAATGGGCCTTGGCCCAAACTCCTCGAAAGCCGAGAACATGTCAGCACACCTGACACCCGAGGATAACTACTCGGCCCCTCCAGGCCAAGCCATGCGCGAAGATACCGCGGCCCCAAGCTATCCAGCCGCAGCTAACTGGGCCGAATATCTCGCCAGTCATAATATCTCTCCGGATAATCAGGCTCCGGATATCTCTCCGAATAATCGTGACCTGATCCAAATATTTCTCCGCTTATTTCGGAACTGGATCCTGAGATATCTCTATAAATAGGGGGCTTACCCCCTCATTCAGAACTACGTTTTGCTTTGATTCCTATTTGGATACGTAGGAGCAGAATCCACATTCTGTCAAGCACAATCCAAAAACACCCCACTAAACCTAGTTCGGCCGAGTATGTCTCAACCGAGGTATTTAAGTATTCGGGGCGAAGATTACTCGGGTCACAGAAAAACGAGCTTGGTAGATCAAGAGGATGAAGAATGAAGAAAGGAAACAAATGAGCAGTCCTGTTTATAAGAAGGAAAGGACGGTGAAAGGAGTAATGGTGCACGGGGAATAGACATACGGAAAAAACGAATATTAATCGGAAATGACACATTGAAAAAAATAAATCTTGGAACTCTACAAGAAGCGGTAAATGCGTGCGGTTTCCAAAGCATTTAATGCATGATTGCATACGTAAAGTGTAAAAACAAGTGTTTCACGTGTAACAACCACCATCCATTTTTGATATGGACGGTAGGGTACCTCGGCCTTAGCCGAAGATCTGGTTAACAGGCCGAACACAACAACAGAAAGTCAGCGGAATGCTAACAATTTTCATTAAGTAATATGAAGTTACAAGGGCGCGAGCCCATTACAAGGGATGAACAAAAAACAAACAACTACAACAGTTACTCCCCCATATGACTCTCATCGGCCTCAATGTGACCCTCGGGAAAATCCCCCACCACGTCTACCTCTTCCTCCTCCTCAGGAATGATGGGAACAAGTTCCCCATTCACCACCTCCTTATTTACATCGACCCCCGAAAGATCAACACCAGGGGCTAGGACCTCAACTTGGGCGATGGCCTTGTCAAAACCTTTTCGGTGCTCGATGATAATACAACTGGTGGCCTCTTTCACATCCTCTTTGAGCCCCATCTTAGCCTTGGTCTCAGCCTCTAGGGCAGCCTTAAGTCGCTCAATTTCAGCCTGAGCCTCTTTGAGCTTGTCCTCAGCGTGAGCCTTATCCTCCTCAACCCGAGCTTTGCTTTCCTCAGCCGACTTTGATCGGGAATCCAGCTCGGAGTTCCGGGTGTTAATCTCGGCAAGAGTGGCAGTCAGACGTTCGTTGCCGCGGGCCAGCTCCTCACGCTCAGAGTAAATCCGGGTGAGATCTCCCCTCAACCTCTCAATTGCAGTAAATTCGGAATCCAATTATTGAGACTTCCTCTCGGCCTCTGTTACCTCTCGGCTACAGAAACGAGCCAAAGATGCAGCCCGAAGGCAGTAGACCGAGAGGGCCTCCAAGCTAGATCGGGCCCCCTGCAACTTGATAAGCCGAAGATCGGCGGGCTTCAAGAAGTTTGAGTCGAAAGAAGGGAAGGGGTTGAAGTCTTCACCCCAGAGAGATGAAGTCCCTGCCTTTAGAGAAGTATTGTACCATTTCAGCTCGGTGGGGAGAGGAGGTGGTTGTTCTCGCCCTGCGGTTCCTGCCTCTTGGGTAGTCGGGCGGGGTGGACTTGGGCGAGGAAGGGGAGAATCTTCGGCGACTACTTCGACCTCTACCCTCTTCCTTTTTTGAGGGGCGGACGAGGAAGCCCCCTTTGCAGAGGTCTTGGTGGGAGGAGGTCTTTTCTGCTTCTTCTCGGTTGAAGAGGGACCCTGACCCTCTTTAGCAGCGGCCTTTACAAGCTTTGAGAAGTCAAATTTCCCCAAGATGACTGCCAAAAAGAAAAAGTGGTTAGTACAGCGACGCATACAGAAAATATAAAAAACTAAAAAGCCGAGCACTTACTTTTAAGGTCGGCACTTGGGGTTGATGAGAAGGGTAGTTTTAGGAGGCGTCCACAATGGAGGGGCCGAGGAAGTGTTTCTAGTATGTCTATGTCCCGTCTATCCTCGGCCGGGAGGGACTGGTACTCAAAGCCAACATATTTGGTAGGGGAGGATTGCCAATATAGGGGAAACTTGGCACTGTTATCATTATCAAAATAGTGTGATGAATGAGGGCCCGAGGGGCGAACTCGGAAGAAGCCAACTTTGAAATCTTTGTACGATGATTTGTACAAACTGAGCAGTCCCCTCCGGTTCAGTCCGTTAAGAGAAATCCACCCCATTTTCTCACCAAACCTTGTTTGGTAGAAATACAAAATTTTTGGAGTGGTGGGCTCTACCCCTATGTATTTACATAGATTCTGAAAGGCTTTCATAAAAGCCCAACTGTTGGGGTGAAGTTGAGTAGGAGCGACGTTCATTGTTCTCAGTACATCACACTCAAACTTGGTAAAAGGAAGAGATACTTGCAGCTTTTCGAATAATGTTTTGTACATGTAGGTAAAAGGGGGCTCGGAGGGACGAGCCCTGAGAAAGACACACTCGGTACTCAAGCAGGGGGAGCAAATGAACTCGGATTCATCCCCTGACGCCGAGATATTAACTTGGGACCGAAGTAGGTCAATTGACTCTAGGGTTTGAAAATCAGAAAAAAAGGTCCCAACCTCAACTTTAACCCAGGTGTACCCAGGAAGAGTGATGTCAGGAATAGGGTCTTTTGGAACCCTCAGGCGTTGCTTACGAGCGGCGGGTTTAGACACCGGAGGAGAAGGAGAACCAGATCTGGGGGACCCAGACTCAGAAGACCCAGACCTAGAAGAAGACGACTCGGAGGAGGATGACCCCACCGGACCAACGTTCGGCCCTTGTGGAGAAATAGGAGAGGCGGAAGGGGAGCCCCCAATGGGGGAAACCTCCCATTCCACCAGGGGAGAGGTGTTTGATTCGGTGGAATCAGACGAACTCATGACCAGAATTCAAAGGTAAACTGTAAAAGAAGGAAGGAGGCTGGGCGTACCTGGAAAACGCTGAGCAGAAGAGGGAAGGCAGAAACTTGGAAGACGAAGGCGAAAGGTGAAGGAGGATAAACAGGGTATAATGGAGTTGGAGCCACAAAAGATATTTATAGCCTGCGACTGACGGCCCATGGCCTATCGAGCCCAAAAGGGCGCGACTTTTAATTTTCCCCGCCATTAAATGGGCGCGGAACTCTAGGGTTTCCTGCCCGAAGCGTGCTGCAGAAGTATTAGGAGAATGATTGCTTTATCTGACAGAGAGAGAAGACTTGATTGAAATGACAGCTGGGAATGTGGATACCTTCATAGCCGAAGAATAAGCTCGGTTTCATACTTATCATCTCTTTCGCTTATTTAAGCTCGGAGCTCGTGGGGCTTGTGTACTGGCCGAGAATAGAAGAACGAGAACTCGTCTATACGCCGGACCAACCGAGCTTACCCCCACGAATGGGCCTTGGCCCAAACTCCTCGAAAGCCGAGAACATGTCAGCACACCTGACACCCGAGGATAACTACTCGGCCCCTCCAGGCCAGGCCATGCGCGAAGATACCGCGGCCCCAAGCTATCCAGCCGCAGCTAACTGGGCCGAATATCTCGCCAGTCATAATATCTCTCCGGATAATCAGGCTCCGGATATCTCTCCGAATAATCGTGACCTGATCCAAATATTTCTCCGCTTATTTCGGAACTGGATCCTGAGAGATCTCTATAAATAGGGGGCTTACCCCCTCATTCAGAACTACGTTTTGCTTTGATTCCCATTTGGATACGTAGGAGCAGAATCCACATTCTGTCAAGCACAATCCAAAAACACCCCACTAAACCTAGTTCGGCCGAGTATCTCTCAACTGAGGTATTTGGACGGAACATTTGGCGCCGTCTGTGGGAATCGAAGCAAATATTTTCCCATACCACAAAAAATGGTGAGGACGAGGAGCGGAAACTGCAGGAGGGAGGAGCCAGGGAATGCCAACAATGGGGATAATGGAGAGCGATCCATAGGCCCAGCAGCAATGACCGACAATCCCATGGTTCAGGAGCTTCTCGCGCAAATTGCAGCGCTGAGAAGGGAAAACGAAGAGATTCGCCGGCAGAACAGCCGTCGCGAAAGAGAGAAGAGCAGGGAAAGGTCAGTCTCTTCTCCACAAGAAAGAGAGCGCCGACCACCGGAGATTGAGGGGTCCAGAAACTTGTACAAGGAAGGGGGCCCACAACTCCGGGCTTCCCACCACACCAATCGAGCAGAGGAGGAGGGATTCCCTAGGCAGGCCCCAGAATTTTCACTCCAGACAAACAGACTTAATGACAGGGCCAGCGTGCGGAGGCCGAGGCATCCCTTCACGAATGATATCATGGGGGTCCCCTTGCTAGTCAACTACAAGCCAATCAACATTGACAAATATGATGGCACCTCAGACCCCGAGCGCCACTTGGACGCCTTCACCACGCAGATGTACCTCTTTACCGATGACGACGCTGTCATGTGTAAAGTCTTCCCAACCACTCTGAAGGAGGCAGCGCTGACCTGGTACACCCAGCTACCCCCAGCATCGGTAGACTCTTTTGATACATTCGTGGCTAAGTTCAGTGCTCAGTTTGCCACGAGCCGGGCCCACCAAAAAACCTCGGCCTCGCTGGTAAACTTCAGGCAAGAAAAGAATGAGTCCCTGCGCAACTTCATGGCCAGATTTAGCAAGGAGGCGGTACTCATCCCCAATCTCAATGCCGATGTTGCACTACACACCATCCTGACCGGGTTAAAGCCTGGCCCTTTTGCTAGGCACTTGGCTCGGAAACCACCAGCCAATATGGACGAATTAAGAAGAAAAGCTGCGAGGTTTATCAATATGGAGGAGGTTGAGGAATCTAAGAAAAGGGAGAGGACTGATGATGCTGACAGGCGAGAAGGGAAAGAGAAGAGGAGGGCAGGGGGCGATAAACCGAAATTTAAAGGCCCGCCCGAGCATTTCCAGAGGGGACCGAAGTATGTGCATTATACTCCCCTCAACACAAACCGGGCTCGGGTGTTCGAGGAAGCGTACAACGCGGAACTTTTGCAGCTCCCAAATCATGGCCACACCCCCAAAACGCAGATCGACAGAAGCATTGTCGGTATCACCGCAATTATGGTCATACCACCGAGGAGTGCTGGGTCCTGCGGGATAAAATTGAAGAGCTGGTTCAAGCTGGCCATCTCAACAACTTTGCTCGGAGAAACCACAACAACGGTGAGAGGCATGGCAAAAATAGAAGGAGAGAGGGTGACCAAAGCCCGAGGAGGGGTGGCGGTCAACGAAATAATGAAAGAGGAGAAACCAGAGAGGGCCAGAGTGAAAGACGAGAAGAGGATAATGTGATTCGGGGCGTGATAAACACCATTTCAGGAGGATTTGCAGGGGGAGGCACAACAAGTTCAGCTCGAAGAAGACACCTGCGGGTCATCCGAGCTGTCAACTCGGTATCCGGCAAGCCTCCCAGAAGTTCCCCACCTATAATCTTTTCCGATGAAGATTTTGTGGGGGTTGATCCTAACCAAGATGACCCTATGGTGATCACCGTACAGGTGGCCAACTTCTCTGTCAAAAGAACCCTAGTCGACCAAGGAAGCTCGGCAGATATATTGTATTACTCAACGTTTCAGAAGCTCGGGATCCCAGAGAAATCAATTCAACCGTACGACAGTAAGCTCGTCGGCTTTGCAGGGGAACAAGTTGATACTCGGGGATACATCGACCTCCTGACTACTTTCGGTGATGGCAGAGCATCCAAGACTATCACGGTCAGGTATGTGTTAGTCAATGCAGTAACATCATATAACATCCTGATCGGAAGACCGTCTTTAAATGAGCTAGGGGCTGTGGTCTCTACTCCCCATCTCACGATGAAATTTCCATCCACCTCGGGGGACATAGTTGCTGTCCGAGCAGATCAGAAGATGGCCAGACAGTGCTATGCTGATAGTTTGCGTGTGAGCAAACTTAAACCCACACCAGCAGAAACCCTAGACAGGGGGAAAGATAAGGCGGTGAATTTCGTTAACTCCGTCGAACTGGATCCCAGGATGGACATGCAGGAACAACATCCACAACCTATTGAGGAGTTAGAGAAGTTCCAGCTCGGTGCGCAGCCTGAACAGTGCACTAAACTCGGCGGTCACCTTGAGCCAACTTTGAAAGAGGAAATAAAGCAAGTGCTGAGCAGAAATGCGATTTGTTTGCCTGGACCACATCTGATATACCGAGAATTGATCCCGACTTCTTATACCATAAACTGGCAATTTGTCCCGAGGCAAAACCAGTGGCCCAGAGGAAAAGGAGACTAGGCGAAGAAAGGAGAAAAGTTGTGGAAGAGGAAACAGCGAAGTTGGTCAAGGCCAATTTTATCCGAGAAGTAGAGTACACTACCTGGCTGGCCAATGTCGTCCTGGTCAAAAAAGCGAACGGCGAGTGGCGCATGTGCACCGATTACACAGATCTGAATAGAGCTTGCCCGAAAGACTCCTATCCTTTGCCGAGTATTGACAGACTGGTGGACGGAGCTTCCGGATACAGAATTCTGAGTTTTTTGGATGCATACTCCGGGTACAATCAGATCCGAATGTACCCCCCAGATGAGGAGAAAAGAGCTTTCATTACTGAGGGTTCGAATTACTGTTACCGGGTGATGCCGTTTGGGCTGAAGAATGCTGGAGCTACATACCAAAGGCTCATGGACCGGGTTTTTGAAAAACAAATCGGCAAAACTATGGAAGTCTATGTGAATGACATGGTAGTGAAATCTGATGACCCCCACAACCACCCAAGAGATCTGGAGGAAATTTTTCAGCAGCTGAGGAAGTACAACATGAGATTGAATCCGGAGAAATGTGTTTTCGGTGTACAGGGTGGAAAATTTCTCGGCTTCATGCTGACGCACCGAGGAATCGAGGCCAATCCTGATAAATGTCGGGCTGTGATTTAGATGAGAAGCCCACAGAACGTTAAAGAAGTGCAAAGACTTGCAGGACGGCTTGCATCATTATCTCGGTTCCTGCCCAAATCGGCCGAGAAAGCTCGCCCTTTCTTCAGACTACTAAAGAAGCCCCAAACCTTTACGTGGACTGAGGACTGCGAGAAGGCCTTCGCTGACTTCAAGGCCTTTTTGTCTTCACCGCCGATATTAACTCGACCCATCCCAGGGAAAGAGTTATACTTATATCTGTCAGCCTCCGAGAGCGCCATCAGCGCAGTCATTGTGCAGGAAGTAGAGAAGACTCAAATGCCAGTATACTTCATCAGCAGGGTGCTTTATGATGCCGAAACTCGGTATCAAGTCATCAAGAAGCTGGTTTTGGCCCTGGTAACCGCAGCTCGGCGATTGCGCCCATACTTCCAGAGTCACCAGGTGATTGTTAAGACTGATCACCCGATTAAACAGATACTCAAAAAGCCCGAGTTGGCAGGACGTATGATTGCTTGGTCAGTAGAATTGTCCGAGTTTGGCTTGAAATACGAGTTGAGAGGACCTCTGAAGGCTCAATGTCTCTCCGACTTCATAGCCGAGCTCTACCCGCAGCCAGTAACCGAGGGTATATGGTGGAACTTGTACGTGGATGGATCCTCGAATGTCAAGGGCAGTGGAGCTGGGGTGATTCTGGAAGGGCCGGGAGATCTGATCCTGGAACAGTCATTAAAATTTGAATTCAAAACCTCGAAAACGCTGAGCAGAAGAGGGAAGGCAGAAACTTGGAAGACGAAGGCGAAAGGTGAAGGAGGATAAACAGGGTAGAATGGAGTTGGAGCCACAAAAGATATTTATAGCCTGCGACTGACGGCCCATGGCCTATCGAGACCAAAAGGGCGCGATTTTTGATTTTCCCCGCCATTAAATGGGTGCGGAACTCTAGGGTTTCCTGCCCGAAGCGTGCTGCAGAAGTATTAGGAGAATGATTGCTTTCTCTGACAGAGAGAGAAGACTTGATTGAAATGACAGCTGGGAATGTGGATACCTGCATAGCCGAAGAATAAGCTCGGTTTCATACTTGTCAGCTCTTTCGCTTATTTAAGCTCGGAGCTCGGGGGGCTTGTGTACTGGCCGAGAATAGAAGAACGAGAACTCGTCTATACACTGGACCAACCGAGCTTACCCCCACGAATGGGCCTTGGCCCAAACTCCTCGAAAGCCGGGAACATATCAGCACACCTGACACCCGAGGATAACTACTCGGCCCCTCCAGGCCAGGCCATGCGCGAAGATACCGCGGCCCCAAGCTATCCAGCCGCAGCTAACTGGGCCGAATATCTCGCCAGTCATAATATCTCTCCGGATAATCAGGCTCCGGATATCTCTCCGAATAATCGTGACCTGATCCAAATATTTCTCCGCTTATTTCAAAACTGGATCCTGAGAGATCTCTATAAATAGGGGGCTTACTCCCTCATTCAGAACTACGTTTTGCTTTGATTCCCATTTGGATACGTAGGAGCATAATCCACATTCTGTCAATCACAATCCAAAAACACCCCACTAAACCTAGTTCGGCCGAGTATCTCTCAACCGAGGTATTTGGACGGAACAGACAGGTTTTCCCTGTTTCATTTGTTAAGTCTGAGGAAGATAAATCTGAATGATCTCATCTTCAAGTATATGTTCAAAATGGTGAAGCCAGAGAATCGCACCTCCTACACTTATGGGATGCTCACCACCAAGTTACTGGAGAATAAAGGTTTTCAATTTAGTATTGGACGAGTTGACTTGGTAACTGCCATTGATGCAAGAACACTTTCTCAGATGAAGCTGAGAAAACCAAGGAAAGTGACTGATTCAAACGGGGAAAAGGATGATAAGTCTACTGAAGTGTCTGCTAAATCTTATGCAGAATCTGAAGAATCAGAAGCATCTGAGGAGTCCGTGCCTCTTGATCCAAAGACGAGGTCCAAACTTCAAATTAAGAGGAAGCTGGTCATTAAGGAAGCATCTGATGATGATGACCATGAACCAATTTCTAAAATTTTGAAAAAAGAAACTGGTTCAGGGGGAGACTGCTGAAACTCCTAACAAAGATTTGAAGGGAAGCCTGAAGCAGAGACCATTTCAGCCATAAGATCTACAAGGTTGAAGATTGTTGATCCTGTGAAGATATCTTTACCACCTACTTCTCCACCAAGGTCACAAGAACCCTCGCTCCTTCTCTACCTTAGGTTCAATCATCCTCTACCTCTTCTTCTACACCTTCACCTCCAAACTCTCTTCTTTTTCCACAGATTTCCATTGCAACCAATCTTCTGTCTCAATCCTTCAGAAACTTCAATCTTAACCTCACCCCGGAAAATAACTCACCAAAACCACAAACACAAACCTCACCAAATTCCTCGCTCATACACTCTCCATCATCCACAAAAAATCAACCACTTGTACTTGTTGGACAAGTTTTTGATTGTCTTATCTCCCCTCTCACCACTCCTTGGAAACCCCAAATTTCATGGAAAGTACCCCCTATCCTTTCTCACAACCCCTCACAGAGATATACCTAAAACCAACACACCACCTTTCAAATATCTCTCTCTAACTCTCGAACTGATTCACTGCCTAAATCCTAACACCTAGACCCTTACTGACCTTCAAGCAATAAATAATCTGGTTGGAGAACAGACTGAAATAAGGATGGATGAAGCTATGTGCTTGTCATAGAGATGGAAACCTAATCCAACTGCTTGTATGTGGCCTAACACTGTACTTAAGTCGTGTCCTGACAGAGGAACTTATCCAAAGCCACCCAAATCTGTAGATTAGAAAAGTTTGAAGCATATCTCTCTGTTGAGTAGAACTAATGTGAATCTGAAGTCTTCTCACTAGACTACTTCTTTATGGATTCGTCATGATAAAAGAACCGTTCAAGACCCAGCTCACTTCTCTGTTCTACAAAGGATTGATAGGCTTCAGACGCCTACTTGTCAGGATAGGATCTCCTTCTATATGATTCCTTGGGTAGGATATCCTTATTATAAAAGGTAGGAATCAAGGAAGATATACCCTTTCTACTGAACCTTTATCTTCACCACTTATCTTTTTATTCTACTTTTATACTTTTAGCTTACATGTTCATTCGGGTAATTTAACTTGGTTCTTATATCATCTTTTTAGCCTTTTTAATTTCTCTTCAAAAGTTTGAAAATCTCTCTTTTAGTATTCTTTCTCTTTTACCAAATGGTTCTTTACACTCCATTTTTCCTTTATCTATTTCTCTTTTTCCTTTTACTCTTAATCTTACCTTTATCTTTTCTTCTGGACTCTATACCTTGGCACTGTCTCGAGATTGTTCCTTATGAACCTCCTCAGACTACCAATGAGTCTGGCCCTTCTACCTCTTATGGACCCTCTTCTTCTGCCAGAGATGGCTCTGAAACTCTTTTTGTGGATCCTGTTGCCCGTGCTCGGATTGCAGACCTTAACAAGAAGCTGGATGGAATCGAGATACTTTCAAAAGAATATTTCACTAGGCAGAGCAAGTAGTCTTTAAAGTTTTTATTTTCTTTCACAATGTATATGTCTATGATGTTCTTAATATATAATGCAATTCTCAGTTACTCTTTGTTATCTTCTCTCCTTTTGCTTTTATCTTTTTGTTGATGACAAAGGAGGAGAATATGAGAATTAATAAAAAGTAACTAATAAAAAGCAAATGACCCTAATGCATATTTTGGAATCAAGTACGAGCATCAATCAATAATCCCATTATATTGGGAATCAAGAATCCAACCCTCACAATTGTTTAAGCATATTTTGATCCAAAATCCAAATTTTTTGTTCCTATTAGGTTTCTACTGTGGTATTTGGAAAGAAATGCTTTCTTGGAGCTCCTCTCGTCTTTTGCATGATTGATGCATGCTTTGCATCATGACTACATTGGAAGTTCTTTTCCCTAAGATCTCCCTTCCATCCTCTTCTACTTCTATTCCATCTTCTGTTCCTCCTCCACCGATTCCTTCTGTTCCATCATCTTCTTCTCCTTATTTACAACCTATGAAAACTTTTGCACAAGCATTAAAGAATGCTTGTGATAGTCCCCTAAGTCAGCTACGTGTTCCTTGTATGAAAGGGGATGCTATTTCAGTAAAAATACCTGAAGATGAATATAAGGCAGGTCTTGAAGGCTGCAAGAACAACCTTCGTGGAAGGCTCATTCCAGCTAAAGGAGAGGCTCCAATCAAAGTAGCTGATCTTCGGGGGAAACTTATGAAATTATGGCAGTCAATTGGACAATGGAAATTGGTTCCTATAGGAATAGGCTAGTATGAGTTCTCCTTTTCTTCAATTGAGGATTTGAGGAAGGTTCTTTCAGTTGGTTCTTGGATTATTAACCCTGGTTCCTTGCATCTTTTCTCTTGGACACCAGATTTTCGGCCTAGCCTAGTTAAGCAGTCGAGTGTGCAAAGCTAGATCATAATGTCGGGTTTGTCTCAAGAATATTGGAGGCCTAATATTTTATTTGTTATGGCCAGGGAAATTGGTGTGCCTCTTTGATGTCGCGCGAATGCACGTGCGTGCGTATCCGGCAAGTGTACCGGACTGCCGTCAAGTAATAAAAGATATCGAACCCACAGAGACTGTGTTCCCGAATCGCAATTAAATTCGAATTGATTAAGTTCTGGACTTTTTAGAGAGGGTTTTGAAATTGGTTTTTGAATTGAAAGATAGATGAGCAGAGAACAATTAAAACAGAAAACAATTGTTTATGGGGTTTTTATCTAAAACGGATTCCTAGGGATTTGGGTTACCTTTGAGGCTGTTTATGTTGCTAACAGATTTACCTTTGTTGATTACCGAAATTGCCTTGAAGGCGAGTTTATCCTCTGATAGCTTAAGCTCCCTCTCGGGTTACAAAGCCGTGCCCAATTGACCCGACCCTACTCTCGTGGTAGTCGATCCTAGATTGGACCCTTTGCGTTCCGTGACAACTCGTTGCTCCTCGAGGGACGGCTTCTAACTCTCGTGATTTCAGTCCCAAGTCTGACTTCTATAGGTCCGACACCTAGGTTCACCGCTAGGTTCCTCCCTATAATGTCTCAGTTATGCAAATAACCTAAGTTCACCGCTAGGTTCCTCCTTGGATCATTCACATCTCACAAACCAGTGGCTGCCGGGCTTTACGAGTGAATCACCCTAGAGATCCTAAGTTCACCGTTAGGTTCCTCCTTAGAACGTCTATGTCACGTAAATAAACGGTTGCCGAAATTTATGAGTGATTAACACACTAAAAATCAGATCTAAAACAATTATGAAATCAACAATGGTTTCAACATCAAATTAACATCATTTACAAACCTTGGGCAGAGCCCTAATCCCTAGAAACTATGCTACTACTCCAGTCTTGCCATGGAGATGACAAGCTGGGATGACAACATAATAAAAATCAGAAAAGAGAAGAGAGGAGAAGAGGAGAAGAGATCCTAAATCTATGCCTAGAGTAGTAGCCCCTAATGTGTTGATCCTTCTATGATGTCATCCTTTTATCTGATGCCTTGGTCCATATTTATAGAAATGGGGAAGTTAGAGTCCCAAACCAACTCAAAATCTGATCTATTTCGGTTTCTTCAGGTCCAAGTAATGCGCGTCACGGCCGTGATGGCCATCACGGCCTGGCCGTGACGGTCTCTGCCTATGGCCCTTATGGAAAATCCGGTTACTCGCTGGGCGAGAATGTGCTCGCTTCGCGAGCCCTCTGCATTTCATGGCCGTGAAGAATTTCACGGCAGGGCGTGATGTGCTCCGACTTTTGGTGGTTTTGGGTCACGACCGTGATGGCTATCACACGGCCGGTGCCGTGATGACTCGACTTGACCTTTCTTCTTTTTCAGTTTTTGCTCGATCATGGCCGTGATGGGCATCACGGCTAGGCCGTGATGGGCTCTGTTTGGCTCATTTTCTTCAGTTTTAAAGCTCCATCTTCATCCAAACTTCATCATGGTTGATCTTGAGAAATTTACCCTTTATATCTGCAAAACAACACACGAAAACCGCCTTACCCGTTCCAAAGGAAAATTAACCTAAAATCTAATAAAAATATGCCTAAACTACATGAAAATGCATGCAAAATGATAGACAAAGATGATGTGGAATCACACTCATCACTCTTTCTCTTGATGATGCTACCATCAACAGGGCTCTTGGCCATTATGCAAGAATTATTGTAGAGGTGGATTTGTTGAAACCTATCCGTGATCATATTTTAGTGGAGAGGGAGGATTTTGCTTTCCATGTTTATGTGGATTATGAATATATTACCTCTTTTTGCACATCATGTTCTACTATTGGTCATTCAGCTGAGGCGTTCTTCAAGTCACAGCAAAATAAAGATCATGTCAGAAGGGACTCAGGTAACTTGGTTGTCAAGAAATATTTCCCTAAATATGTTCCTAAAGAGAAAGCAAAAGATCCTGTTGTTGTTCAAGTAAATAAAGGAAAGGAAATTTTAATTGATGCGTCCCCAAAAGCATTGGTTGGTTCTAGTGGACATGGAGCTGGAGGTGCTGCCAATGATTCAGTGCTTGTATTATCCGAAAAAGTTCCTCATGTCATTGAGGAGGTTCGTTGTGACCATCTAGTTGTGGATAAGCAAATACCTGGCAATGCTGATCTAGTTGATGATCCAGCTTCTGTTGATACAATCTTTGATGAATCAAATCACGATCTTCCTAGTCATGTTTCATATTCATGGCCTGAGGATGAGCAAAATCAAGAGGTTCAGTAGAACATTGAAGATTCTAATGATGTCATTTCTGTTGGGAATGGTGATAGGATGGTGTCCAATGATAAAGTGGTGCAGGAGCACATTGATCAGCCTGGGAATCCTAACTCTCTTAGTCAGGAGGTTTCTATTTCACATCAGCTTGCTGATAGTCCTAATCTTCAAGGCATAGGTAATTCCAGATCATGTCAGTTTGCTGATAGTCTTAGTCCTCAAGGGCAAGGTAAGTTAGGTAATATTTTCCAAAAAGACTTACATATTATAGGTAAATTTTGGGATTCTGTCTCTAATCATCGGGATGAAGTCTTGCATGATAAGAATGATCAGGATTTTGAACCTGTCCTTTCTAAGTCTTAAAAAAAGAATTTGAAAAACAAAAATAAACTAGCTCTAAAGGAAGGGCATTACAATACCCGATCTCGGGCTAATTCCTCTTCTCGTACTATATGAAAATTCTATTTTGGAACATTAGAGGCTTGGGAAATTAGGATTCCAAGTTAGCCTTACAATATTTTTGTATTTCTCATAAACCTGACATTTTACTTATTGGAGAACCTTTTATTGCAGCTGATAGTGTTCCTAGGAACTTTTTGGAACCATCTTAATCTCAAGCCTTTTGCTGTTAATAATAGAAATAATCTTTTACCAAGAATTTGGGGGTTTTTTCAATTTATCCTTGAATCCTATTATTCTAGCTAATTCTAGACAACATATTTCATTTTCTATTAATCATGATAATCAGAATTTGAATATTTCTGCTGTTTACGCATGCACTACTCATGTTCGTAGAATGGACTTGTGGTTAGAACTCACTTCTTTGCAACAAGCCTTTTCTGGTCCATGGTTGTTCTTGGGGGACTTCAATGCTGTTTCTGGGGCTCATGAAAAGAGGTGGCTGCTTGCCATCTAGATTATCCTGTGAAGAGTTTAAAGCATGGTCAGATATTTGTAATCTTACTCATGTTCAGACTCGAGGAGCAGAATTCACTTGGTCCAACAATAGGCCCTCTAGAGCTCATACCGAGTTAAGACTTGATAGGACTATTTGCAATAATGAATGGTTTAACTTTTGGTCTACTATGGCTTACTGTACTCTTACTAGGTGTTATTCTAACCACTTCCCTTTACTGATATCTTTGTCTAGATCCAATAAATCACATCCCTCTTATTTTAAATTCTTGTTCATGTGGAATTCACATGAGGACTATAAAAGATTAGTGAATGAGGTTTGGGAGAAACCTGTTTACACTACAACAGATTAGACTTTAGATAGCATTTCCGTATGCCTTTTAATAGCGTTTGTAACCGCTATCTATGCTACCGCTATTAAAACTCGTTAGCAAAGATAGCATTTAGGAACTGCTATTAATAGGTGACTTTAGATAGCGTTTGTACACGGAAACGCTATCTAAAGTCAGACTTTAGATAGCGTTTCCACACGGAAACGCTATCTAAAGTCTGACGTTAGATAGCGTTTCCTTATACAAACGCTATCTAAAGTCTGACTTTAGATAGCGTTTGTACACGGAAACTGACTTTAGATAGCGTTTATACAAGGAAACGCTATCTAAAGCCCTTTTTTTTTATTTCTTAACTTTTACATCCATTATTCCTGCATATTTACACAAAAAAACCACAATTGTTGCAGTCAACACAATTGTTCAAGATGTGTTCAAAATATAAGTGTTCAAATACAAGTGTTCAATGCAGCACTGCATGTGTTTGTGCAGCAACCAGTAACTATACAATCAAAGTGCAACACTCTATACAGCAACTATATATATATATATAACCAGATATAAGTACACCACTCTGTTTCTAAAGTATTCAAATTCACACGAGTAAGACAAAATCAAAGTGCAGCAACTATACCAGATCTCAATCCTTAAGAAACCAAAATCAGAAAACCAACATACATCTACAATTAATCTACATTTACAGCTTCTGTTTGTTTTTCATGAGACCAAGACAACACCAAAGTAATGTGTCGAAATGTGATCCAAAGACTCTGTAGCATACATACTGCATTTCCACCACAAAGACTAACCTGTTACATTGGGATACAGCAGACTAATTAGGTAAATACTACTGTAGCAAGAAACAGAATTCAAATCAAGCATTAACAAAGTCTAACAAAAATAATAAGTTTGAACTTATTTTCTCCTTTCCATGCACATCAACTCGAAGGCATGTACCAATGAAAAACAAATACATAGATAGTTTGGGGTTGATAAATATAAAGCATTATTCACATACCAATGAGTATTGCTGCAACTCATCGTGATCAATTTGACATAATCAAACGAACTTTTCAACAATATAGCGACACCACTCTTCCTTGACTTGAGATAGTTGAGCGGTGGAGTATGTGGAGCATTTGAAGTCGAGGAAATCTGCGACATAAAAATTAAATAAATTAAGTTACAATTGCTAAAACATTTGAACAGTCACAGTTAAAAGCTAAGTAAACAACATACCGCCATTGGTATTTTAACTTGGTTCTGCAAGATAGTCTCCTTCATGAAACGCATGACATAGTACCCACAATCTGTACTGTTGGGTTGTCTTGGGCACTATAAAAAATAAAATAGTAAATCAATATAGTTTTTTTTTATCTAATTGCGCATTAAGTGTTTGCAAATATACATGTATCTGAATCCATTTAATGTTGGTTGCCTTTAAACGCGGCACCTTAGCTCCGATATTTGCGCGATAAACTTGAAAACCACTAATCACAAAATCAAACAGACTTCATTAAGAAACATATTTTCAATCATCACAAACACACGCATGCTCACGTATCGAACAGAATCATAGAAAATCAGAAATATAAAAACATGCTTACGTATCGAACGGATTCTTTAATTCTGGGCGATCCCTAGGATCAACATACAAGGGATCCAGATAGTAAATAATCTCTTCAACAATATTTATCGCGCACAGCACCCAATGATTCCTACAAAAATGTTGAGATAACAAATCCTAAGCACATCAACTTTTATGTAATTCATTTTATTGTGGATTAAGTCCTATAGGATAAGCGACTCACCCAACATTGCACGGCGCTAAAAACAAGGGCTGATATTCTCTTTCTTTAGTTGCAAACCGGTCAGCTAGATACGTTGTCTGTGAATCCCTCCCGAAGTAGCCGTATGTATTTATTTGGTGTGGGGACAAGAACAGAAACCTCCTCGTTATTTCCTTTGGAAGCAACAATTCTTCATACAAATACCTTCAATTAAAATATAAAAATGGATTACACCAATGACATCAATATTTAAATGGAAAGACTAAAAAAATATTGTACACTTTAAGCCTGATTTATTACCGATATATGCGGAAATAACGGAGGCAGATACCCATTCATGATTTACAACTTCTCCGATATTTTTGATATTGAGCATCTCAATGAAATGGTGACCAAAAATATTTTGTTCCATCTCTACGTACAATTGGTCAGCATTTTTCATATTCTTTCGTTCATGTATTTTAAGGAAATTCAAATATTCCAGAGAAGTTGTAGTTGAACCAGTTTGTAGGTGGGTTGGCCTCGAGTTGCCTCCTTTATTTTTTGGGGTTGTAATTGACTCCTTTGTATATCCGGACACTCTGCCCTTGCCTTTAGCTTTTGCAGTGCCTGGAAATTTTGCATTTCAATATGCCGATTAGTGATCAACTAATGTAATGCATATATGCCGTATATGAAAAGGTGGAAAAATGCAATTACATACCATATTAATTACAACCACGAGATCAATTGGCCATGCCACATAAGTACCTATTGCATCTCCCCTTGTCATCACATCGCATCAACGATAGGTACCGCAATGGCGCATCCCCTCAGTTGCAACATCAACTCCAACTTTCACATGGTTAAGGGGTACTGGTCCAGTGTGCAGTGTAACACCCGGCTCATTGTATACTTTACCCATAGCAACCATACGATAGTTTGGGGTCGATAAATATAGCTGACATGAGTTGACGCCCTAATCCAATGATAGATGAATAAGCTGTGAATTAAGGCATCCAATTGAATGTATTTAACTGCGAATGCAATACTAGTAAAAAAAAAGGCATGCATTACCTCTGGAAGCCTGCTGGCAGATGGTAGAGTGCAACTATCTTTGACGCTTGCTTGGGCTGTGAAATTAGCCTGCCTCTCCTCATCATCCTTTTGTTTCAGCTTTTCTTCCAAAATGTTCAATCTATCAGAGAGTTGAGACACCAATGTCTCCCACTTTTTCGTTTCCGAGTTATTTCTTGCACGACCTTCGGGTGGGAAGTAATCTTTTTGTGAGACGCCGAAACCCACACCCCTAACACGACCAGGGTTCTCTGGCACACCTAGGGCTTTGGCAAGAATATCCTGGCGACCAAAGTCTTCTATCTCTCCCTCTACCGCAGACTGTGACAGTTCCTCCTGACTCCAGAGTAAGAAGGAAAGCAATAAAGGATAAAATTATTACAATTTACCCAAATATATTGTTAACTAATGTTGGCATCCAATCACAAATCTAATTTCAAACCAAAAGTAGCAAGCTATAAGTGAAGCTCCAAAATAACATGATAGTAAAGCTGAGCAGAACTACCGATTCTTCACTGCTGCACTCACAATGCTTCTCTACAAGATAGCATCCAGCAAATTGAGGTCGAGCTACTAACACTTTCGAATTATCTATTCACACATTCTACTGACCAATCAAAGTCTTAGGTTCTTTTTTTTAAAAGAAAAAAAAATTATGAATGGCTACTTAAATAGTGTGAATAGATAATTGGTAGCAACACTCATCAAATTGACTTGGAAGAAATTCTACAAGATCTTTGATTCAATATGGTTATGGTTTTATGATATGCAAGTATGAAACAATACAAGTGGCAGGATATTTCTTCTAAATTAGATCGCCTAAACCCCATAACTATGGAGGATCCATTTTGAACAAGAAAATGTTCTTCTCTTAAATTATTAAATACCAGACTTCCTCATACATGACATAAACTGCAAGCACCAAGCATTATGTTGATAATAAGTTAATTGGTTGCACATATGGAATATTTAACTCACCAACAAAGCCATATGCTTATAGTAGTTATAGATTACTGATTACTGACTCGAGGAGAGATTAAACCAAAATGATTTGGTATTTATAGCAGAGTGATCAGAGTCAAATAAAAAGGCATCAAACACTAAATACACAAAACAAGTCACATTCCATTCAACACCAATCAAACCGAAAATTAAAGAGCAAGTAAAATAAACCTTGAACACAGACTGTGAACTTGGATAAAAACACACTCCCACAAATATTAAGAATGTCCGGAAATAAAATTTGTAAATGATAGAAAATCACCTGAACACAGACTGTGAACTTGGAAGTGGGTTCCAATAAAGCTGCAAACTTGGAACTGGGTTCAACCGGGAATGCGCCCCTGTGACTGTGTCACAGACCCTGAGCCAGAGTGTGAAGCTCTTAGTATGAGACTCGTGCAAAATAGAGGTTGATGTTGATGGCTCTTCTATAACCGATGGGGGTATGGAGAGAACTCGCGATGGCAAAAGGAGCAGCGGCGGGTATGGAGAGAACTCACGGTGGCAGTAGGAGCAGCGGCACAGGGGTTTGGGTTCGAGTGAGTTCTTTCTCTTTCGGAGTAGCAGCGGCGGCGAGCAATGGCGAAGGTGAGGGAAGAAAAAAGAGATGGCATGCAGAGGGAAGGAAACAGTAGAATGAAAATGAGGAAGAAACAGAGGGAAGGTCGAGCGCGCGCTAATTTTACTCTAGAGACCTAAGATAGCGTTTCCGTGTGGAACCGCTATCTTTTCCTAAGTGACACTTTTAATAGTGGTTCCACACGGAAACGCTATCTTAGGTGATACCTAAGATAGCGTTTCCCTTAGGGAAACGCTATTAAAAGTCCCCCATCACTTTTAATAGCATTTCCACACGGAAATGCTATTAAAGGTGCGTTATTAAAAGTCTATTATGTTGTAGTGTTAGGGATGTCCTATGACTAGGTTATCTCAAAAGCTCAAATAGTTAAAAGCCGATCTTAAGGTTTGGAATAAATCTGTTTTTGGAGATGTTCACCTACAGGTTAAGAAGGCTCAGGAGGAGGTTGATCTAATCCAAGCTCAGTTGGACAGTAATGGTTTTTATGACTCATTGCATGAGCAGGAAATTAAAGCTCTATAGTCCTTACAGAAAGCTCTTTTGAATGAGGAGCTTTTTTGGAAGGACAAGGCTCGGGTTAGCTTGTTTGTGGAAGGGGATAGGAACACTTCATTTTTTCACAGAACAACTAAGATCAGGCAGGTGTCTCAGCAGATGACAATGCTGAGAGTTGATGGCAGCATTTTATAAGACAGTGACTTAATTGAACAACATGTGTTGGATTTTTATAGTGCTTTATATGCTGAAGAAAATTCTTGTGAAGATAATGGTTTGATTGAAAGAGTCATTCCTTCCCTAGTGATAGGTTCTGAAAATGCTATGCTTACAAATTTACCCTTAAAGGAAGAAGTGAAGGAAGTTGTCTTTAGCAAGAAGAGTTCAGGAGCACCAGGTCCTGATGGTTTTGGAGCCTGTTTCTTTCAAGCTCACTGGGACATTGTTCATCAGGATGTGTTTGAAGCTGTTAGCCAATTCTTTACTCAGTCTTGGCTATCCCCCAATTTGAACTCTAACCTGATTACTCTTATTCCCAAATTCAAAGGGGCTAATAAAATTACTGACTACAGGCCAATTGCATTGGCCAATTTTAAATCCAAGATTATATCCAAAGTCCTTGCTGATAGGCTTGCAATTATTGCCCCTAGATTTGTTTCTGTTCAGCAGAAAGGTTTCATTAAGGGAAGGAGTATTTTGGATTGCATTTGCACTGCCTCAGAAGCCATAAATAGATTACAAAACAGATCTTTTGGTGGTAATATTGCATTAAAATTTGACACCAAAAAATTTTTTGATACCATTGACTAGAATATCTTGTTGAATGTGTTACAAGCTTTTGGTTTCAATGAAGTTTTTTGCATATGGATTGTAGCGACCTCTTCTTTATTTTAGAGAGAAAACATGGAGTCGCCACCAACTCTATTTTATTTCAAGGAAGTTGGAAAACCTTTTAAGAAAAGCTTTAGGTTCGGGAGTCGATTATGTCTAGGGAAGGTAGGGCTGGACAAAATTTTCAACCCGACCGAAACCCGAAAGACCTGAAAGAAAAGGCAAGCAATCGGGTGGGTCGTTTCGGTTCACGGGTCGCACGGGTTTCAAAGTCAGTTTCAAGCGGATTGTTACGGGCGGGTGCGGTTTGGATGAAAAAACTTCGACACCACCCATACCCGACCGAGTGTATGTAAGAATATTTGAATCCTCACTTTAATTAATACCCACCGTCCATTTAGTCCCAGTGCATTGGGAAGATAATTCAGTGTATTGGGAAGACAAGCTAGCAGCCCTCGATTCTAGAAATTTCTCTCTCCATTTGACCATGTTTCATTATTTCTCTTTCTTCATTCATTTACTCTCTCTTTCTAGTTTCTTCTGATAAAAAAAATTTGCTCTCTCTTTCTCTTTCTCTTTCTCTTTCTCTTTCTCGGTTACTCTTTCTCTCTTCCTCCATTTTTTCCCTTTCTCCATTTCTCTCTTTCATCGTCAATAACCCTTCTGATACAAAGATCCTCACTACAACTCAAGCTCATCTTTGTCTCTCTCGGATCTGATAGAGGCCTTCATTGCTTTTTGTTTATCCCTCGTCACGAACTACATGTGGTCGCCGTTCAGAGCAGTGACCGCTCGATGCCTTTCGGTAGTCCCAATCACCGCATGTCATCGTTCTTTCCACAGATCTATTACAGAGCACCGCAGATCTGATCTAGGTCTGCCAAAGAAGAATATCTATTATGCGCGTCGTCCGTGCATCCTGTCTTTAGCTCTGGTCCACCACGGCGACACGTCGTCTGCTTCAACGAACAAGAAGATCGGTGTTTTGTTTCAGATCTGTCATTTTAAAACTCCCCTTTCTTCTTTTGTGTAATGTGTTGTTCTTGATTTTTTTTATTTTGTGGAAAAGTTGCATGTATTATGGTTCTGCCTTTCTGGGTTTCTCTTCTCCTACTCTGTTTACAATCTTTTTTTTTATTATCAAAAAACCCCACAAACCCACCCGTTACCCGTCCAACCCGCTCTAACAGAGAACCATCCAAACCGAGGTCACAAACGGACGGGAACGAACCTCATATTCTTCGGTTCGGTTTTGGTCGGATTTGGAATTTTGGGACCGAATCCGACCATAACCGACCGATGTCCAGCCCTAAGGGAAGGCATGGAGACTTAACCCCACGGCACCCTGGAACATCCATAAATGGTTACCCAAAATTAATTGTGTAAATTATTAGTAATTTTGAAATATTTGTTTTACCCGTTGTGAATCTTTTTATTAAAACTAAATGAGGTTGAACATGGCACGTAAGTCCACAGGGCAACCTCAAAATCCGAAGGGTTGAACATGACACTTGTCATAGGGCAACCCAGAAAATAGAATGTTTTAATCAAGTGACCATCTTCTATTTTTATGTAAAATAAATAATTTTGCCTCTTGAAAATAGGAGAGAAATGAAACGTAGAAGTGAAACGTTTTGATAACTTATTCAGTGAACAGAGACATAGAAAAATAAGAATGTCAAGAGAAATTTATGAATAATTTCAACGAAAAGAATAAGGGTTACCAAATGAGAGCAGAATAAGAATGATTTTGTTTATTCCCAGTGGTAAGATTTCAAGATCGAAGTCTTTACATCCAATCTCACTGGCTCCTTCAGCTCTTCCTTCTTAACCACTCTAATAATAGGGAAGAGAAAAGGAAACTCAGATCTATGATCTCTCTTCCTCACAATAAAAATCTCTCTCTCTTTTCTCTTTTCTCACTAAGAAAATATCATATCATAAGTACATCTCAAGAAAAATCTCCTCCCCTCTCCAAAAAATCCTCTCTCTCTTTTCTCTTTTCTCACTAAGAAAATATCAGATCATAAGTCCCTCTAAAAAAAAGTCCTCCTTCCTCTCCAAAAAATCCTCTCTCCCTCTTTATATTTTCCTCACAAAGAAAATATCAGATCATAAATCTCTCTAAAGAAAATGTTCTCCTCCTCCTCCTCCTCTCCAAAAAATCCCCTCTGCCCTCTCTCCTCTTTTTCCTCTCCTTTTATAGACGGAGGAGAGGGCTTCTTGCTCCTTCTCCATTGGCTTCAAGGTAGGTTTGTATGAAATCCAAGGCCTGGGCGGTTCTGAGCAGCAGTAGTGCGTGCTTAGATGGGGGCGGCATGAACAACAAGAGCGTGTGTTCAGATGGGGGTGGCGTGAGTAGTGGAAAGGAGGTGATTTGATGTGAAGGTTGCACACTTGAAAAGAGAAGGAGATGAGGTTTTGTTTGATGTGTATGATAGCTTTCTAGGGTTAGGAGTAGGGCTGCTAGGCTAAGACGAGGGAGGACAAGACCAATGGGTAGAGGAGGTGCAATGGGGGGGGGGGGGGGTTCTGAGCAGAAATAGCGTGTATCCAGATGGGGCTGCGTGAGTGGCAGAAAGGAGGTGATTTATCGTCAAGGTTGCGTGTTTGAAAAAAAAAAGAAAAAAAGAAAAAGGGAGATGTGGGGCTTTGTCTGATGTGTATGATGGTTTTTTAGGGTTAGGAGTAGGGTTGCCAGGTTAAAACGAGGGAGGAGGTAAGGAAGAAGAAGGACCTACGGGTAGAGGAGGAAAAGAGGTCTTGCCTGATATGTAAAGTGGGTAGGAGGCGTAGCTCAGTATCCTTTCCTTTTTGTTGATTGCCTTTTTCTCCTTGTTTTCTTCGTCCTTTCTTCCTTATCTTCTCATTCTTCTTTCTTTATTCTTTAGTCCCCAGCCTGAAAATAAAATTGCAGTGGACGGAATCTCTTTGTCCCAACAGAAACTTAGATATGCAAAAGTAGATATACACTGGACGAACCTCCTCGTCCAACAAGAAAAGATAATTGCAGTGGACGGAACCTCCTCGTCCAACAGAAATTAAATAATTGAAGTGGACGGAACCCCCTCGTCCAACAAAAAATAAAAGGGACAGGGTTGGACGGGACCACCCCGTCCACCAGCAAGTGTAATGACTGGACGGGACCACCCCGTCCACTAGCAAGTGTAATGACTGGACGTGACCACCCAGTCCATTGGCAAGTGCAGTGGACTGGACGGGGCCAATAGCAAGTGCAAAGCAATGGACGGGACTACCCCTTCCATCAGCAAGTGCAAAGAAATGGACGGGACCACCCTGTCCATCAGTAAGTGCAAACCAATGGATGGGACTACCCCATCCATCAACGAGTGCAAAGCAATGGACGGGACCACCCTGTCCAGTAGTAAGTGCAAAGCAATGGACGGGACCACCCCGTCCATCAGCGAGTGCAAAGCAATGGACTGGACCACCCCGTCCAGCAGCAAGTGCAAAGCAATAGACGGGACTACCCCGTCCATCAACGAGTGCAAAGCAATGGACGGGACAACCCCGTCCAACAGAAAGTGCAAAGCAATGGACGGGACCACCCCGTCCATCAGCGAGTGCAAGGCAATGGACGGGACCACCCCGTCCATCAGCAAGTGCAAAGCAATGGACTGGACGGGGCTACCCCGTCCAACAGCAAATGCAGTGGACTGGACAGGGCCACCCCGTCCATTTGGCAAATACATTGGACTGGACGGGGCTACCCCATCCAACAGCAAATGCAGTGTGATGGACGGGACTTCCCCGTCCATAGCAAGTCCCATGTGATGGACGGGACCAACAGCAAATTAGCTATGAGCCCCCTACCTTCTTCATTTTTTCTTTTTATTTTTATTAGTCTCCTTGAAGTGTAATGTTATAAAAAAAATAGAATAAAAGACGGACAAAAATGGGTGTTCACAGTTGCCCCTCTTTACTTGTTGCATGCTAGAAGACATGATTAGTCGTGACTTTTCATGTATTGTAGAAATGAACAAGTAAATAAAAATGAACACATATTTTGTCCGAAAAAACATGAGGAGCTCAGAAGAAAACCTTACAGTTTGAAAACAGAATTGCAGTGGACGGAAACTCCTCGTCCAAAAGAGGAGTAAATATGCAGCGAGCCTTAGAGCTCAAAAATAAACATGCAATGGACGGAACCTCTTCGTCCAACAGAAAATTAAATGTGCAATGGACGGAACCACCTCGTCCAACAGAAAAGTAAATATGTAATGGACGGAACCCCTTCGTCCAACAGAAAATTAAATGCAATGGACGGAACCTCCTCGTCCAATAGAAAATTAAATGCAATGGACGGAACCTCTTCGTCCAACAGAAAATTAAATGCAATGGATGGAACCTCTTCGTCCAACAGAAAATTAAATGCAATGGACGGTTCCTCCTCGTCCAACAGAAAAGTAAATATGCAATGGATGGAACATCTTCATCCAATAGAAAATTAAATGCAATGGACAATACCTCCTCGTCCAGAAAAGTAAATATGCAATGGACGGAACCTCTTCGTCCAACAGAAAAGTAAATATGCAATGGACGGAACCTCCTCGTCCAATGGAAAATTAAATGCAATGGACGGAACCTCTTCGTCCAACAGAAAATTAAATGCAATGGACGGAACCTCTTCGTCCAACATGAAATTAAATGCAATGGACGGTACCTCCTCGTCTAGAAAACTAAATATGCATGGACGAAACCTCTTCGTCCAACAAAAAAGTAAATATGCAATGGACGGAACATGCAATGGACGGAACCTCTTCGTCCAACAGAAAATTAAATGCAATGGATAGTTCCTCCTCGTCCAACAGAAAAGTAAATATGCAATGGACGGAACCTCTTCGTCCAACAGAAAATTAAATGCAATGGAAGGTACCTCCTCGTCCAGAAAAGTAAATATGCAATGGACGGAACCTCTTCGTCCAACAGGAAAGTAAATATGCAATGGACGGAACCTCCTCGTCCAATAGAAAATTAAATACAATGGACGGAACCTCTTCGTCCAACAGAAAATTAAATGCAATGGACGGTACCTCCTCGTCCAGAAAAGTAAATATACAATGGACGGAACCTATTCGTCCAACAGAAAAGTAAATATGCAATGGACGGAACCTCCTCGTCAAATAGAAAATTAAATGCAATGGACAGAACCTCTTCGTCCAACAGGGGAGTAAATATGCAACGAGCCTTAGAGCTCGAAAATAAACATGCAATGGACGGAACCTCTTCGTCCAACAGAAAATGAAATGTGCAATGGATGGAACCACCTCGTCCAACAGAAAAGTAAATATGCAATGGACGGAACCCCGTCGTCCAACAGAAAATTAAATGCAATGGACGGAACATCTTCGTCTAACAGAAAATTAAATGCAATGGACGGTTCCTCCTCGTCCAACAGAAAAATAAATATGCAATGGACGGAACCTCTCGTCCAACAGAAAATTAAATGCAATGGACGGTACCTCCTCGTCCAGAAAAGTAAATATGCAATGGACGGAACCTCTTCGTCCAACAAAAAAGTAAATATGCAATGGACGGAACCTCCTCGTCCAATAGAAAATTAAATGCAATGGACGGAACCTCTTCATCCAACAGAAAATTAAATGCAATGGACGAAACCTCTTCATCCAACAAAAAATTAAATGCAATGGACGGTACCTCCTCGTCCAGAAAAGTAAATATGCAATGGACGGAACCTCTTCGTCCAAGAGAAAAGTAAATATGTAATGGACGGAACCTCTTCGTCCAACAGAAAATTAAATGCAATGGACGGAACCTTTTCGTCCAACAGAAAATTAAATGCAATGAGCCTTAGAGCTCGAAAATAAAGATGCGGTAAGCCTCAGAGCTCGAAAATAAATAATCAGTGATCTGAAACAAATGAGAATCCCTTCCTTTTGAGGACAACGGAACCAATTGCTCCGTGGAAAAACTTCGACCAATCAAACCCTTGTTCACCGGCCACTCCGAGATGAGGCATCACCCATTCTTTTAACAACATTGGTCACCCAAGAATCTGATAAACTCTGGATGTTATGTTTGTCCTCTCAAGCTTATTTGCATCATTCTTTTGTCGTCCAATGCATGCTATCTCTACCACTAAATCTGAAGTATTGAGCCCTCTTGGTTTAAATCGTTCATTGGTGCTACCATTAGAGTTACCAAATCATAACATTAAACTTATATTTACTTTTATTGAGACATGAGAGTGAACACGACAGGGGAGTGTGGAAGAAAACATCTTGCCTTAATATGAGAATTTAGGTTGTTAAGAGACAATAACAATGAGAACAAAGTTACAAAAGGGATCATGAAGATTAAAAAACAAAGATAAGCAAAGAAAATTATGAAAATCACATAAAATTTGCCCCAGTGTTGGTCCCTTGATTTTCATTTAAATGATTCCCCTAAGCCTTTTGATGACACAGATCTTGGCTCCTGTTTCTGATTCCTCAAACACACCTTCTTCGATCATTCCTTAATAATTTTGCCCCAGTATACTCAGCCGGATAAAATTGCTCCAGTATGGTGGGTGCTTGCAGAAGTGTTGGACCCTATCCTCCTCCTAGGCCGCCCTTGCAGGTTTTCAGCCTAAGGTTTCTTTGCCCTAACTTTTGCCTAGGTCGCCCTTTCGGGTTTTCAACCTAGCGGGCTTTTGCCTTTCTATTGTTCTTTTGCCCTAACTTTTGCCTAGGATGCCCTTTCGGGTTTTCAACCTAGCAGGCCTTTGCTTTCCGTTTGTTTTCATTATTCTTTTGCCCTAACTTTTGCCTAGGGTGCCCTTTCGGGTTTTCAACCTAGCGGGCCTTCAAGCATAGAACTTTTTCACAGCATCAGAGTTTACTGGCCTTGGTAACTCCTCCCCATGCATGTTTTGTAGAATCAAAGCACCTCCTGAGAATGCTTGTTTGACAATATAAGGGCCTTCATAATTTGGTGCCCATTTTCCTCGGGCATCCTCCTGACTAGGGAGGATTTTCTTTAAAACCAAGTCTCCCACGCAAAATTCTCTAGGACGAACCTTTTTATTGAAAGCTCTTGCCATTCTGCTTTGATACAATTGCCCGTGACAGATAGCTGCCAGTCTTTTCTCTTCTATCATGTTCAACTGCTCATACCGAGTTTTCACCCACTCAGATTCTTCTAAGTCTGCTTCCATCAAGACTCTTAGCGAAGGGAGTTCTACTTCGATAGGTGAGACGACCTCCATCCCGTACACCAGAGAGAAAGGGGTTGCCCCAGTGCTTGATCGTACGTTAGTCCGATAAGCATGTAGAGCATATGGCAGCATTTCGTGCCAGTCGTTATAGTTTACAACCATCTTGGCAATGATCTTCTTGACATTTTTGTTTGCTGCTTCAACTGCACCATTCATTTGAGGCCTATAAGGAGCCGAATTGTGGTGTTTGATTTTGAAACCATCGCAAAACTTTTGAATCTCGATACCATTAAGATTGACAGCATTATCTATGATTATCCTCTCTGGGATCCCGTATCTACAGACAATGTCCTTTTTGAGGAATTTGAGAAACACCCTTTGAGTTATGCTGGGATATGAAGCAGCTTCTACCCATTTAGTGAAATAGTCTATCACCGCCAAAATGAAACGATGACCATTGGAAGCCTTGGGATTAATGGGACCGATGACATATATTCCCCACATCGAAAAAGGCCATGTGGATGCTAAACTGTGCAGTGAAAACGTAAGTGCATTAACCCGGTCTGCATGCATATGGCATTTTTGGCATTTACGAACATGCTCCATACAATCTGACTCCATAGTAAACCAATAATAGCCACTTCTCAAGATCTTCCTAGCCATCATGTGACCATTGGCATGAGTCCCACGGATTCCTTCATGAACTTCGATCATGATCCATTTAGCTTCGCGAGCATCCACACATCTGAGTAGGGTACCATCATATCCTCTTTTGTACAAGACTTCCTTGTTTAAGAAAAAGGCCATAGCCAGTCTTCGGATGGTCTTTTTGTTTACTTCGCTCGCCTTTACCGGATATTCCTTGGTCTGAATTTATCGCTTGATATCATGATACCAAGGCTTACCATCAGGTTCTCCTTCCACATGAGCACAGTATGCTGGTTCATCTTGCACTCTAATTTGGATGGGTTGGACATTGATATGGATATCCAGCTTGGTCATGGCAGCTAGTGTGGCTAAAGCATCAGTAAATTGATTCTTGTCTCGACTTAAATGCGAGAAAGTAATCTCGTCGAACTTTACAATCAACTGAGTCAAGTATTTCTGATACGGAATCAACTTGGAGTCCTTGGTCTGCCATTCATCATTGAATTGGTAAATGATTAAAGCTGAATCCCCGAAGACTTTCAACTGCTTTATACCCAGTTCAAGTGCCATTTGCAATCCACCAGCACATGCCTCGTATTCTGCAATATTATTTGTACATTCAAATTTCAGTTTTACGGCCATCGGGTATTGCTTGCCATTTGGTGAGATAACCACTGCCCCTATACCGCTGCCATGCATCTACACATCTTCCTGTTCCTCATCTTCCTCGAGGGACATTATCTCTCCATCTGGGAACTCGGAATTGCCAGGCCACCCATCCTCGAGAGGATTCTCTGCTAAATGGTCAGCAATCACACTTCCTTTGATGGACTTTTGAGTCACAAATTTGATGTCAAATTCTGACAATATCACTTGCCACTTCGAAACCCTTAAGGAGATATGAGGACTTTCGAAGATATACTTCAAAGGATCCATTCGAGAAATTAGCCAAGTGGTGTGATATAACATGTACTGTCTGAGTCTTCTAGAGGTCCATACCAGTGCACAACAAGTCTTCTCGATTGCCATATAACGAGCCTCACAGGCGTTAAACTTCTTACTCAGATAGTAAATTGCCTGCTCTTTCCTTCCAGACTCAATCTTGTTGTCCTAGCATTGCCCCCATTAAGGTTGGCAGTATGGTGAGATAGAGTAACAATGGACGACCTCGGGTAGGTGGTACCAATGCTGGGGGATTCAGTAGATATGCCTTTATCCTATCAAAGGCTTCTTGACAGTCATCATCCCATTTTCCTGGGTTATTCTTCTTGAGGAGTTTGAAGATTGGTTCACATGTTCTAGTCAGATTCGCAATGAAGCGTGCAATATAGTTCAATCTTCCAAGAAAACCCCTTACTTCTCACTCGCTCTTAGGTGTTGGCATGTCACGTATTGCTTCCACCTTGTTAGGGTCCACTTTTATTCCTTCTCTACTAACAACAAAGCCAAGTAAATTCCCTGCGGATGCATCGAAAGTACATTTTGCAAGGTTGAGGCGCAACTTGTACTTTCTTAGCCGCTCGAACAACTTTCTCAAAACTTCCACATGGCTTTCTCCTTCCTTGGACTTAGCCACTATATCATCAACATATACCTCTACCACCTTATGCATCATATCATGGAACAATGCTACCATAGCACGTTGGTAAGTGGCCCCAGCATTTTTTAACCCAAGAGGCATCACTTTGTAACAAAAAGTTCCCCAAGGGGTGATAAAAGTTGTCTTTTCTTTATCGTCATTGTCCATGAGGATCTGATTGTACCCAGAATACCCATCCATGAAAGAAAACCTGTGACTTCTGGCTCTACTGTCTACAAGGACATCAATATGAGGTAGGGGAAATCATCCTTTGGACTGGCTTTATTGAGGTCTCGGTAGTCCACGCACATTCTGACCCTTCCATCCTTCTTTGGTACTGGAACAATATTAGCTACCCATTCCGGGTGTCTAGCTACTTCCAGAAAGCCAGCCTCCAACTGCTTGGTCACTTCTTCCTTGATCTTTAGCGACATCTCAGGGTGCATTCTCCTTAATTTTTGCTTCTTTGGAGCCACATCTAGGTATAAGGGGATTTTATGCGATGCTATCTCAGGATCTAAACTTGGCATATCTCTATAGGACCATGCAAAAACATCTAGATACTCTTTGAATAGTGCAACCATTTCTTCTCGCTCTGGGTTATCCACTATTTTCAACTCCTTCTTGTCTTCCTCGGTTCCCATATTGATCACTTCTACAACCTCATTATTCGAGCTCATCCCCTCCTCTGACCGTTTCAATGCTTTCATGAATCCTTCAATGTTTTCTTCTTCCTCATCGAATTCAAGGTTGTATTCATCAGCGGCCGCGAGGGAATCAATAAATGAGTTTTCAAAGTTCCTCTCCTGAGGTAAATCTTTAGTGGAAGAAGTATTCATGGAAGAAAAAGTCGGGAATAGGAGAAGTATAGGCAAGAGTTTTATTCATGACAGAAAAGCTTAAACAAAATAAATAAATGGAAGAGAGAGCAAAGAAATGAAGGAATCAAAAGGAAAACATCAGACAAAGTGTTACATTTTCATTCATGTTTCAAAGAAAGTAAACATCAGTTCATGATTAGTACAATAAGATAATTACTTCATGGAAATAACATCAACAAATGGTTCAGATTGCCAATTGTTGAGAACTTCATCTACTTCAAAGTTTAAGTTTCTTCCTTCCTCAGGCATACGGGCAGCCATCCAGGTCCGAGATCTGGTATTGTAAACTCGGGTTTGATTGGTGTCACCTTTCCTAGGTCGCACAATGGTTCCCGAATCCTCAGAAGGATGTGACTCTGTAAATCATCCTAGAATCTCATTAGTAAACCCAAAATTGTTGTGTATGTGTATGTATGCATGTGCAAGTTAACATCCATTGTTTGATCGCGAAAGTACTCTTAGGAAGACTGTCGTATACACTAATAGCAAGAAAACTCATCCTGCAATCAAATCTAGTGGTATGGTTCCCTCTAGCTTGAATGCAGTTGGTGTCAAGTCCAAGGGAGAATCCACTCCTCAATAGACCAAACCCGTACTAGCAACGTCCTCATTTTTTACACAGAAAACACATCGTTTTTAGGGTAAAAATATAGTTGATGACGTATCTAAGTGAGAATGCACTCCTCAATAGATATCATCTTAAAAAACACTCGACAGACATGGATGAGAACTTCCATTTCATTATAAATATTTCGATACAAATCATGAGTCTTTGATCAAAGAAGTACATTGATGGTTTCCATCTTTCTTCGAGGTCTACAAAGTTCCATGTTAAGAGTCTCATTTTCTTAATACTCTTCTTGGAACAGCTCGCATTGCTAGTATTCTTTTCGGAACCAAACTTTTCCATTTCTTGATATATGACTAATACCAAAGTCTTCCAACAAAGAGACACAAAAAAAAAAAGAGTAGTAAAACAAATATATCTTGCATGATTCATGTTGCATGGACCCAATGGGGTGGAAAACCCTGATGGATATGCATTACCTTCATTATGACATAACGCCTATTAGGTGTGCAATAATATTCGAATATGCCATTCAGGTTTGGGGCAGTAATGTGATGCCCCTAGTTTTGTGAATATACACGATGAGCATGCATGACAATTTATGCTTATGATGATGGAGAGATGAAAGAAAAGTACGCCCCCTTTTGCCCTAAGCCAGGTAAAACCTAAGGATGGACATGCCCTGAGGTTAGGACTCTAAACAGGTTGGCCACTAGGTCTACTCTATTAGTGAAAGTTGGAACGGGTCTAGACCTCTAAAAGTCATGGTCCCCAGATTGCCCTCATAAGGATATGATTCATGAATCTAGCCACAAGTAGGGATAAACCCTCTCAATATGACTATTCCATGATCTCATGTACAATCTGAGTGGCGAACTGACAAGTATCAAGGAGGTACAAGACTTCTTCAATAACAATATCAGAGCACCGCCTAATCCTTGGGTTTTTTAGCAAGCTCGGGTATAGAGCTAAGTGTGTGTGCAATATGTGATAGTGATGTGTGTGAAGGGGGCATACAAACTTGTAACACTTAAAAGTAAAAATAAAAAGAGAAGGCAAGAAAAACCTGCAAAACACAAACATAGGTATATATAAAAAGGTTACAAGTCCTCTACCCTATTGTTAAAACATGGGAAACAAAAAAGAAAGGAGGAGGAAACAAAAACATTGTTAGTGAAACATAAATAACAATAACATGAGTTAAAATAAACGTACAACTATATCTTCTCATTTAAATAAGAGGAAAAACCCAGTCAAAAGGACAACCCAAACAGACATCACTAAAATAAAAACATTTTTTAGTTTTGTCATTTAATCATTGTAAGGAGAAAAACAGCAAGATATAATCGTAAAAGGTAAAACAAATAAGCTAAATATTACTAAAAATTTACAAAACCAATTTTTACGGGCTTGACTCTCTTTAAAAGGAATCCCCAGTGGAGTCGCCATCTGTAGCAACTTGTTCTTTCTTTTAGAGAGAAAACATGGAGTCGCCACCAACTTTATTTAATTTCAAGGAAGTTGGAAAACCTTTTAAGAAAAGCTTTGAGTTCGGGAGTCGATTATGTCTAGGGAGGGCATGAAGACTTAACCCCACGGCACCCTGGAACATCCATAAATGGTTACCCAAAATTAGTTGTGTAAATTATTAGTAATTTTGAAATATTTGTTTTACCCGTTGTGAATCTTTTTATTAAAACTAAATGAGGTTGAACATGGCACGTAAGTCCACAGGGCAACCTCAAAATCCAAAGGGTTGAACATGACACTTGTCATAGGGCAACCCATAAAATAGATTGTTTTAATCAAGTAACGATCTTCTATTTTTATTTAAAATAAATAATTTTTCCTCTTGAAAATAGGAGAGAAATGAAACGTAGAAGTGAAACGTTTTACTAACTTATTCAGTGAACAAAGACATAGAAAAATAAGAATGTCAAGAGAAATTTATGAATAATATCAACGAAAAGAATAAGGGTTACCAAATGAGAGCAGAATAAGAATGATTTTGTTTATTCCTAGTGGTAAGATTTCAAGATCGCAGTCTTTACATCCAATCTCACTGGCTCCTTCAGCTCTTCCTTCTTAACCACTCTAATAATAGGGAAGAGAAAAGGAAACTCAGATCTTTGATCTCTCCTCCTCACAATAAAAATCTCTCTCTCTTTTCTCTTTTCTCACTAAGAAAATATCATATCATAAGTCCCTCTCAAAAAAATGTCCTCCTTCCTCTCCAAAAAATATTCTCTCTCTCTTTGTCGTTTCCTCACAAAGAAAATATCAGATCATAAATCTCTCTAAAGAAAATGTTCTCCTCCTCCTCCTCTCCAAAAAATCCCCTCTGCCCTCTCTCCTCTTTTTCCTCTCCTTTTATAGACGGAGGAGAGGGCTTCTTGCTCCTTCTCCATTGGCTTCAAGGTCGATTTGTACGAAATCCAAGGCCTGGGCAGTTCTGAGCAGCAGTAGTGTGTGTTCAGATGGGGGCGGCATGAACAGCAATAGCGTGTGTTCAAATGGGGGCGGCGTGAGTAGTGGAAAGGAGGTGATTTGATGTGAGGGTTCCATGCTTGAAAAGAGAAGGAGATGGGGTTTTTTCTGATGTGTATGATGGCTTTTTAGGGTTTGGAGTAGGGCTGCTAGGCTAAGACAAGGGAGGACAAGACCAATGGGTAGAGGAGGTGCAATTGGGGGGGGGGGGGGGGGGTTATGAGCAGAAATAGCGTGTATCCAGATGGGGCCGCGTGAGTGGCAGAAAGGAGGTGATTTATCGTGAAGGTTGCGTGTTTGAAAAAAAAAGAAAAAGAAAAAGGGAGATGGGGGGCTTTGTCTGATGTGTATGATGGCTTTTTAGGGTTAGGAATAGGGTTGCCAGGTTAAAACGAGGGAGGAGGTAAGGAAGAAGAAGGACCAACAGGTAGAGGAGGAAAAGAGGTCTTGCCTGATATGTAAAGTGGGTAGGAGGCGTAACTCAGTTTCCTTTCCTTTTTGTTGATTGTCTTTTTCTCATTGTTTTCTTCGTCCTTTCTTCCTTATCTTCTCCTTCTTCTTTCTTTATTCTTTAGTCCCCATCCTGAAAATAAAATTGCAGTGGACGAAATCTCTTTGTCCCAGCAGAAACTTAGATATGCAAAAGTAGATATACACTGGACGAACCTCCTCGTCCAACAAGAAAAGATAATTTCAGTGGACGGAACCTCCTCGTCCAATAGAAATTAAATAATTGAAGTGGACGGAACCCCCTCGTCCAACAGAAATAAAAGGGACAGGGCTGGACGGGACCACCCCGTCCACCAATAAGTGTAATCACTAGACGGGACCACCCCGTCCACCAGCAAGTGTAATGACTGGACGGGACCATCCCGTCCATTGGCAAGTGTAGTGGACTGCACGGGGCCAACAGCAAGTGCAAAGCAATGGATGGGACTACCCCGTCCATCAGCAAGTTCAAAGCAATGGACGGGACCACCCCGTCCATCAGCAAGTGCAAAGCAATGGACAGGACTACCCCGTCCATCAACGAGTGCAAAGTAATGGACGGGACCACCTCGTCCAGCAGCAAGTGCAAAGCAATGGACGGGACCACCCCTCCCATCCGCAAGTGCAAAGCAATGGACGGGACCACCCTGTCCATCAGCAAGTTCAAAGCAATGGACGGGACCACCCCGTCCATCAACAAGTGCAAAGTAATGGACGAGACCACCCCGTCCATCAGCGAGTGCATGGAAATGGACGGGACCACCTCGTCCATTAGCAAGTGCAAAGCAATGGACTGGACGGGGCTACCCCATCCAACAGCAAATGCAGTGGACCGGACGGGACCACCCCGTCCATTTGGCAAATGCAGTGGACTGGACAAGGCTACCCCGTCCAACAACAATTGCAGTGTGATGGACGGGACTTCCCCGTCCATAGCAAGTCCCATGTGATGGATGGGACCAACAACAAATTAGCTATGAGTCCCCTACCTTCTTCATTTTTTCTTTTTATTATTATTAGTCTCCTTGAAGTTTAATGTTATAAAAAAAATAGAATAAAAGACGGACAAAAATGGGTATTCACATGGATTAACATCATTCTCCATTCTGCAAAACTTTCCTTTTCTGTTAATGGCCATGCTGTTAGCTTTATGTCTTGTAAGAGGGGAGTTAGGCGAGGTGATCCACTTTCTCCCCTCCTATTTTGTTTAGCTGAGGATGTCCTTAGTAGAGGTATGAACATTCTAGTCAATTCAGGTCAGTTTCAACCTATGGCAGCTTCAAGAAACTTGTATTTTCCAAGTCATTGTCTTTATGCTGATGACATCTTTGTATTTGGCAAAGGAACTAAAAGAAAACTTAGGATTCTAATGAGCCTGTTCAAAGAATACGCAGAGGCTTCTGGCCAGCAACTGAGCATACAAAATTGCAAATTTTATGTTGGATCTATGTCCAATAACAGAAAGGCTGAGCTTAGTAGGATGTTAGGCTTTGAAGAAGGCTCCTTCCCTTTTACTTACCTTGGTGTGCCACTCTTTTATGGCAAGCCAAGAGTCTGTCATTTGCAGGGAATATCATATAGGATCAAAGCAAAAATGTCCAATTGCTAGGGCTCTACTCTTTCATTAATGGGCAGGGTCTTGTTAGTAAAACCTGTGATCCAAGGAATGTTAATATGTAGTTTTCAGGTATATCCTTGGCCCATCTCTTTATAAAAAACTCTTGACAAGTGGATAAGCAACTTTATATGGTCAGGAGATATTCTTGTAAGGAAATTGGTAACAGTTTCTTGGTCTAAGTTTTGTGCTCTTTTTTTTTTTTTTTTTTTTGGGGGGGGGGTATTGGATTAAGATCATTAAGATATATAAATGAGGCTTCCCTCTTAAAACTTAGCTGGGAGATGTTGTCCCCTGATCAAAGCTGGGCTGTTCTTTTAAGATCTAGGTTTATGAGGCATAATTCTCACATTTTGTATCATGTTAGATCATCAATCTAGCCTGCAATCAAGCAGCATGTTAATACAGTCCAAGCTAATATTAGTTGGATGTTAGGAAAAGGAGATAAAATCAGTCTCTAGAAAGACAATTGGCTACCCGAATCTCTAGCAGATTTGCTGAGCATTCCCCCAACTCTACTTCCTCAGTTAGAGGCTAAAGTAGAAGACATTATCATTGATAAGAAATGGTTTTTCTCAGAGAATTTTAGAAGAATCTGCTATGATGCAATCCCTTTAATCCAAAAGATTGAAATCCCTCTTTTGGACAGTGATGATAAGCTTGTTTGGCAAGGCTCGTCCTCTGGATCCCTTAGCTTTAAAGAGGCTTATCTTCATCTTAATTCTCAAACTAATTCTCATCAGGTTCAATAGGGGAAATTTGTTTAGAACTCATGTGTTCCTCCATCTAGACCTTTTCTAGCATGGAGATTGCTGCATAATAGATTATCCACTGATGAAAATCTACAATCTAGAGGCTGCACAATGGTGTCAATTTGCTGCTTATGTGGTAATTCCAATGAATCATCTTCTCATTTGTTTTTACAATGTAGTTATGCATTACATATATGGTCTTGTCTTGCTTCTATTGTGCATTCACAAATTGATTTATCATCTATCAGTTTTGTTTTTTCAATGTATAGTGGTAGTTGGAGTTCTCAGGTATAGGACTTAATACTATCAGCTATTATACATGTGTATTGGTTTATATGGTATGCAAGGAATCAAGTTAGATTCCATAATAGATTTGTTCATGTATCTAGCATTATATCTAGGATAAAGGCAGCCGTGAACTTATCTGGAAACTGCTCTAAAGGAACTATGTTCTCATCTATTGAAGAATTCTGCATTGTCAAGTCATTCAATGGTATGATTCATCCTCCCAAAGCACCAAAGGTTATTGAAGTCACTTGGCAGCCTCCTCCTTGTGGATGGTTTAAGTGCAATTCAGATGGAGCAGCTAGTCTAAATCAAGCGACCTGTGGAGGGATCTTTCGGGATAGCAGGGGTACAATCCTGGGATACTATTCAGAGGCAATTGGAGCAGCATCTTCTTTGGAGGTAGAACTGTGTGCAGCCATGACATCAATTGAAGTTGCTTATCATAAAAAAAATGGTTAAACATCTGGTTGGAAACAGATTCGATGCTTGTTGTTAAAGCTTTTGGATGTGATGAAATTGTTCCTTGGAAGTTAAGAACTAGATGGTTGAATTGTAAGGTCTTGAGTAGTAAAATGAGGTTTATGATTTTTCATGTTTTTAGAGAAGGAAACACTTGTGCGGATGGTCTTGCTAGTTATGGTCTTAGTCATAGTAGCTTTATATGGTGGGATTTAGTCCCTTCTTTCATTCTAGATGATTTTAATAGGAATAGATTCTTCTTTCCTAATTTTAGATTTTGTTGATACATGGATTTTGGCATCATGTCCCCCCATGAACTTGTATTCTGTGTTTGTTTTCTTGAAAAAATTTAAGGGTGCTGCAAGTGATTGTTGAGGCTAGGGGTGCCAACATAGTTGGGATTTCTAGTCTCATAGTGATGCATTAACACTCTTTTTTGGGGGGAAAAAATTGACCCTAATGCATAAGTTTAGGGGGACATAAGCATAGTAATTACATATTACAAAATGCGTCTAATCTAAATATCAATGCATCTGCTCTAAAGCTGCTCAATCTTTTCAATTATATTCCTATTTATGACGTTCATTAAAATCATAAGAAAATATTTATCACCATAAAAAAAGGGGGTGATTGTTAAGTCTAAAGATTTGACATTTCTAATTTTGATGAATCCAAACATTGGTGTTTGATGATTTTAATTGAACTATTTGAAATCTACTAATAAGTGTATTAAGTGTGTAGGAAAACAAATGCTTAAAACAGATAGCATAAAGTAAAATAAATCGTCTGATATTAAATCATGCGTCTGAGTTTACTTATGCATGCATCTGACTGGCAATTTAGTAGCAACCCTTTACGCAACATGCATCTGATCAATCAAAGTGTCTGAAAGCACATCTCTGTATCTTCATTCGGAGCCAAGAAAATCCATTTGCATATTCAAAATAAAAAACGCTGACCCAAGTACATAAAGTATAAAGCATAAAACACCTGCTACAAATTCTTTTTGTTGTAACAAGCTAAGGCACTTTACGCGGTCATATTCCAATGTTGCACAAATAAGGAAAGTCGCGATGTCCAAGGCAGAAAAGGGGTTGCACCTGCTCTGAAATGCGCCTATACTCAGATAAAGCAATGCAAAGAAGTATGTTCATCTTGTCTTGAAGCTCTCCAAAAATCATAAACATTAAATGGAGGATCAGAACGACTCTTTAGCATTTATGAATGAAAGAACAAAAAAACTTATTCATCTGAAGAATGTCTCCCAACGGATTTATTGTTGATGAATATAAAAGGAAGACTTTGAATGTTGTTTTAAGACAATCAATACATATAGAACAATTGAAAGCATTCAATATTTGTTATGCATCAAAGCTCTTAAATTCTTCATTCCTCTCAAGAGAATACTTCTTGGTTCAATCATTTGTTTTTATTAAGAAGTTATTTCTGTGGTCACACTAACCTTATTTCATATTCACTCTTTGAGTATTATTCGGTTGACTTGCAAAGATGTAATCTTGAAGCCGCTGTTTCATAAAAACCTTATCTCTTGTACAACATGAAGAGTCTAGCATTAAAGAATACTTATTTAGGAGCCTGAAGAGGCTAGGTGTGCAAACAATACTTGAAGGAGCCTAAAGAGGCTAGGTTTGAAAATAATACTTGTTTGTAACCTGATCATTTATAGTGTGAACACTTGTCAAAACCAAGGATTGGACGTAGCCCAAGGTTTAGGGTCAACCGGTATAAATCTCTATGTTATCCTCTCTTATCCCCATCCTCTTTATATTTGTTGTGCTAACATGGGTTAAAATTGTTAAACCTTAAACACATCTTTCTTTGTTTTATTTTGTCTCAGACACATCTAATTGTTTGATACCTGTTCTTTTTTAAAAGATATATGTTTTCGTATAGTCTAAGTAAAGCACAATTCAACTTCCTTCTAGTGTTTTCATCTGTTCATTTCAATATCATCATTGGGAAATGTCATTTTACCGACAATAGAATAAGAGAACACATAATTAAAACGTCTTTGGACTATAACAAAAGGTTATACAAATGAAATAAATAAAAACCTAAATAGAAAAATAATTAAAAAAAACCATACATGTTTAATTCAATCTTTTCCTTTAATTTTCCTTGTCGGGTTGAGGCTTGTCTGTCCCTTACTGATACAAAATGATGGATTGACCCAAATCCCCTTATTATGATCATCCTTATATATAACCTATAATCTCCATTTGGATCAATCTTAAGTGATTGTGATGTCCTAAATAAATGACCATCCTTTTATCAGTAGCTTCATTGTCTTGATCATTAATATTATTGACATTTTTTCTTGTTAGTCAAAAGAACAATGGATAACTTATTATCAGTTAGATCAGTGACATAGAACACTTATTCAGCTTGAGATGCCAAAATAAAAGATCCATCTTTATACGCTTACCCTATTTAAATCCACTTGCATGAAGCCTAACTCATTAACTTGAATACTGTTATTGTCACTAGTGCACAAAAGGGTTTCCACGTCGGTTATTTTTGGCTTTCCACATCGGTTTTGAAACTGATGTGGAAACGACCGATGTGGTTTATTGCCACTTTACACATCGGTTTTAAAACCGATGTGTAAAGTATATTTTAAACATCGGTTTAATACTAACCGATGTGTAAAATTAATTTAGCAATTGATAACCAGTTGTAAATTTAACTTTCTACATCGGTTTTGCTTAAAACCGATGTGTAAAATTGACTTTCTACATCGGTTTTCTAAAGAACCGATGTGTAAAGTTAAATTTACACATCGGTTTTAAGCAAAACCGATGTAGAAAGTTAAATATACACATCGGTTATTTGAGAACCGATGTGTAAAATCTCTTTTTTTTTTAATCTATTATTTACATTTCAATCATTCCTGTTTTCACTAATGCAGATCAATAAACAAACCAGCAGTACCCTGATCAAACAAGAAACAACAACAGAACACCAAACCAGTTTTGACACAATCATTCAAAAGCAAAACATACTTCATTCAATTTTCTTAGCACAACCAATTAGCTCTTACACATATGGTTAATTTCGAATGAATGAAAACAACACTTTATCAAAGCTACATCAAAACACGAGAGAAGAAGAATTGAACCAGACCTGAGCACTAATACATATCATCAGTCAAAGGTACGTACACTATAGCTAGTATATGATAAGTTTTTAAACTAACTACATATATACAAACTATGGGTGGTACACTTCAAGAAAGAAAGTTGCCCAACGCCTCTTTATGATGTTGATGTCAGAACCAGACAATGGAGATGGATTGTTGAATATCTGCAAGTTTAATTGGACAAAAGATTATATCTTTTAAGTAATAAACTAACATAAAACATATAACGAATCTATACTATTACTTCTAATTGTGTCAATTAACATTTACCTCACTCCATCTTTCAGTGATCCCGGAGGAGATAATTTCCAACATCCACTGCATCACATAGTAGCCACATTCCCATGACCCACGTTGTATATGTGACTACGTACAAATGAAACCCAATTAGAATATGAGGAATTAAATAAAATAGAAATCAATTATTGTACCCACTGCATTTGATGCATTTGAACTAATAAATATCTTACGCTGGGAATAATCCATCTGATAGCCCGAGTACGCCTTTCACCACGCTGCATGTGGGATGCATTAATAGACCTATCATGACAAAAACATTAATTAAAGTATATATAATAGATTTTAGATAATTAAAACAACTGCATTACTGATTATAAAGTATTTTAACGCTTACGTTTCGATGATCGTCTTCAGTTCATTCGCCGGCTTATGTCCCAATGAGCAGAAGAAGACCACGACGTTCATTCTTGGGTACAAGAGCAACAGTTGCCAATGCTTGCTGTATTTGCGGAACAATTAGTGACTGTAAGTCATATATAGTTATACTTAAATTAATAACCGGTACTTACTTATTGAGATAAGGCGCAAGATAGAATTGATGATCGTCTCGGGCAAGTATATCACGTATGGTAGTGACCGGGTCTTCCGATGCTACGAGAACATCACCCTGAATGAACATGGGGTCAATGAACCCATAAAGGGCGAGGTTACCCTGATCGACTAACATACGATGCAGATACCTAATATATTGGAAAAACATGTTAATTATCATTGTATTTAAAAATTAATTACATTACTTAACTTATAAATAAAATGTACTTACGTGCACCAAAACGATATGTGTGCAGAACTGGCCATTTCTTTATTGAGTGCCATCTCCATAAGTTCTTTCTTTGGTATATACAGTTCATCACCTGGGCTGGCATCATGTTCCAACGTTACCAATGCTGCATCATCCTCCATGGTGACAACCTGTATAGCAAGATCTTTGAAAACATCACCATGGCCAGGTGCCCCTTTGTCGATCCCCTCAACAACATAGATATATATTAGTAATCACGGATAATTAAGTTATTTAATTCGTTATGAACTAAATGGTCAAATGAATACCTTGACAGGAGCAGACATCTCTGGTCTTCCTAGATCCGACCTTTTAGGCACAATATCATTTCCAACATCCTATAACAAATACAAATAAAGCATTATCTTTAAACAATAATAAATATATTTCAACTATGAATATAGAAAAACACAACTAACCGAATACCTCAGATGCAACAAGAAAGTTGACCAGTCTTCTTGGCCAGAGGATGAAGTTACCGGGGGCCTGACCCACTGTTTGAACCTCCTCAGTGGGCACAGGGACTCGAGCATCAGCATCTGGAATAATCTCAACAGACACCCTCAGATGATCATTCGGTAATAACCGATGGTGTATAGTATTACCTAACTTATTATATGCCCTACCCAATGCCACTAAGCGGCGATGATGATGATGATCATCAACATACATCTCACACCTATCAGGGTCGTCATCATCATCATCATCATCATCATCATCATCATCATCATCATCATCATCATCAGCAGCAGCAGCATCATCATCATTTTCAGGATGATGAGGAGGATCACATGAGCCCTTAGTGCTCGCATGGACAGAGGGTTGGACAGAGGGTTGGACACCATTGTCATCTCTTTGGGACAAAGAAGTAAATATTGCCATCTGCTTTGGGCAAACCGCTCGTTCATCTCCGTCAAGCTCGGCTGCAATCTCTGTTTTAGTTGTGCTCTATCTCGCAAACCGAATCCCTGTGGCATTGGTGTGAAGATGAACCATGGTATTGGCGAATGCCGACTCCCCATCCAACACCAATGACACGGCCCGGGTGGTCTGGTTTACCGATGGCAGTAGATAAGATATCATTGCGTCCTCTAGGAACAAAGGTTCCTTGGGTTAGCTGATCATCCAAGTCATCCTATCACATAAAAATATCATGTCACATTACAATTCGGTAACTATCTTAAAATGACAATTACAACAAACTATACTTACAATGCTCTCAGCTACTTGGCGGGCCTCCTCGGATGTATATTGTCCCGTTTTTCTTTGTCGGCCCCTCTTCCATGAACGATGGCGTGGGGGTGGAGGTGGATCAACAACCTCTGGAAGATTTTCAGCATTAGGATCCGCCTTTGAGATCTTGCCGACGTGCTTTCTTTTCCTCTTCAACCATTTTCTTAACAAGCTTTTTATATCCCCCACGAGACATGACATGGGGGTAGACATTCTTGCTTTGGTTTTCCTGCCCCTTTTTCCTCTTCTCCTGTTATAAATAAAAGACAATTAAATTACATAAGTAAATGAAATTAATGCAATTACATAAATTTAGAGACAAATCAAATAAGTTAACCCCGAAAATTGGGATCACGTCGGCTCCGAACAAAGCGATCCCACGTCGCCTTGTCAAGAAACGGATACACCTCAAGTGGGTTCTTTTTACTTTTGGACCGAATATATAGTATCTGCCGGGTCGGCCTTAAAACCCCTCCAACGCTCTCCAAAGATACTTGAAAGAAACGCTTCTTCATAGCGTATGTATCCGGTATGTCAAATGTCAACTACATTAAGACCAAAAGAATCAACGAATTACTGTATGATATTATTAAGATAAAAATAAAGTAGATACAGACAAACACAGGACGTAGAAGTATAGATACCATAATACTCTCCCATATCTGCTCCTTCACGTCCGCCGGTACATCTCTCCACCTATCAATGAGTATACTAGGCCTGTTCCTAGCAAGGGTCGCCACAAAACTGGTAAACTGATCTTCCATTGGCCCAATAGGTTTGAGGTTATCATCAAAATCTACTCTTATCCCCTCTCGATTTGACCCACGGTTGGCAGTCAAATGCCTCATCCGTGTGGCACGTCTACCCTTTCTAGGTAGACGGGGTCTCCGACCCTGCATGAAGGAGGTGTATCCTCATGATCAGCCATATATACCTGTTTAAACAAAACAAAAAAAAAAAACTTGTTAGTATGTCAGGATAAATATCAAACATAACTTATAAATATCGATCAACGTACATAAACATAACTTATAAATATCAACGTAAACACATAATATGCCAAACTTGATGGTAATATCAAACTAAACTTACTTTGTGGTCAATTAGTAAAGTTCTCCCATAACCCTTCTTGGTGATCATTACGAGTAGCATGTACATCATCCACTTCATTTTCCTCATTGAAATTAGGCACTCGTGTTGAGAAAGAAGGAGTATCGTAAATATCAAGAGTTGAATCGTGATTTCCCTCACTACCGTCACAGCCGTGACATGCCAATCGAACCCGGACCCTCACAAAAGACCGATCACGGCCTAGCCGCGTGATGGTGGTCACGCCGTGCGATGACCAACCAATGAAGCAACCTCCAAGGCAGAACCTATCACGGCCTGGCCGTGATGGCCATCACGCCGTGACATGCCAACTTAACCAGACCTCACAGGGCGGAACCGATCACGGCCTAGCCGTGATGGTGGTCACGCCATGACAGACACAACCGATAATGTAACCTCCAAGGCAGAACCTGTCACGGCACGCCGTGATGGCCATCACGGCCGTGACATGCCAATCGAACTAGACCCTCACAGGCGGGAACTGATCACGGCCTAGCCGTGATGGTGGTCACCGCCATGACAGAACAACCAGTAAAGGGAAAAAGGGAAAAAGGACCTGGGAACTCCAAATGGTGTCTTTCTAAGACCTTCCCTATCTATATCTTCCCCAAGACCCAGCAGCAAAACCTTCACAGCATCTTCAAAAGAATTGAAGCTCTATCCCTTTCTTCCAGAAACCCCACATCACCACAACCATATCATACATTACGAGACAGAGATAGAACTATAAACAAAAAAGTAAAAGAAAAATACCTTTCACACCTTGAGAGACAGAGATGGGAGGGAGAAGCAGAAGCAGAAGCGGAGGCAGAACCGGAGGCCGCGCGTTAGCAGAGGAGATGAGTACAGTGCAATGCTGGTAGAAAAAAAAAACGAAACAAGATCAGTGAATGAACCACAACAACAAACTGAACAAAGTGAATACTGGAGAATGAAGCAAGGTGAAGGGAAAGTGAAGCAAAGTAAAATGGAGGAAGCACTCACCAGAGAATGAAGCAATGGCGGCAAGCGGACAGAGCGAGGTGAGGGCGAGCATCCAAACGCAAAGGTAAAGCACAAGGTGAGGAATGAAGCCGAGCAAAGGGTGTTTTCTGTTTTTAGGGTTCAACAAAACTCAAACTGAAGAATGGAGGGATAGCGCAAGGAAGCAGAATAAAAATTGGCAATATTACACATCGGTTATGCCTTAAACCGATGTGCTTAACCATATTATACACATCGGTTATCCTGAAACCGATGTGTAAACCTTAAACTTTTAATTCCCAATTTTTTTTAAAAAATTTTATACATCGGTTATTCAAAACCGATGTGTAAAAGTAAAATTTTAATTTCTATTTTTTTTTATTTATAAGTTTATACATCGGTTATCAAGAAACTGATGTTGTTAATCACAATTTTACACATCGGTTCATTGAGAACCGATGTTGAATGTTAAAAATTCCGACTTTAAATTTTTTTTATTTTAATTTTAAACATCGGTTAGAAATAACCGATGTGGAAACGTTTTACACATCGGTTATTCTCTAAACCGATGTGTAATACTTTGGTTTTAATTTCAAAAATGCCACCGCCTCGTTTTACACATCGGTTTCTAATAAACCGATGTGTAAACTCCGATGTAGAATCCCTTTTCTGCACTAGAGCCCACTTACAATGGAACACAAGAACCCGAAACATCGTGTAATTCAACTCAAACATACGTTCAATGACCCCAAAGTATGACATATTCGTATATATGGGGTTTTTGTCTTTGGCACTTGCTAACATGCATAGCTTCAACTACAAGAGTCAAACCACTATTCTGTATTGTACTATGTTCATAATGCTCTTTCGTATAAAATATGTACTCATTAATTACATAACAGGTGTAAGAGAAGGCATGTAAACATGAACCTTGTGCTAACCGTCTCAATCTTTCTAAAACTGAAGCAAGATTTACAATTAACTCTACAAAAATTTGATCACTCAACCATGTTATAAAAGACCAATTATGTTCTCTTGTTATCCAATACTCAGACTTATTTGGGTTCAAACTCTTAAGTATGTCATTGTGTCTTTTAACATATGGCTCAACCTCATCGACGTTGTAAAGGAAATGCAAGTGTGCTTGCTCCCATTCCGTCTTTGATATGGTGACTATTTTAGTTCTGGTTATCCCTTCCCTTATTGTTCTTCCTGTGTGACGAGACTTTGGACGACCTATAGGATCAACGTTGGATAAGTATTCAGTACAATTTTCCACAACTTCTTCCACTATGTACTGTTCAACAATACAACCTCGGCCCGTTTACAGTTTTTTACATACCCTTTTATATCTTCATGTAATGCCTAAACAAGTACATTTGTCTCAATAAGTGGACCTACACAGTTGTGTCTCTCTAATAAGGTAAACGGGTAGATGAATCATTATGTCAAAGAACAAATGTGGGAATACATCTCAAGCTCACACAAAGTCACAATAATTCCTCTTTGTAATGTTGGCAACTTCATAGGATTAATCATTTGAAAAAGTTCAGATAATCAAGCATTTGAAAAATATATTATAAAATTAGCAATATAACTATTTGCTAATATTAAAATAACTTGATTATGCCTTCCAATTTAACTTGCCATTTTTGAAACATAATTTGAAGAACTTTAAAATGGAATTAATCAGATATTAAGTCTGAATATTTCTCAATAAATAAGTGAAGGCAACAACAAATATATAAGACCGCGTACATCAAAAATGAGAATGCAAGAATGAAATCATGGATAATCCAAAATTCAAAAGGTTCCCAAGTCCATGGAAACACTCCAAGCCACGATCACAAATATCTTAACAGAAGTCCTCAAAAGCAATACAAAATGAGAATTGGTATTAGAGATAGAGATGTTTATATAAATTTTTCTTCGTCCACACAATGATACCAGCTCAGATTTTAGTGGCCCTTCTCGTTTCATTTTGCCCAAAACCATGGTTGTGGTAACTCATATTTTGTTTGTTATTTTTGTCTTTCAGTGGGCTTCAATCAATTTTGGGCCGATTAACTGTTAGAAGTAGGGAAGTGAAGCCCAAAATAGCATGATAAATGTATATCATGATTGTCATATGAATTCCCTTTGACATTTCATTTCTAGGGTTAAGCTAAGTTGCATACTCATATTTTGTATCACCCACTATATCATTTATATATGATAAATTTTGGACCAATCAAATTGACACGAGTTTGGTCAAAATTTCAAACTTTCTAATTGTATTTCTACTGTAGTCAAATATATGAATACAATATATTGTAGTATAGTATATGTATCCTTTGTATTAACAAATTTAACCCATATTAAAATAATGTTTTTTATTAAAAAAACTGACTATATTGCAAAATAATATTTTAATATGAATTAAAATAATATTCGTTGTCAATAATATTTTGCAATATAATCAGTTTTTTTAATCAAAAAACATTATTTTAATATGAGTTAAATTTGCAAATACAAAAAGCACATATATTATACTACAATATAATGTATTCATATAATTTGACTACAATATAATACAACTAGAAAGTTTGAAATTTTGACCAACCTATGTGACAATTTGATTGACCCAAAATTTATCACATGGATGGTGTAATGGGTGATGTAAAATGTGGGTGGTGCACCATATCCCAACCCTTCATTTATGTGTCCGCTGAACTTTGTGTTGAATTCTTGAGTTCTTACAATTATTATAGGATGTGTTTAGACAAGGGAATCTGAGAGGGTAATGTATTTTTAGAGGATAATTAGAATCAATCAATGTAAAATATATTGTATTTTTATATTGATAAATTTTAATTACCCTCTAAAAATACATTATCCAAAATATATTATCCTCTTAAATTCTATCATCCAAACATACTATTTGAGTACAATCCCCTTATTCCCCTTATTTAATTAAGATAGAAGTTAAGCGATTTTAATGAATTATTACACGTGTTACTTATATATTTGGTCTTGAGTTGCTACCGCCTATAGAATCCCACAAGAGAAAACGAAAAGTTGTTTTCACTTCTAATTATCTCGCGCACCAAATTAGAAATTCAAATCCACGTTGCTTTCTCCTCTCTCTATCTAACTATGACTTCATCTCCAGATTTTTATTTTTTATTTTTAAATGACTTCATCTCCTGCTTTATTAATAATTAAAAAAATAATATTTTTATCTTATACTAGGATCACATTCCTCTTCTTCTATGTCTATCTGATCACATTATTCTGAAGTCAATGGTCTTAATTTGAGTATTGCTCTAAAGCCACAATAAGTTACTTTGGAACCTTAGCTCTTGTTCTTCGGTTTAGTGGTATACCAATTATATTTCCTTTTTTATTATTATGTCCATTGATAATTGATTTATTACTATATCAGTATCATATTTTTGGTTTGTCTTTTTTTTTTCTCTTGATGTTAGTGGGTAATATTTTTTTTTATCGCAATTTTGTAATTATATTGATTGATTATTGACTACTTGCTCTTCCATCTCATGGAGCCAAAACCCTAGAACGTGTTAATTTTCTTGCGGAATCGGTTGATTTTCTCGAGAAAATAAAAATAAAAATCTTCTTTCATGGGCACGGTGGAGACTCGATCATCGAAAACCCCATCTGGGTGTTCTTCTCCTTCACCAGAAAATGACAAGAATGAGCTCAGGGAAGCTCTTTGTGCTTTGAAAGATGGGTTCCCAGAAAATGGGGTTGGGTTTTCCAGCCATAATGGAAGCCAAGGTTTTGAGACCAAGGTTTCTGTTCATAGTGATTTTGTGGGGAGAGAAGTTGAAGATGCTAATTGTCAAGGTTTAGCTGATTCTGAGATGAATGGGGTCTCTTCTTTGTTGAAAATGAGAGGAAGTAGTTTTTTTGGTGTTGGAATGGAAGGAGGAAGAAGAAAAGATTTAAAGAAAAGTGAGGATGAGGATGAGGATGAAGATGACCAATATGGTAAAAAATTTACTATGGATGTTCCAATTGTGGAGACAAGTGAGAACAAGGATTTGGAAATTGAAGATTTGGGTAATGAATGTTATGAGTTTTCAGTTGGTGATTTTGTTTGGGGGAAAATTAAGTGTCATCCTTGGTGGCCTGGCCGGATTTACGACCATACCAATGCATCGGATTTCGCTTTGAAGCTGAGACAAAAGAATAGAGTCCTTGTTGCTTACTTTGGGGATGGAACCTTTGCTTGGTGTCATCCTTCTCAATTGAAACCATTCGAGGAGAATTTTGAGGATATGGTGATGCAGAGTGGATCCAGGGCTTTTGTCAATGCTGTGCAAGAAGCTGTAGATGAGGTTGGAAGGCTATTGAATTTGAAGATGAGTTATTGTTGTGCTGCTAAGAAAACTAAATCTGAATTCGCTCCGCGGATGGCAAAGAATTCTGGAATCAAGGAAGGACATCTTGTGCCTGAAAATGGTATAGAACGACTCTCGAATATTTTGATTGATCCAGCAGAATTACTTTCTAGAGTGAAACAAATTGCCAAAGTTATCGCGGTTACTAGTATACTTGAGCTGGAAGTGTTAAAGGCTCGTCTTTCAGCCTTTTATCGATCAAGAGGAGGTTATGAATTACCTAATTATGTGGAGCCTCAGCTGATTCCCGGACTTGAAGATAGTTCAGTGGATGAAACAGTGGATGTAGATAGTAGTAAGGGTGCAGTGGGAAGCACCTTTCCAAGGGCCATTTGAAGAGGACTACTCTACCTTACCAGCGAGCCCAAAATCTGGTTATTCTCAAGGGATTTCGGGAAATCATTGGAGGAAGCAGAAGAGCATTGCTGAAATTATGGGAAAGGAGGACAAAGGTGTTAGTACCAAATATAAGGAGGGGGATGCAAGTAAAGATGTGATGGTTAGTAGAAAGAAGAGGAAAGGCAGTGAGGATTCAGTGCCATCTAAACCAGTGCAGAAAAGAAAATGTTTTCATCCTAGTACTCATAGAAAAGTGGCAAGTGCTGAAAATGGTGGCAGTTGTGGTGGCAAGGAAAATAGTGACAAGAGCACATTGTTGCAGTTGAAAGAGAAGAAAGAAGCTTTTGGCAATGAAAATGCTCGCAGTGAGAGCAAAAAGGTAACTGATGAAGGGAATACCAAAGAAGAAAATGAAAAGGGTTTTTTGTCAAGAAAAAGGAAGAAAAGCAAGTACTTGTCTCCTCCCTTCACTACTCCAACCAGAGGGCAGAGGAAGGGAAAAGGAGAAACAGAATCCCTTAAAGCTTCCAGCAATGCTCCACCATCAAAACCAATAACCAGAGCTTTTGACCAGCAGCTTCTTAAGTCCCCTGTACTTTTGAAGTGTAACGGTGAGGCATTTCAGGCGAATTCCTCCAAGAAACTAGCCATAGAACCGGACCTTCCTAATAGCTCAAATTACCGAACACCAGATGATGAGAAGAACAGGATTATCGATCCAACGGTAATCCAGATTCCTTCAAGGGAATTTCTGTCCAAAGTCCGCTTTGCAGCTATTAATCCACAAATTCTTATGGATATCCATTCTCTTAAAAAATTGGTGGCCTTTATTTCTGTCTATAGAAGCTCTATATATCGCCATGGATCCTACTACAAAATATATAGTAAGCATCAACCTGGCAGAAAGAGAAAGAAGCCAGAATCTGATCTTGGGATGTTGACGAAAGATCAAAATCGAACCGATCATATATCATCACCTAACGAAGATTCTGAGCTGAGGAAGAGAAGGTGGAAGGAGACAACATCAGGTGTTCCTGAAGAGAAGCAATCAGCGAAATCTAAGACTCCCAAGAAGGGGACTGGCGAAGCTACCGCTGCCCTTGTTGTCTCATTTGGGCAGGGATCCTCTCTGCCTTCAAAATATGATCTTGTCACAGTATATAGTAAGTTTGGAGCTCTGAATGAATCAGAAACAGCCATGTTTTCTAGTAACCACACTGCTCAAGTGTCCTTTTTGAAAGCTTCTGATGCTGAAAAGGCCTTGAGCCATTCACAAATTATGAGCCCCTTTGGATCTTCCCAAGTCAGTTTCAGACTACAATATCTTTCTGCCGGATCCAAGTCTGTAGAACATGGTAAAAGTCAAAATCCGAAGCATCAAAATTGAACTACATAAAGCAGAAACTTCTGGGTATGACCTCAATGCTAGAAGCATTGGATGGTAAGTCACCTGATATGAAGACAAAATTAGAAAGGGAGATGCAACAGCTTTTGGAGGACTTGAATAAAATGGTTGAATCATCTTCGTCGTAGATAAAACAGAAATGAATACTGGTAATTATGTGGCTAATATTCAGGGTAGGTTTATTATATGTCATTTCCTTTTAGTGTTCTGTCTTTATTTTGGGGTCAAATTGTTATGTGCTTAGCTTTATTTAAGATGTAAAATTTACTTATATCAGTTTCTTGTGTAGGATATGTAACTTCTTGTTGGATGCAGTGTCTGTATAGAGACCAATGTCCTTTTAGATTGTTTTGTCTATTATGATAGTGTTGAAAACAGCTTTCATGGATCAAAAGTTTTTATTTTATTATTTTATTTTTTTGAATCATTTTGATAATCCTGTGTAAGTCACTTCAATTCCGCTATAGAAGCAATGGTGTGATTAATAGGAAAGAGATGGTGACATCTTTTGAAGAAATGAAAATTTCCCCCTTATTTGGCCATGTATCATGAACTTCTCTTTTGGTTTTTATGGATATGGATGAAATGATAGATATGGCAATAGCTTTGTAAAATCTGCATACAAGGGAGTGTGAGTTGTGGTAAATAATTTATGGGTCATGCTAACTAGTGCCCATAGCCCTAAGAGCACTGGTTTAGGAATACAAAAAAAAAAGCAAGTTATTATTGGAAAAGTAAGTTTAGTACTCCTCAAAAAAGAGCATATGGAAATATCATAAACTATTTTTAAAATTATTTGCTTAGATTTATTATCATAAGCTCTGTAAGCTCTTCCAAACGCATTCTTAAAATGGGTTTTTGAATCAAGTAGAACAAAAAGTAAAAGAAAAGAAAATCCTATTTTGAACATATAGGCCATTTGTGCCACAATCAAGTAAAATGATGTCTTTCAATCTTCTCTAAGTGCCTAAAATACCTAAATGACGTTTTAGTACCCCGATGTACTCAAGTTATAAAAGGTTTTTACTTAAAAGGACTCAATTTATCAAGAAAAGATAAAAAGAGATTTTGATCTCGAGCTAATTAGTATTCTTACTAAGTTTTAAAACCCAAGTTAATAAATGACTTAGGTGGCGTTTGGAAGAGCTTATTTAAGCTCCTTTTGACTTATCTGATAACATAAACTCTTATGCAGTGTGTTTGGCAGAGCTTATAAAAATAATTTATGTCATCCCATAAGGAGTTTTTGACTTATTTTCATAAGTCACTGGGAGAAGCTTATGGAATTATCATAAGAGCTTATGCACTAAACACCCTCTCCGTGTTTTTCACCATTCGAATCCTCTCATATCCCTTTCTTTCTTTTTCTTTCTTTAAGCGCTTATGGCATAAGCTCTCATGCGATAAGGTCTTATGTGATAAGCTCTTAATTAAGTTGTTTACCCAAAGGCTACCTTAGAGTGAAATAAAGAGATAAGAACCGTAATCATAAGGTGAAACAAAACCATGTATCATAATATGGATGATTTGATCATCAAAGAATTCGTAAGACATAAAGGAACCAAGATTGTTACAATTACTTGCAAAGCAAGCAACATCCTAACTTTGAAATAATTTAAGTAATTAATGATTGGATTTCTAAATCGAATTCCATAATGTACTTAAGATTTGAAAATAATGCCATAAGACTTATTACATAAACTTGATACGTTTGAGGAAAACAGTGGTTTGATTTCGGTTGGAGATTCGTACTCAAGGACATTGTGCAACCATTAGTTTTGTAATGGCTTGATTCCGGATGAATCACTTTATTTAATCATGAATGTGGAAATGTGCACTTGTATCGTTTGTTTGACCATTCATAATGGAAAGTTTGTTAAGGCTTTAAGCTTTGGACTTGAGCTTAAACCTTAGCGAATGTGCGAATTTCATAGTGAAGATCGGGTTGACTTGAAAATGTTGGGGTGAGTAAACCCATAAGAGACTAGTTGGTAACTCTTTCAAGCTGTGGTGATCAATGCACTGCAACCACGATCCCGACAACACATTGTTGTATTCAATGTCGGTGTAAAGTGTTATCGTATTAGCCAATTTGCGTAAGTTACGAATATTGGAGCACTTTATTTGACGCTATCAATATACGGAACATGTCCTCCCGATCACTTTTTTCGAAGTTGTATTAACTCCACGGAGTAGGGTTCTAAATCATACTCGTGTGGATATTTATTAGATTGATTTTAACTATGAGTATGACCATGGACTTGCATGATTGATTTCTTTTTTTTATAGGCTAAAAGAATATTGATTTTAGAGTACTAGGGACACTCTAACACATATACAGAGGGAAGCCAAACAGAGAACTAAGGAATGTAAAATATTGCTACTATTTTCCTAAAAATATTACCTTTACACAACTCAGACCCCAATTTCAACCCAAACACGGTAACTCATAAACATTGACTACCCAACAAATTGTATCCCATAAATAAAAACAAAGATTATACCACCAAATTGAACCCCCAAAAACTATGAAGAATCCACCATATTAGAACAGTACAAAGCCAAGACCAGTGAACTACAATCATAATTCCTGGGAATTATGTCAACAGTGGCGGAGCTTGACAACATATTTTGACGGGCCAAATCGCTAAAAGTAACAGATATATAATTTATATTTCACATACTTATATAAACTGCTTGTAGTGGACTGGTTTATTCCACTTGTACTATGCATTAGAGCAGTGCTCAAGTCCTGCTCTAATGCATTGCCATTGTATATTTTGCATGAAGTTCTAAAAACAAAAATCTTCCTTAGATGGGAATCTTGCTCGAATCTTGAGAATTGCAAAAAAAAATTGCAGGATTTTAAAATTAATATTGCAAGAAAAAAAAATCTAATATTAGTGCTACATATGTATATATATCAACAAAGAAAAAAATAATTCTTGGGGAACCTCCTGTCTTCAAGAAGATCAGCCCTCGAATGGCAACATTATTTTCAAAAGTACCCTTAAAAAAGATTAAGTCAAAATGAAAAATGAAAAATATTATAAAATTATAAAATACTAAAATAATTTTAAAAAAGGGTTTAATGAACTTTATAATTTATAATATTAATTATGTATTTTATAATTATAACTATATCAATTATATGTTTATAATTTATATTTATTATTTATTATATGTTAATTACTAATATTAATTATGCATTTTATAGTTTACAATAACTATTATTATAATTATATTTATACAATTTATAATTAATATTCATTCAATATTAGCTACTAATATTACTTACATTTTGATAATTTATAACTATTATAATTTACTATATATGAATATTAAATATTGTGTTTAATTTATAGTATAGTTATTATTTTATAAAATAAGTTTTATTCTAAAGTAGTAATCATATTTTAATAAATTTAGAAAAATCTTATAATAACAATTATATTATAATAGAAAACAAATTATTTGATATATATATATATATATATATATATATATATATATATGAAATAATAATATTATTATTAATATCGTCAATGAGAAATTATGTTACAACATTATTTTCAAAGAATAAAAAAATTTCCCACGTCCATGGGAAATTAAGACTCTCACCCGTCTCACGCAATTTTTTTTTTGGGTGTGGGTGGGGACATAGAAAAAATGACATTTCTGAGAACCTCTTTGCTTTATTTTCAAATTCATGTGTTTATTTTTATTTTTAAAAATAATTATAAAATTATTATTTTGTTTTCATTGTTTCTAAATATTAATATAGGAAACAGTGAAAAAAAATTTTATTTTCAATATTTTTTATATAAATTTTTAAAAACTGAAAACAGAATGAAACAAAATGATAGTTTTATATAAATTTATGAAAGCAGAAATTGAATAAAACAAGCCGGACTTGTTTTTGACTTTTAGAAAAACGAGTTGTTATCTTGTTATGTGTATGTCAAATTTTCTGTCAATATAACATTAATTAATTGAAAAATACCTACTACATAGAGGGCATAATCTATCTTTCTTTTTTTTTAATATATATATATTTATAATTTCAACTCAATATATTTTTTCTTTGTTTTTCCGGGAACGAATGTCACCGAATTATTTTTACTTATACTTTATACAGATGATGTAGTAGTATAACTTATCCCATTTCAAAACATTTTACATCAAATATTGTAAAAATATAATATGTTTTTAAATTATTTTTTTAATGAGAAGATATTAAATTTGTTTTCAATAAAGGTAATAGTGAAAATTGAATAGTCAGCTACACAATTTAGTACTTTCTTTATTTTCTTCAGACACCAAATCACATATGAGTAACTTATATGGATTCAACATTGCACTTCCAGGTTTCAACCATATTGTCAAAAGGTTGCAGACTTGACTGTTAAATTGATTAACTTACCCTCACTTTTAAGACGAAAAACCCGGAATTGATTACTATGCAATTTATGATCTTTTTATTCTTATATACCAGTTAAGGTGCATTGTCGCAGAGGGTGTTAGTCATTTTGAGCTAGTACCAACACCTTCTCTCTTACCACATAGTATTTGTTGTTTTCCTAAAATGTCTCCTATTTTTCGTCGAATGCCAATTTTATCTATTGTACAGATCTTTGCTTTAGATGTCTTTGAGACGAGGAGTATTTGTAAAATTTAAATTAAGGAAAATGATGGCAAGTAAATGTGTGGAAATATTATCTCAAATGGAAAGACAAAGAACACAAATTAGTTTTAGGTGTCTTTTTTTTTTTTTACAATTTATTATCTTTTACCTAAAAGGAATTTCCGCATCACATACTAAATGAAATGCATGATCTTTTTTTTTTTAATTTTATAAATATATCATACTCTATTTTCAATAAAGATTGTCCTAATAAATATGATCTTATGTTCTTAATCACCAGAAGCAATAACGTGTCTTTCATGTGTTCTTAAATTTTCCAAATCTTCCCTAAAATACAAAACTTTGTAACAACCTCATCATTACCTTCTCTTTTCCTTTATAAAAAATACCACAAAAAAGTGATAGGATAAGTACCAAATAAAAAAAAGTAAAAAAATAAAATAAAACATATTTTTCCTCAGGCTACTCAAGAGTGGAAGCTCAACGGTCACATAATGAATCTGAGTTGTTGGATGTTGTCACATCAATGTCATGTCACATAAATCTCACTCTATTTTTTTTTTTTTTTCTATTCTATGTTAGAGCCCATAAATACCACCTGGACCCCCACCCTCTTCACACACTCCCAGTTTAGACCATTCCTAATACACAACAAATCTCTGACAAATCTCTTTCTTTGTACATTGAGCTTTTCTCTCCCTAAGCTTGTACGAATTTTGATCCAAGCTTCCAAGACAAATTTTCTTACCTTTCAGGGATCTTGCAGGAAAATCCCAGCTTAAATTCAGAGATACCCATCATGGTTCCATTGCAACAAACCTTTAGTTTCCTTCTCCACCAACCTCTCTTTCTCTATGATTCTTACGCCTCCTTCTAGTGATCCATACGGCAATGGGTCCACAAGAGACCTTGTCAACCCCTACTACCCCATGGCATACACACCAAACAACAACAAAATGGAAGCCTTGCATGGCTATCTTAACAAGGTCGATGACAACATATGGGATTTTGGCCAGAAAATTCCCATTACGTGTGTTGCAAATTCACTGTCTCTATCACCACGAGCACCACTTGTTTATGGATCGGTGATAGTAAAACCTAAGCTTCAAGACGAGCTTCCATGCATCGTTGTATCTGGGAATTAGGGAACTTATCAGAGAGCTATTGTTGTTGGTGAAAAGAAGGAGCAAAAGAAAAAGGTGCAGAGGAAGAAGGCAAAAATTTCGAAGAACGTCAACATAATCAAAGGCTAGTGGACTCCAGATGAGGATAGGTATACCAAACCATCCCAATTTTCCTACTATCTCTCCCCCCCCCTCTCTCTCCATCTCTCTTTCTCTCTCTTTATTTTAGTATTTTTTTTATTAATAGTTGGTTTTTCTTATCAAACTTTTTGGGGGTTGCAACAGATGTTTGCTGAAAAATTTTCCTTTGATTCATCCCGTCTTTGCTAATGTTTTGTCCGATTTATTCCTCGACGGTGAACTTTTAATTACTAATTTGGTTTTTCTATTTTTTAGGGTTCTCGTCGATTTGGTGAGACGTTTCGGACTTTAAAAAATGGTCACAGATCGTCAAGTTCCTGAATGGTAGGGGTGGGAAACATTGCAGAGAGAGATGGCACAACCATCTCCGACCAAACATTAAGGTTTCTTCCTTTTATATTCTTACAAGTTTTTCTCTCAAACACTCATACAGCACGTGATATGAACGTAAACAAAAATACTTAATTAATGGAAATTAGGTTAATTAAAATTTCTCTTTGATAAAAAATGTTTCAAAAATCAGTCATGGCTCAAATTTTATACAATTATTTTATTTTTAACTAATATATGTGTAAAATAAAATATATCATATGTGTATGTATTAAACTAAATGTACGAATGCAATTAATTTAGCATACGTATATGATTTTATTATTTTATAACCACAGGAAAATTTATACTAAAATTTATTTTCATTTTGTGCACGTTCAATAGTTTCAGTGATATGATGTAACATTTTTGCTTACATCTTTTCTCTTCTATAATAGATTATTTGACGTACACGGGCATGTACCTTTTTAATCCTTGCCGGTTTTTAACGGTAAAAGCGGAATATTGCGAATACAACAATGCTATGATCTGGATTGAAAATATTTTAATTATAATTTGTTAATAAAAATATTCAATCTCATATATACTGGAAATATTTAGAATCATATTTCTTGATGATTAAAATTACAGCAATATACTTTTCTTTTTAATTTAATCTTTTTTTTCTTATGAAGATGATAATGTCGTGTCATGGTAGAAGAACAATTTTTTCATATACAGGGACTCACCATTATATGTACATAATTCCAGCATTCATGCATAGAAGTAATCCATATATTCCTTTTTATTACAAATATGTATTTAAAAATGTCACAAGTAATTATCACTCATTGAATATATATGAAGGCTGATTCATTTTAATTACATATGCATTCATTTTAATTAGAAACCAAATTAATCTCACATTTCTTATGATACACATGAAGTATGATTGCTTATATATATATAGACACACATTGTTTATGGAGCCAACATCTATGGAGATGGAATCATCATTCATTTGTAGCATACATATACATACATAGTGTGATTTCAAATATCAAAGCATTATTTTCTACCAATGCAGAAGGACAATTGGACTGAAAATGAGGACAAAATACTTGTTGAAGCTCATCAAGAAGTTGGAAACAAGTAGACAGAAATTGCAAGGAGATTGCATGACCGTGCTGGGAACACCATCAAGAATCACTGGAATGCTAGCAAGAGGCTTAAGAACAAGTGCACCAAGTCTAAGGGAGAATTGCTTCAGAACTACATCATGCAAGTCACTGTAGTTGAAGCTAGAAAAGGGTGCGGTACTCGGGTTTGTGGTCAGGAGAATGATGATGTTGGTTGGAATCCACAGCCCCATGTGCCCACCATCACTAGAAAAGGTGGCTATATGCCAATGATGTTCAATGTGGATGAAATGGCAAGCGGGTCTGTTAAGAATGGTAGCACGATGGACTGTGAGGATGCAATAGATGTGGATAGCTTGGTGGTGCCGGAGAAACAAATGAAGGAAATGCATCTGATGGAGATGGTGTGCAGAAAGACTTAAGTTGAGATATTGTATCGCATTATGTAAAAAATTGTGCTATTTCCTCTTAGTAGATTTTGTGTATCAGCTGAATTTGCAAACTAAAAATACTTGCAAGCCCGAATCTGGAATTGTTTGACTGTAACCCTAAATTTATGACTATCGGTATAATCCCAAATTAATGACGTTGAGGAGCTCCAACTTGGTGCGCTAGTCTCCTTTGAGAATTGTATAGTAGTGGGTGAGATTAGGTTGAAGTTTTCTTCTATCTTTTGGTAGTGGCGACAACTTGCGAGGACTAAATTGCATTGAGTTTTAGGTTCCCTGGATGTTTTTTTTTTTTTTTTTTTTCATTTTCCACTAATGTTAAGACTTGTCACTGGTTAATTTTTGTTAGAAAAAAAAAAAAAATCATAACTCAGCTACTCGACTTGAATCGAACCAACTCATTCCAACACTGGGTTTGTTCAACTCAGCTACTAATTTTGTTTACTAAAACTAACCTGAACCGAAGGCTTTAGATAATCAATTTGGACTTCAATTTCTCCTAAACCAAACCCAACACGATCTGTGTGCAACCCTAGTTAGTTACTTTTATTTTTTTATTGACCTAGAATTCAATAAATGCTTGAAACCTAAACCTAGATATTATACTAATCCTAAAAAGATGTCGGATCTCATTTATGTTTTCATGTTTTTTATTATTATTTTTTATCAGAAGACAAAAACAAACTTGTTTTTGTCTTTGGAATCCATTTAAATTTGTTCTTGAGACACCCCTTGTTTTATTAGATTAAAAACCTTATTAATTATTTACTTAATCGCGCGCTTATCGTTGAAAATACGTAAAAATTAAACTTAACTACTAATAAAATAACTTCTGGAAATTAAACACACCAACATTATAATATATAATTACACACATGTTTATTTATTACATTACCAAAACACTGTTTAGGGTATCCTATCAGTAGGATCCCTCACAGGTACTTAATTATACAAACTGGTTATAACTAACGGAAAATAAAACGTTTTGTAAGACTCACTGGCCCTAAACTTACTACACTATATCGTTAGCATCCGTAACTTGTTCTCCAGCATCTGGTTCAAACGTAGTTCCGTCCAACTCCTCAGCAACATCCGTCTCATACAGAGTTCCATCCAACTCCTCAGCAACATATTCCTCCATCGGGTCTTCTAACGTAATAAAGCAGGTGTACACAAAAATACAGAAATGGGGAGATAAGAAACAGTTCTATCATCAAAAGCGGAAAAGACTTATATCATATAATATAATAGCGGTCACAGACAAAAAACATTCCTTATTAACAATCATCTTTAATTCTCAATACTTTCCTCTACCCTCAATCTTACGCATCTAACTTTTATTCTGACGTGACCACCACCAATCCTATCACACCTCCCTTGCCCGCCAAGGGATGTTAATCAGTCATCCAAGCGATGCATCCCCTCTAAAACCGGTGCACATACTCTTCCATGGTGAGAATGCTCATGCAAAGCAATGACACTGTAGCTGCACAGTACAGTCGGTGCACACCCTGATTCTATCTTAAGGGTTCTCATGCAAAGCAACATGACACTATAGCTGCACAATCTAATGTCAAATTAGGACCGCCCCGCAAGAACTTCAGACCTCATGGTTGTGAACAACAATACACATGAACCTCACTGACCCGTATCAATAACAACCTAGTGCCTCAAGCTTTCCTCATAGCCTCCACTTACATTCTATATCACATCACTTCTATAAAATAATGGCTAGGCACCTCTAATTCATATTGAAGCTCTCACCCAAACAAAATACCTCTGATCAACATATATATTTACTTAAAATCAACTAAGCAATTTATCAACCCAGGCAGATCAGGCATAACACAATAATCTGTTAGATTCAATGACTTAGAGATTTTGATATATGACAAATACAACTTAATGTGTATGCAAGTGTTTTAGTATCAAATTACAAAGACAGGTATCAAGCAGTGATCAACAAGTTCAGTGAGCAATCAAAGGAGAATATTCAAGCAAGAACTTGGAGGAATCAAAGAGCAAAGATGAAGATCAAGGAATCATCAAGACAAGAGCTTAAAGGAGAAATTAGTTTTAAGTCTTAGATGATTTGTAAGAGATGAAATCTCTTATTCACAAAAAGCTCAATTAAAAAGATGCATGATGAAAATCAATTTTCATAACCTGCATTAAAAGGAATAATTTTTCGTTAATGAAAATGAGTTTTTTAGAAATAAGATTTTTTTTTTGAATTCAAAGCGCTCGTCCAACACTGAAGTAATACAAGCGCTCATCCAACAAGTGATTGAAGCGCTCGTCCAACAAGCGACAGAAGCGCTCGTCCACTATAGTGACACAAGCACTCGTCCACTAAGGTGACAGAAGCTCTCATCCACTGTAGTGACACAAGTGCTCATCCATTAAGGTGACAGAAGCACTCGTCCACAAAAATATTTGGACCTGCTAAATTCTTAATGAGAAGCTTCGTCCAATGATATGGCATATGGAGCTCGTCTACCATATGGAGCTCGTCTACTAAATGGAGCTCGTCTACTAGTTGGAGCACGTCCAATTACTTTGAGTTTTAGTACTTCCGTCTGCTGACGTGGCATATGGAGCTCGTCTACTAGCCCATCCGAATGTAAAATCTTAATGGCTAGATGGACGCGGTTATTTTCAAGATGGACGCGAATTCTATAAGAACTATCAGAATCTTATTTCAAGAACGAGAATCAAGAAAACAGATTCTTTTAAATCAGATCCAAATCTGTTTTGATTGATCCCAACGACTATAGCTTGTTTTCTATATAAAGAGGGATCAAAGGAACACTTTATACAATACATCAGAATATCATAACATATCACAGTTTTATGAAATCATTTTGAGAAATCAATTGTGAAAATCATTCATCATCTTTTTTGAGCTTACTGTGAAAAGAGTGTTTCAATACTCATAAAGTGCTTCAATTTGTTTATCTGACTATTGAGAGTTAGGAATCAACTTTTGTTTTACATTTCGATTGTAAAGAGAGAGGGAGTTTGAGTGATTAGGGTGAGGTATCCCTAAGGTTGAACATTGAGGCTCTTCACAAGAGTGTGGTATCTCGAGGTGAAGGAGTGCTCTGTGGTGTAAAGGTTTTTCAAGCTACCTGGCAAAGCTTGTGTGTTAGTGTGTGAAATCCCATAGGAGGAGTGGGGACTTGATGTAGGTCACAGTGGAGGTGACTGAACCAAGATAAATCTGGTTGTGTGGTATCCCTAAACTCAAACTCCTTTACTTTCTGTTTATGATCAAGAACCTATGATTTTGATGTTTAAAGTTCAATATAATTTCTGTTCTTGATCTGTATAAACTGTATTGAAAACTGAGTTCGATTGTAATCAAGACTGTGTTATCTGCGTTCAAAACTTGAGTTGATAAAAACCATTCTTGATTACTGAAACTGAACTATACTGAAACTGAAACTTGTATAACTTGTTCTTAATCTTTAAAGGATTAATCAGTTTCTATATTTTGTTATTATTGAATCTTGAACCCGAACCAATTCTGAATTAATATTTCTTATCTTCATCGTCTTTCAATTTAAGATTCTATATAAATCCTTCATTGATCTTGTAAAAGATCCTGAGGCCATAAATCCACAACTCTGATTTGAATTTTTTGAAACGTTTTTAAGAGGGAAATATTTTTATGAAGACTCAATTCACCCCCCCCCCCCCCCCCCCCTCTTGAGTCGTTGAAGGCAAAACAACATAATCAATAAAATATTCAAACACCAAAATAAACGTCACATGCAGTAGAATACCTTAACCAGCGTATCACAAACAATTTAATAGTAATAAGTCAGACATCCTCAATATTATAAAATTTACCTAAGGTGATAAACCTACAATTCCTAAATCGTCATTGGTATTACGGAAAAGTTTCCAATGCAATTTTGATATTGTCGATTACTCGACCACTAGTAGGTTTTAGGTCGCCCTATACCATTATTGTAAATTATATACTACTTATCAGTTCTGACGATGGAATGGTTCTTTCTCCCACCTAAGTTACCATTGGAAACACAAAATTGACGATCCTCGTTATCACGCCACGAGTTACCAAATCCACCGTTAACCAAATCAACAATAAAAAACTTAATCAAACAAATCTAAATATGGACATGTGGTGCTAGGTTCGGTCAACTCATAAAAATGAGGCTAGCGTTATTTTCTTAATCCAATCTTTTAGATACTAATTCCTAGAATATTAACTAACATAAGTTAAGTGTTAATAGTTAAAATTATGAAAAAAATCCTCTAATCAACTAGGTTAGGGTTTCGGCCATAAGGGCTAAAATAGGCTAGAAAATTCTTTTGAGTTCAATCTCTTGGATTTGGATAATACAAATACTAGAGATCTCAAATCAAACATTATATTTCACAAAGAAAAGCAAAATCAACAAACCCTTTTTCATGCAAATTTCGGCCAAGCAAGGAAAATAGGTTTATGAGTTTCTTTTGATTTCAAGCTTCTAGATCTAACTACTATAGATATTAGAGAGTTCAAATCAAGTGTCATATTTTAAAATTGAACAAAACTTCATTTGCCTAAAACCACATAGGTTCGACCTCAATAAGAAAAGTAGGGAGGAAAATTATTTTTATTACATGATTTTAGATGATGAAAGTAGAAGACATATTAAGATCATAGAAAATTGGTTTCACATTAAAATGATTTTTCTACAATTTTCTAGAATTATTTGAAGTTCTAGACCTAAGAAATTGAAACATGATGATCGTGACTTGAATCAACAAAATCAATGAAGAACATGATGTTTATTGATTAAGGGAAGTAAGATATACCTCTTAGATGTTGAGAAATTGAAAAGAAAAGGCCAAGTTCTTCACAAAAATTAATTATGGTGTTCTCTAGAAAATGAGAGAAAATGAGAGATAAAGTTGATGAAGTAGGAAAATGTGTGAGAATAGCCTAAGTGTGGGGGTGGGCTGCGGCTAAATGAGTGTGTGAGGGAGTGAGGAATTGTTTAATCTTAAATTAGAACCATGGTTGAGTTTAATTGACCAAGGTTAAGTCAGAAAATAATATAATAACTTAACTATGGTTAATGGTAACTTAACTATGGTTAATAGTAATCATGGTTAGAAAAATATGTGGTCTAGAATTGATGAGAGGTGTGGCTGATTTTGAGCCATAAAATAGGAGGAAGAAGCCAAATTGACTTTGTCTTGCCTTAACCATGGTTAAAAACTAACTAGGATATGTTAAGTTAAGCTTGATGGCATTTTGGTCATTTTACCTGAAAACTCATAATTCCTAGCATCAATTGCTTCATAATTTCTTGGTGAGTCATCCCATAGCTCACTTCCTCTGCTGTCTCGTTCTATCTCTGTCGTTCCGTTTCCGATTTCGTCGGTTCCCCGATTAGGGTTTTACACCCGTATAAAAACAAAATATTTCGTTTTCGATTGAAAATTTTCAAAATCACCAAACTCATTGAAAATATGATTTAAACATAAACCATTTCGTTCACGAGTCAAAATTAGGTTTTCTGATCATTGAAATCTTACTGTCAGTGAAAACACCGACCGTTTTCCGTTCAGATTTTCACCAAAATTCGTCCGAATAAACATAAAATTTATTTCTGATCAGAAATTTGGAAACTAGAAATCCTCACGGACAAAATATAAAAAATCTACAATTTTTCAGTTTCGGGTCAAATTAGGGTTTTCTGCCGGTATAAAATTATATTGTCAGTAAAAAACGCAGACCGGTTTCCGTCTGAGTTTTAAACCCAAAATTTCACCGTAACCTTCTGCCGTAAGATAAAGTATGAATATGATTTTGTTTTATACAAAATCATTTTCTTGGTCTCATATAAAAATATAATTAAATATATTTTTACTGTTAAAACAACGTAATTAAAAACAGGTTGTTATAGTTCTTGCCTCTTTCTCTCTTATAACATGAGAAAAACAACTACTTAAATAATGAAACTAGTTGATCCTATTATTGACTTTTAGAAAAATTAGTTGTTCCTCCCATTTTGATTTAATAAATAACCACTTTTTAATTTTATCATACTCTAATTAAATTATGTGTAAGTCAAATTCTTTTTATCCATATAGCATTACTTAATTGAAAAATCCATACTAATATGATTTTTTCCAAGTAAATTGATACAAACTACTTAACAATGTTAACATAGATAGTTCCCCCACAATTACTTGAATGACCTCGAATGAAGAAGGAAGTGGCAGAATATGTCTAGTCCTGCTTGGTGTGTCAGAAAGCAAAGATTGAACACCAAATGCCAGCGGGATTACAACATTGCAATGGACTTTGTGTCAGGTTTCCCTAAGATACAAAAGATTATGATGCAATCTGGGTGATCATTGATAGGTTAACGAAATGTGCTCATTTCTTGCCGATCAATCAGAAGTTCTCTTTGGAAAAGTTAACCTAGTTGTACATCAAGGAAGTAGTGAGGTTGCATGGTGTGCCACTGTGTATAATTTCAGACAGGGATCTGAGATTTACTTCAAGGTTTTGGCAGAGCTCAAAAAGTGCATTGGCAACTAAGTTACGGATGAGTTCGGCTTATCATCCTTAGAGAGATGAACAGTCGGAAAGGACAATCCAATCTTTGGAAGATTTATTAAGAGCGTGTGTGCTGGACCACACAGGAAGTTGGGATGAGTTTCTTCCACTGATTGAGTTTACGTACAACAATAGTTTCCATTCGATTATTGGCATGGCACTGTTCGAAGCACTGTATGGAAGAAAGTGTAGGACACCGCTCTATAGGTATGAATATGGTGAGAGTCAGTTGATTGGATCGGAGGTGGTACAACGTGTGACACCCGGGGCTGACGAGGGAGGGGAGTGGTCGTCGGTGCAAGAAGGCATGGATAAGGAGCGGCTCCTGGCAGGCTTCTAGGCAGAGGGACACACACTGAAATGAGAGGGATCCTGAGACTGTGCAGGTATGGGACTATACAGGGGAAGATGGCTTATATGAAATGATTGGTACTACCTATACTAACAACACATATTCTTTTCAGGAGCCCATCACTAAAAGAACTCCACAGTTAAGCGTGCTTGACTTGGAGCAATTCTAGGATGCATGACCTCCTGGGAAGTTTTCCTAGGAAGCGTGTGAGTGAGGACAAAGAACGTTGAAAAGACTCGTGTTGGTTTGTGGGGATAGTCGTCAATCCATAAAAAAGCCAGAGATGTTACAAATGGTATCAGAGCAGCACCTCTTCCAGTACGGTGTGGTTCTTGGACGAACCAAGCAGAAGCTGGTGGGCATGTGACACCTGGGGCTGACGAGGGTGGGGAGTGGTCGTCAGTGCAAGAAGGCACGGACAAGGAGCGACTCCTGGCGGGCTTCTAGGCGGAGGGACACATGAATGAACCGATTACACACTGGAATGAGAGGGATCCTGAGACTGTGTAGGTATCGGACTATACAGGGGAGGATGGCTTATATGAATTGATTGGTACTGCCTATAATAACAATATGGATCTTCTTTTCTGGATCCCATCACTTAAGAACTCCACAGTTAAGCATGCTTGACTTGGAGAAATTCTAGGATGGGTAACCTCCTGGGAAGTTTTCCCAGGAAGCATGTGAGTGAGGACAAAGAATGCTGAAAAGACCGGTGTTGGTTTGTGGGGACAGTCGTCAATCCATAAAGCAGCCAGAGATGTTACACAACGAACAACTGAGCAAGTTAAGAAAATTAGGGAAAAGATGAAAGCGACAGCAGATAGGCAGAAGAGCTACAACAATAAGAGGAAAAGGCCATTGGAATTCCAGGAAGGCGACCATGTTTTCATGAGGGTCACTCCAAGAACTGGAATAGGAAGGGCAATCAAATCCAGAAAGCTTACACCTCGTTTCATAGGACCTTTTCAGATTCTTCGCCGAATTGGTCCAATAGCCTATCAAATAGCCTTACAGCCCAATCTTTTAAATATCCATGATGTTTTTCATGTATCTAAGCTTCGTAAATACCATCCTAATCCGTTTTACATCTTAGAGATCGAATCATTCCAAATAAGAGAGAATCTTGAGTACGAGGCTTTACCAGTATGGATCGAGGATAAGAGGATACAAGAACTTCGTGGAAAGAAGATTCCATTGGTTAATGTTGTGTGGGATGCTGTTACAGGGGATGCCACATGGGAAAGGGAAGCAGACATGCAACAACGGTATCCGCAGTCGTTTGTTTCAGGTAACTTAATTTAAATTTCGGGGATGAAATTTATTTTAAGGGGGTAGTAATGTAACACCCCGTTTTCTCGATTAAGGAATCCGACAAGGATTAAGAGTGCATGAAACCTTAATCTTGTTTGTTAAGTGTTAATGAGTCGGTGTATCAAGTTTAAAGTCAATTGGAGTTAAAACGGACTCAGTGTATCAGAACGGGAGAAATTGGACAACCGACACAAGTCAGAATGCTTAAACGCTACATGGTGGGCGCTCAAGTGTTCTGGGGTCTCAGACATGTGGCACCACGTGTCAAATGCGTGACATGTGGCCTGAGTAGCATGCAACGCTCAAGCGTGGCTGGGCCAGCGCTGGGGTGGTGGGCGCTCAAGAGCCCAATGCTGATCCCACCTACCCCCACTTTCTTCATCTCCACCGACTTGCATGCGAAAATCATTTATCCTCTTCGACTCAAACAAGCTAGAGAGAGACCAGAGCTCATTATTGAGAGATAAAGCTTGATTTCGGGAGATTCGCTCGTTCGTTTTCGATTCCGACTTCGAATACACATTCAGGGTAACGAACACGTCATATACCCGCCTTCAATCTCAAGAGGGGGGGGGGGGGGGTGAATTGAGATCTTAAATTTTTTGAGAAATTGTAAAAATATAAAGAAAGAGGAAATCAGACAATCAGTTTATACTGGTTCAATCACTCCCTTGAGTGACCTACATCCAGTCCCCACAATACATTTGTGAGTATTTTCCACTAAAGCAAATCCAAGCTTTATAAACTTGAGCACTTTTCACTTGGGATCCCCCACCCTTGTGCAAGAGCCTCTAAATCAAACCAAGGGATACCTCACCCTTGTTAAAATAACAAACTAAAGAGATTCCTCACTCTCTTTAACCAACAAAATCAAGCAAAAAGGATTACAAAGAAGAATACCTCAAAAGGTTGAATCAATAGCCTCAAATCTTGATCTCAAGAGTGAAAGATTGATTAATGAGGTTAGAGTTGTTGTTCAAATGTTCTAAGAGTAGTAACCTAAGGTTTTCGGAGCTACTGTAGTGTATTTATAGTGATGGGTGAAAATATGACCGTTTTGCATAGCTATCACACATTTTCAGCACCAGAAATCACTATTCTACGACGTATAATCAATTATGAGAAATCTTATAATCGATTGTATGGGCCAAAAATAATCTGTTATGACCTAACAGATAATCAATTATCAGCTTTCTGCCAGAAATGAAAAGTTCAAAAGATAATCAATTATGGGCTTCCTGATAATCGATTATAAGCCTTCTGTTTGCTGTTGAGTTTTCCAGAAGCCAATAATCGATTATGGGTCTCATGATAAAGGATTATATAAGTTCATTTAACACAAAAATGATGTTTTTCAACCTTAAGGACATTCTTAACTATTATGAAAACCAATTTTGACCTTTAGCTCATTTAATAGATTATTGAAATCATTTTTCCAAGTTTTTGAAAAACCTTAAGCCCATTTTCAATTTTAAAACCAATTTTAGTTATTTCAATTTTACTGGCCAATCCTACACTTGATGTTGGTCGTGGCAACCATAACCCAAGAAGGGGGGGGGGGGGGGGGGGTGAATTGGTAATTTTCGTCCCCTTTTTATGACCTAGACTAACTTTTGAGAAATTGTAAAAAGATAAAAGAAGAGGAAATCACACAATCAATTTATACTGGTTCAATCACTCCCTTGAGTGACCTACATCCAGTCCCCACAATACATCTGTGAGTATTTTCCACTAATAATCAATTCAAACTTTACAACACTTAGAGCACTAACCATCTCGTGCAAGAGCCTCAATACTACTCACCAAAGGGATACCCCATCCTTTGGACTTAAGGATACCTCACCCCACGATTTTCTCTCAATACAAGAAGGATACCTCACCTTCTTCTTCGAAAGAGATTCCCCACCCTTTTACAAAGAGCCCTCTTCACTTGGGATACCTCACCCTTATGCTAGAGTCTCCAAATCTACTCAAGGGATACCTCACCCTTGTTATAGATCAAACTAGAGAGATTCCTCACTCTTTTTAACCAATACAAATCAAGCAATAAGTGATTACAAAGAAGAATACCTCAAAAGTTTGAATCAATACAAGTTGAAGCACTATGACTCTTGTGTAGGATTGGCTCAAATCTTGATTTCAAGAGTGAAAGGTTGAATCTTGAGGTTAGAGATGTTGGGAAAGTGTTCTTAGAGTGTTAACCTAGAGTTTTTTGGGCTACTATAGAGTATTTATAGTGGGGTTTCAAAATATAGCCGTTTTGCATAGCTGTCACGCATTTTCTGCACCAGAAATCACTTTTTCGCGACTGGTAATCGATTACAGACGTACTGGTAATCGATTACGAGCTGTCAGTTTGAAATACTGAGTTTTCCAAAAAGCTAGTAATCGATTACGGGAGTCTGGTAATCGATTACCACTGATACTTTTAAATATTGATTTTTCCAGAAAGTGGTAATAGATTACAGGAGTTCGGGTAATTCAATTACGAGTTGTTCTTTTATCAGAAAAATGATATTTTTCAATCTAAAGAACATTCTAACACTTATGAAAAACAATTTTCCAATTCTTTGAAAAACCTTAAGCCCATTTTCAATATTAAAAACAATTTTTAATTAATTCAATTTTAATAGCCAATCCTACACTTGAATCTTACAAATAATCCTAAGACCAAACTTAAGCTATATACCCTTGAAGTTCTTCTCTTGGTCTTGAATTATCTTGCCTTGATCTTGCACTTTCATTATCTCAATTAATTGTTTCAATTTTGTTTCTCATCATCAAAATTAATTTCCTGAAAGTACATAGCATCCACATTCTCCCTCTTTTTGATGATGACAAATCAATATTGAGATTTTTGAAAAACTTAGGTGGGAGGTTAGTCTCAAACATCATAAAAAATATAATCAGAGTTGTAAGCGCATATGAGAGGCATGAAGCGTAAAAACTCCCCCTCACTAAGTGCATATTTCAACGGGGTTTAGAAAATAAATATAACATTTATAGCTCCCCCTTACTTAGTGCCATATAATAAGGATATGAAAATTAATTTCAATGACAGAAGAAATGGCATTTAAGTCACTTTGCATTCAAAGAGTTTTCAAGTTCAAGTGCATTGAGAAAATGGCATAACTATGTTTTTCCAAACATGCAAATATATCCATTCAACCATATCCATTTTCCAAGCATACTCATACCCTATACATCTCCCCCTTTTTGTCATTATCAAAAAAATGGTTTTCAATATTTAGCAACAACCACAGTCATCCACATTGTTTAGCATAAAGTGTTCATATAAAGTGATTCATTCACCACGTAAACTTAAATCACCAAGAATCAATGTGTGATAAGATTTGTCAATTTATGCCAATGATCCTACTTTTCTCTCCCCCTTTTTGTCATAATAAAAAAAATGTAATAGGGCAAAGAGAACCCGACAAATCTAGTAAGGCTATATCATCCAAATTTAATGATCAATCATCAAAGATGCAAGCATTATAAGTGCATTTCAAGTGGATTCTCAAAATTCCAAATAATTTTCATATTTGTCCAAAATCCAACATATGACAATATATGCACAATAAATGTCAATTCATTAACAATGGTTGGTTATCCATCAATCAAAATAGCATTCATACCATTTGTTTAATAATTTATTCAATTATGAATCAACACATCACAATGGCAATCAAATATGCCAACAATGTCAACAAAGTAATGCAACAAGATAGTTTGTTTGACAGTAGATAATCCAACAAGATTGTCCATTCAACACATTAATTCAAGCATTGCACAAAGATTACAACAAATAAATGATTTAGCAATATAGTTTGTAAACAAAACTCATTTTGCTATATTCACACTCTCCAAATTGCATCACTCAATAGGATACTCCATAACAAGACAACATATTAATGCACTCAACATTACATCCACATTTTGTAGCACTCACGAGCAACACTGACATAACACAATTATAAGATATCAAAAGATAGGCATTGCAATAAAATGTGGTCCAACATCCAATATGTGCAATCGAGTGATGATGCAACATAGAACATGCACATGGTGGCAAAGCCATAACATTTATCTCGCATTTACATTTGTCGGGTCATCAAATTTCATAGTTATGCTATGGTCCATACATTCATTGAGGCACAATACCAATATTTTCAATTTAAACTACCACATTTAGGCATAATCCAAACATCACGAAAATTGTATGACAATATTATACCTAATATAGTTCACATTTTAACATCCAATATGCATAGTCAAGAAACATCAACTCCAAGATATAGTAGCCACTGGACATTTCATTCACAATATCAATCCAAGTATGCAAGTTAACTTAATTTCCATTCACATTTGGTACCAATATGCAGTTAAAGTGGAAAGTTAAATGTGCATTTCATATTCATCCATTGTGCAAACATATTGAATATGCATGTTAAACTAAGTCAAAGAGAAAAGTGTAACAATCCATTTGATATAATCTTTCATTTAGTGCCAAAATGGTATGTCAGCACATAGAGGTAAGGTGTAGAGTCAAAGTATGGACTAGTTAAAGTGTCGTGAATTCGTGATACCATTTTCAAACGCGAGTGATCAAATATTTAATGTACAATAATTCAAGTCAAAACAACCAATGTGCTCAAGTTTTCATGAAATTCTTAAATTCAAGTGCTAAAGGTAAGTCAATAATAAGTTTAACATCAAGTCCAAGTGTGCAAGTGCAATAATGACTTTTTAGACTTTTATGCACCAATATTTTCATGTTTGATTTTGACACATGGTACTAAGGGACATCAAACATGTTATTATGTTTGTACTTTTGAAAGAAGACTATGCTTTTCATTATTTTAATCAAGCATTATCTTACTTGAATATATGCATGCATTCATTATATGATTCATATTTCATCAAACATAAACATTTTTCTACCAAACATAAAATGTAGCAAGCTAGTATCATCTTAATAATCATGTTAAAGGTATAGTTCCTTTCTAGCAATCTTAAGTTCAAGTTTTTACACGAAAACATTGTTTCTTCTGGACATTTCAGAATGCATTATATATGCATATCTTCAACAAGTTATTTCCACACATAAGTACATGTAGGAAAGTTTGAGGTTTTTGTTACCTAGGTCTTGAAGATCAGGAGGTAAGTTTTCCTTACTCATTGCTCCTTCTTTTGATGATTGATTTGCACTTTTACATGTGAGGAGCTTTTGTTAATGAGACTTCCCTTCTTTGAACATATTTTCATTCTCGTTCCTTGGCCATGGTTTCCTTGATTGCCTTATTCTAGTTTGACATAGTTGTTCAAACTTTTGCTTTATTGATAGTTGCTTTGTTGAGAATGAGAGGCTTCTTTCTTGGCACCTTCTCTTTTCCTAGACCACTTTGCTTATTGTTTTGCAATATTCCCTGCATATCATAAGTGGTAAAGACTCCTTGGTACCCATATCAATTTGGGTCCTTAGTAATTAGTGGATAAATATTTAGTCCCTTTAGGCACCCAATCAAGTTCATTTTTCATAGCATGATCTTTTCTCTAGAGGTACAAAAGAGATATGTGACCACAGTTTCCATAATAATTACATTCTCTGAAAATTGACACCAATATTCTTTGGCTTGTCATGAAAATTATATTTTCTAAAAATTACACTCATATTCTCATGACCACTATCATTCTCATTCACTTTATTTAAAGTATGGAATCAATTTCACCATGAGTATGATATGATTTCTCAACTTGATATTCAACGTTGATGCAACCTTACAACATATTGAATTTTCAAAACACATGCTTTTCACCATTTAAAGTGGCGTAATCATCCTTTAACTTCTTAAAATGAAAAGGATGAAACATTTTGCAAGTAGTTTGAATTTATCATTCTCTAAACCCACTATCTCATCATACTAAGTATGCATTTGACAGTTCGATTTTCATATAATTGAGTTTAGCACTATTTGTCTCCAAGTTTGTTTGAGCCATGTCATATTCCTATGATAATCATTTAAATTTCCCCTTTTTGTAGAATGATTTGTTCATGGCCTTAATATTTTGATTTATGATTATCTACTGTGGATTTCACAAGACATAGATTTTTGACAACTTTAAGTGCTACAAGTCCTTTCTATCTAGTCTAAACACTTAAGATTCAATGATAGTTAAGCTCAAATTTGAACCATATGAAATATTCATCATGACAAGCAAATCAATACTCAATCACAAATATGATATTATATGATTTTTCTTTGGACATATGCACAACTAACAATCATGCTTTACATAACATAGACACATGGACAATTGCTAGCGAGATATTTTTAAGCAGTGTGATTTAACTAGAGATGGTCTAATCATGTTTGCAACATTCAAATTTAAGTTTGTAAAATAAACACATGAACATTTTATTTTCTTATTTATAAAAGGTAAGGATTTTGTTACCTTGATTCTTGAACTCACAATATTGTCCTTTCTTACCCATTGTCTCTTCTTGTGAAGATTGACCTTTGCAAATTTCATATTGTTCTTATGAAAATCTTTCATCAAGGGACTTTTGTTTCTTTTGTCAATAATTGCAATCTCGATTTTGGGAAGCACTTTCCTTGATGAAGTCTCTTCTCTTTGACCAAATCGTCCATCCTTTTGCAATCTTTCCTGCATATTAGAGATGGTAGAGGGACTTTTTGGTGCCCATTTCAACATGGGTCCTTGGGGGTTAGTGAATGAGAATTTCTTAAGAACCCATACCCATTTATTTCTAACATAATAATTTTTCCTATAATGGCACATATGAGAAATATGACCTTTACGATTACAATAATTGCAAATTATAGATGAAGGCTTGGTCTTTTTGAGATCATCATAGAAAAACTTTAACTTTTTAGATTGTTGACATTTCAAAATATTTTTTTTCAAAAACGTTGTTCGAATTTCCATGAAAATAGTGTTGCTTCCCTTGTTACTAGCATTCACGGAATTAGAACAGGTAAATTTGTCAACTTTGTTATATCTAGAAGAAAAGTCCTCAACTTGATTTTTAAAAATACAATTTTCACAAGTAGTTGAGGTTTCACAATTTATAGAATTTTCCTCATAAAGAAAAGTATGATCATCTTTCAAGTTCTCAATTCCAATTTCAATGGATGATATCTTTTCCAAGGAATTCAAGTTTTCTTTTCTAAATTAATCAAGCCATCAAACACATCATCATATGTATTTTGTAATCTATCATACAAAGGACTATCAACATTAGCATTATTTACCTCAAAGTCCTTTTGAACCATGTGGGTTGTTGACTGTACATAGGAATGATCTTTCTCCTCATTTTTGTTCATCAATGCTTCAAGAGGTTGTTCCTTTTCTTCTTCAACTCGAACATTATCATTGTCAAGAAGAGTTGTGCTTCTTCCATCACATTGAGCATCTACTTGAGGGCAATTTTCAAGACATGTTTCCCTCAATGACTTTTACTCTTCTTACTTTTTATTTATACTTTCATCCAAAAAATCATTGTTAGCAAGATAAGTAGCATCAAGTATATTCATTATATCCTTCGCACAAGAGCAATCCTTAATTCTAGAATATGCATCATCATTCAAACTATTTCTCAAAATTTGCATCGCTTTAATATTTAAGGAAAAACAATTTTCATCAAATTCGTTCCATTGTGATTTGGGTTTGGAAATAAAGCCATTTAGCACAATATCCGACAAATCAAAATCTATTTCTTCCATAAAAATTTCTATTCTAGCTCTCCAATAAACAAAATCCACACCATCAAAATATGGTGGTTTATATAAATCACAAAAATTCATTTTTTTAAATAAATAAATAAAAGGAGGCTTTTAAGGTTCCCGGAAAAAATGATCTTTTATTCTAAGTTGTTAAGCTTTTAACCAGAGCCGAAGCTATGATACCACTTGTTGGTCGTGGCAACCATAACCCAAGAGGGGAGGGGGGGGGGGGGGGGGGGTGAATTGGGTTTATAAAATTTTCGTCCCTTTTTTGTGACCTAGACTAATTTTTGAGAAATTGTAAAAAGATAAAAGAAGAGGAAATTACACAATCAATTTATATTGGTTCAATCACTCCCTTGAGTGACCTACATCCAGTCCCCACAATACATTTGTGAGTATTTTCCACTAATAATCAATTCAAACTTTACAACACTTGGAGCACTCTCCACTCGGATACCCCACCTCGTGCAAGAGCCTCAATATTACTCACCAAAGGGATACCCCACCCTTTGGACTTAAGGATACCTCACCCCAAGATTTTCTCTCAATACAAGAAGGATACCTCACCTTCTTCTTCAAAAGAGATTCCCCACCCTTTTACAAAGAGCCCTCTTCACTTGGGATACCTCACCCTTGTGCTAGAGTCTCCAAATCTACTAAAGGGATACCTCACCCTTGTTACAGATCAAACTAGAGAGATTCCTCACTCTCTTTAACCAATACAAATTAAGCAATAAGTGATTACAAAGAAGAATACCTCAAAAGGTTGAATCAATACAAGTTGAAGCACCATGACTCTTGTGTAGGATTGGCTCAAATCTTGATTTCAAGAGTGAAAGATTGAATCTTGAGGTTAGAGATGTTGGGCAAGTGTTCTTAGAGTGTTAACCTGTAGTTTTTTGGGCTATTACATAGTATTTATAGTGGGGTTTCAAAATATAGCCGTTTTACATAGCTGTCACGCATTTTCTGCACCAGAAATCACTTTTTCCCGACTGGTAATCGATTATAGATGTACTGGTAATTGATTACGAGCTGTCCGTTTGAAATACTGAGCTTTCCAGAAAGCCGGCAATCGATTACGGGAGTCTGGTAATCGATTACCACTGATACTTTTAAATATTGATTTTTCCAGAAAGTGGTAATAGATTACAGGAGTTCGGGTAATTCAATTACGAGCTGTTCTTTTATCAGAAAAATGATATTTTTCAATCTAAAGAACATTCTAACACTTATGAAAAACAATTTTCCAATTCTTTGAAAAACCTTAAGCCCATTTTCAATTTTAAAAACAATTTTTAATTAATTCAATTTTAATAGCCAATCCTACACTTGAATCTTACAAATAATCCTAAGACCAAACTTAAGCTATATACCCTTGAAGTTCTTCTCTTGGTCTTGGATGATCTTGCCTTGATCTTGCACTTTCATTATCTCAATCAATTGTTTTACTTTTGTTACTCATCATCAAAATTAATTTCCTGAAAGTACATAGCATCCACACTTGAATCTTACAAGTAATCCTAAGACCAAAATTAAACTATATTCCCTTGAAGTTCTTCTCTTGGTCTTGGATGATCTTTCTTTGATCTTGCACTATCACTTTCTCAATCAATTGTTTTCCTTTTGTTGCTCATCATCAAAATTAATTTCCTGAAAGTACATAGCATACACATTCTCCCCCTTTTTGATGATGATAAAATAATATTGAGATTTTTGAATAACTTAGGTGGGAGGTTAGTCACAAATGTCATATAAAATATAATTAGAGTGGTAAGCGCATATGAGAAGCATGAAGTGTAAAAACTCCCCCTTACTAAGTTCATACATCAATGGGTTTTAAAAAGAAGTTTAAAATTTAGATCTCCCCCTTACTTAGTGCCATAATAAGGAAATTAAAATTAGTTCCAATGACACAAGAAATGCCATTTAAGTCACTTTGCATTCAAAGAATTTTCAAGTTCAACTGCATTGAGAAAATGACATAACTACGTTTTTCCAAACATGCAAATATATCCATTCAACCATATATTCATCCCTATCTTCATCCAAATTCATTCAAATATATTTTTGTCTATTTCAGGCGAATAATCCTTCCAATTGTCATTCAACTATCCATATTTTCATTCCAGTCTATTTCCATTCAATCAAATCAATTATGGATTCATACATGTCCATTCATTCATATCAATTATTCTAGCATCTAGATATTCATCCAAATGTATCTATTTCATACAAAAATAATCCAATGCATATAACAACAATCTATCCAATGCATATCTCTCCCCCTTTTTGTCATTATAAAAAAATGTCTAATTATTCAATAATGGCATCTACCATTCAAAAGTATGCAATAATCCACGATCATCCACATTCCATATCATATTCACATTTTCTTGACCAAATCACACAATGTAATAATAACATAATGCATCCAAGCAAATTTAAATTGCCATCATTCAAACATGAAAAACCAAAGGTATCAATGTCACAAACATCCATAGTCATAAGTCCTAGATAATTAAACTAGTTGGCCTTAAAAAAGTCTTAGACCATAGAAAAATAAGAGTACAACCAAGTTCAAATGCTAACATCCAAACAACATGAGATGAAAAACATAGAAATCCAGATAATCAGGCTATCAATTGAAGAACTCATCCCCAGGTGGTACAGACGTATCATCCGGAGCAACAAAGTCATCATGAGAGGAACTGCCACGTTGTCGCTCAAGACGATCAAAGTGCTCTCGTATCTCTAGGCGCATCTCCCGCATCTTAGTGAATATCCTCTCCAAAGGATCAACACTTGAGGAGCCTTCATCTTGGTTCCCTCTAGCATCTCTATTTGCAGCTTGGTTCCTCCGGTCATCTCTATCTTTAGCTTCCTTAAGCCTTCGCTCTAATTCTTCAAGAGACATATTTGAAGTCCATTATTCATTAGAGACCGAGCCAAGGTAGGGATAAACCCAATCACCATCTATCTGCTTCATTTTCATGTGATTTATAGAACCAGCAGTGAACAATGTGTGTGATATTTCTATTTTGATTTTGATTACACCCTACAGTGGAACACTGAAGTGTTCCAAAATTCGAGTGATATGCAGAGCATATGGCAGATTTGTCCCTTTCTTGATTTTGGCTTCATTCATATGATATGCAACAAGGTGTGCCCAATTAACTCGCCTTTGGGTTTTAATGATCCACATCAACAAGATTTGGTTGTGATTAACTTGGCATAATTCTCATATTTTGGAATGAGAATATGCACGATACTGTAGTGAATCAGTCTATTCTGAACAGTGAGTGATTTAGCTAGAATGGGTTTGGTGAAACCAGCCTCTAAGTGCTTGAAGCTATCAAGGACCTTGTCAGAATTAAAATCAGTCCAATGCGCGGGGGGTTTAAAATCAAGACATATATCCCCATCAGTGGGAAGATTTACAATATTCCCAAATTCTTCTAGGGTCATTTCTATCTTAACCCCGTTGACTTCAGATATCAACAGACCAACATCTTTTATAAATCTTAGATTGGTATAAAAAGCTTTGATTGGTTCCTCATAATATGGACCATTGAATTTCATATAATCAACAAGGTCTAGTTTTGCCAGTTTGTCAAAAAAATGGAACCCAATTTGCTTCCAAAACAAATCATAATCTAATACCATAGGCTTGTCTAGACTCCTAGTAGCAAAATTTTCCTTAAAATTGTGGTGCTGGATATTTGAGGTAAAGTATTTACCTACGAGAGAAACTGCCCGAGGTGTCGGAGTTGGAGCTTGCTCTTGTGGTGGCTCAGATGATTGTCCCTGCTCTGTGGATGACTTCTTTCGTTTGTTTGGGGGTTTGGAAAACCCAAAAGACTTCTGATTTGGCATGATTGAGTGTGTGGGTAGTGATAGCTATGAGAAAAACAGAAGATTGAAGGGTGAATGAGAGGAAGGAGGCGTGGTTTTGGAGGATTTGAGTGATGGTGGCACGGTTGGAAGGGAAGAAGGTGAAGTTTGATGTGTGGGTAGTGATGAGGGTGGAGGAAATAGGTGAAAATGAAGGTTGAGGGGAGAAGAAGGTGGTGTATGCACGATTTAAGGAGATTTAATGGTGGAGGCGCGTTTTGGGTGGTGGTGGAGTGAAGAAGATGAAGTTTAGAGGTGTGGGTGATGATGAAAATGGAGGAAATGAAGGTTAAAAGGAGTGGGTATGAAGAAAAAATGGAGGTTTTGAGGGAGGAAGAAGGTGGTGCGCCAATTTGTCGGGAAGAAGGCAAGAGGCGCGGCTGAGATGTGAAGAATGTGGGTTTTGGGGCGTGCAGAAACCCTAAAATCACCTTTTATATCGCCATGTCGTAATCGATTATAGGGGGCCTAATAATCGATTATCGCGTGTCTGTCTTCTCTCATATTGTGCAGCTGAAGCTGGTAATCCATTACAGGCAGAGTGATAATCGATTATCTGCCTTCAGTTTTGTGCTGGCCAGAAGCTCAATAATCGATTTTTGGAGCCAGATAATCGATTATTTCTATAAGATTTCCACAGAACACAGTTTTTTGACACATCTTTGGTCTTACAATCCTATGCTTTTATGTTTATGACTTGAAACTCAATTTCAACCAATACTTTTGTGAGTTGTGTGACATTCTAACTATGAAAACCAAACCAAAAATCAATCACAAATCACATTCCAAATTATTTTCAAACAATCAAACCAACCAATTTTACCAAGTTCCCTTCTAATATAGAAAAAGCTTTCTTTTTGCAAGGGTTTGGTGAAAATGTCCACTAATTGCTTAGATGATTAAACAAACTCAAGCACACAATAACCTTTTAAAACATGATCTCTAATAAAATGGTGCCTAATTTCTATGTGCATAGTCCTAGAGTGTTGAATTAGGTTCTTAGTGAGGTCGATTGCACTAGTATTGTCACATTTAATGGAAATGTGATCAAGAACTACTCAATAATCTAGAAGTTGTTGCTTCATCCATAGGATTTTAGCACAACAACTCCTTGCTATAACATATTCCGCTTCAACAGTTGATAATGCCACACTAACTTGTTTCTTGCTATACCTAGATACTAATGCATTTCCTAACAAGTGGCATGTCCCGCTAGTGCTCTTCCTATCCAATTTGCATCCGGCAAAATCGGAGTCGGATTAACCAACCAAACTACAAGTGGCTCCCTTGGGGTACCACAAGCCCACATTTTGTGTTCCTATTAGGTATCTCATTATCCTTTTTACTGCAGCTAAGTGTGATTCTTTAGGATTAGCTTGATATCTAGCACACATACATACACTAAACATGATATCCGGTCTACTTTTAGTTAAATAAAGGAGTGAGCCAATTATACCTCTATATTTGCTTAATTCTATGGGTTTACCTCCTTCATCTTTGTCAAGAAAACATAAAGTGCTCATTGGGGTGGCCATTTCTTTTGCCTTATCCATGTCAAAGCACTTGAGCAACTCCTTGCAATATTTGGATTGGTTGATGAAGGTTCCCTCTCTTGTTTACTTGATTTGCAACCCAAGAAAGAAGTTGAGTTCACCCATCATGGGCATCTCAAATTCATTCTGCATAATGTTAGCAAACTCCTTGCAAAGCAAGTCATTAGTAGCACCGAATATTATGTCATCCACATAAATTTGAATAAGCAAGATATCATCTTTTGAGGTTTTGATAAAAAGAGTTGTGTCAACTTTGCCTATTTCAAAACCTTGTTTTAGTAAAAACTTGCTTAATATTTCATACCAAGCTCTAGGAGCTTGTTTCAATCCATAAAGTGTCTTTTTAAGTTTATAAACCTAATTAGGCTTTTCATAACTTTCAAATCCAAGTGGTTGTTGTTCAACATAAACTTCTTCTTGGATAAAACCATTTAGGAAAGCACTTTTAACATCCATTTGGTAAATTTTGAAATCTATGATAGATGCAAATGTAAGCAACATGCGAATGGCTTCTAATCTAGCTACAGGGGCATAAGTTTCCTCATAATCAATTCCTTCTTCTTGGTTGTATCCCTTTGCTACTAGTCTAGCCTTGTTTCTAACAATTATTCCGGTTTCATTTAATTTATTTCTAAATACCTATTTCGTTCCTATGATTTGTTGGCTTCCAGGCTTAGGGACAAGTTCCCAAACATCATTTCTTTCAAATTGATTTAATTCCTATTGCATAGAAATAGTACAATGTTCATCTATTAATTCCTCATCTATAGTTTTAGGCTCTATTTGAGAAACAAAGGCAAGATGAATACATGCATTTCTAAGAGAGTTTCGAGTAGTTACCCCTTGTGTTACCTCTCCAATGACATTTTCAAGTGGATGATACCTTGAAGTTCTCCATTCTCTTGGTAGTTCTTGGCTTGTGCTTGCTTCTTCTTCTTGTTGAGGTGGACTTGGTGGTTGCTCCTTCTTTTTATTATCTTCCTTTTGCTCATAAAGATAAACATTATCCATAGCATCTACAAGATCATCAATATCCTTTCTCAACCTCTTGGGGTTAGACTCTTCAAATGAAACGTATACAGATTCCTCTATGGTCATGGTTCTTTTATTATATATCCTAAAAGCCTTGCTTGTTAGTGAATATCCTAGGAAGATGCCTTCATCGGCTTTTGCATCAAATTTACCTAAGTTATCTTTCCCATTGTTTAACACAAAACATTTACATCCAAAAATGTGCAAGTGTGCAATGTTTGGTTTTCTACTTTTGTAAAGCTCATATGGGGTTTTATTTAATATTGGCCTAATTAAAACTCTATTCATAACATAACAATAAGTACTTACAGCATCGGCCCAAAAATATTTTGGAAGTTCATGATCATTGAGCATTGTTCTTACAAGTTCCTCCAATGATCAATTCTTCCTCTCAGCAACTCCATTTTGTTGAGGTGTCCTTGGTGCTGAAAAGTTGTGCTCAATCCCATATTCTTCACAAAAGCTCTCAAATTGTTCATTCTCAAATTCTCCACCATGGTCACTTCGAATTGAAACAATTTTGAGCTCCTTCTCATTTTGTATGCTCTTTGCAAGTATTTTGAATGCCGTGAATGCATCAATCTTGTGAGCTATGAAGAGAGTCCATATGTATCTTGAGTAGTCATCTACTATGACCAAGCATAGTAGTTCCCTCCAAAGCTCATTGTTCGTGAGGGGCCAAACAAGTCCATATGTAATAACTACAAAGGCTTGTTAGTAGTCACAATATTCTTAGATTTAAATGACACCTTGACTTGTTTTCCTTTTTAGCATGCATCACAAAGCTTATCCTTTTGAAATTTGATTTTAGGTAAACCAATAACTAAATCTTTTGAAACTAGCTTATTCAAGTGATCTATGTGAATGTGAGCTATTCTACGATGCCATAACCAAGAGTCTTCTTCTTTACTAACAAGACAACATGCATTATGAGATGAGACTTCATCTAGGCTAATCATGTATATGGTGTCTACTCTATTTCCTATCATCCTTATTTGCTTGCTATTTTTATCTTCAATTATGCAACTATTTGAACCAAAAATAACTCTATTTCCTCTATCACATAATTGACTAATACTAAACAAGTTATGTTTCAAACCTTCAACATACAATACATTATCTATGGATGTAAAGAAATCCTTACCAACTTTACCTATCCCAAGTATTTTTCCTTTGTTGTTGTTGTCACCATATGTCACATGACCACCTTTCTTTGATTTGTCCCCGGTCATGTGTCTAGAGCATCCACTATCAAGGTACCAATCGGCTCCATGTACCTTGAAGCACACCTACAAAACAAATTCATTGGGATTGTTTAGGCACCCAAATCTTGTTGGGTCCTTGTTGGTCAGCATGATAAAATGTTCCCTTAGGAACCCATATCTTTTTCTCACTTGTTTTCTTTCTAGCCGTGCAAATGGATGCGGTATGTCCCTTTTTAGCACAATAATAACATCTAGTAAAAGGACTAGTAGAAACCTTAGGTTTTACAAACATATTCTTAATTGATTTTTCATGCACAAGAGGTTTGTAACCTAAGCCCACTTTATCATAACATGCCTTTTGATTTCCAAGCAATGCATTTAGGTTATCTCTACCATTAGTGAACTTTTCTATCATGAATTGAAGGTCTTTAACTTCCTTCTCATACTTTATACATTTTTCACAAACATAATTTCCTTTAATGTAACCAAGACTATAGTTTTCCTTTTTAAGCTCCAGTCTTTCCCTAGTTAAGGCAATCACTTGATTTTGCAAATAACTAACGGTTTTCTTTGAATTATCTAAAGCCTTAGCTAACCTCATAGAATCCTTATGCAATTCTAAAACTGCATCATGCAATTCATCATAAGAATTAGTGGAAGAGTTAGATTCTACCTCGCTTTCTCTCTCATGATTAGTCATGAGACATAGTTGGTCTTCTTCACTATCAGAGCTATCCAATGAGTCCATGTCATTGTCCTCCCAAGCTATGTAAGCTCTCTTTCCTTTTTTTTTTCTTTGGAGTACTTCTTTTCAAACTTTGGTGATTTATTTTGCAAGTTGGGGCATTCCATCTTCATGTGTCCCGGCTTGCCACATTCATAGCATGTTGGAGGAGTTGAAGGATCTTCTTTGCTTGAGAACTTCTTTGGTGGAAAGCTCCTTCTTTGAAAATTCTTTTTCTTCATGAACTTCTTGAACTTTCTAACCAATAGAGCCATGTTCTCATCATCCTCATCTAACTCATCCTCATCATCATTTTCATCATTTTCATTAGTTGCATAGGAGGTTGATGCTTTAAGGGCTAAACCCTTCTTCTTCTTGTCTTTCTCTTCATGCTCCGCTAAGCGATTAAGCTCCAACTCATGTTCTTAAAACTTTCCAAAGAGAGTGGCCAAAGTCATAGTTGCTAGATTTCTTAATTCCGCTATTGCGATGACTTTGGGTTGTCAATCTCAACTCAAGCACCTAAGAATCTTGTTGATCAAATCTTCATTTGGAAGTATTTTCTCCATTGAAGCAAGTTGATTCACTATGTGAGTGAACCTCTTTTGCATCTCTTGAATACTTTCTCCTTGATTCATTGAAAAAAGCTCATATTCCCAGATCAAAGTGTTTGTTCTTGCTCTCTTGACTTCATTTGTGCCTTCATGTGTGACTAGAAGAGTGTTCCACATTTCTTGAGCCGTTTTACAATTTGAAACTCTAAAGAACTCATCCGAACTCAAAGCCGAAGTGATGATGTTCTTTGCACAGAGATTATACTGAACCTTCTTCTTTTCTTCTTCTGTCCATTCATCTATATTCTTGTTGAGAAAAAACCCATTTACCATATGAGTCGGAACGAAAGACCCATTTTCTACAGCATCCCGACATCCATATCCACTGCCTCAATGAAAATATTCATTCTCTCTTTCCAATAAGAATAGCCTTCACCATTGAAGGTCGAAGGACGACTAAGAGAAGCTCCCTCTTGGAGTTGCCAATTTGAAGCCATCTTTCTCTTGAAGCTGCTAGGCTCTTTAGATAAGAGTCTAGCTCTGATACCACTTGTTACCAAGTGGCTTCAATCTCAAGAGGGGGGGGGGTGAATTGAGATCTTAAAATTTTGTCCTATTTTTGTGACCTAGACTAATTTTTGAGAAATTGTAAAATGATAAAGGAAGAGGAAATCACACAATCAGTTTATACTGTTTCAATCACTCCCTTGAGTGACCTACATCCAGTCCCCAGAATACATTTGTGAGTATTTTCCACTAAAGCAAATCCAAGCTTTACAAACTTGAGCACTCTTCACTTGGGATCCCCCACCCTTGTGCAAGAGCCTCTAAATCAAACCAATGGATACTTCACCCTTGTTAAAATCACAAAGTAGAGAGATTCCTCACTTTCCTTAACCAACAAAATCAAGCAAAAAGGATTACAAAGAAGAATACCTCAAAAGGTTGAATCAATACAAGTTGAAGCACACCATGACTCTTATGTAGGATTGGCTCAAATCTTGATCTCAAGAGTGAAAGATTGATTAATGAGGTTAGAGTTGTTGTTCAAGTGTTCTAAGAGTAGTAACCTAGGGTTTTCGGAGCTACTGTAGTGTATTTATAGTGAGGGGGTGAAAATATGACCGTTTTGCACAGTGGTCATGCATTTTATGTACCAAAAATCACTTTTCTGCGACGTATAATTGATTATGAGAAATCCTATAATCGATTATATGGGCCAAAAATAATCTGTTATAGCCTGACAGATAATCAATTATCAGCTTTCTGCCAGAACTGAAAAATTCAAAAGATAATCGATTATGGGCTTCCCGATAATTGATTATAAGACTTCTGTTTACTGTTCTGAGTTTTCCAGAAGCCAATAATCGACTATGGGTCTCATGATAATTGATTATATAAGTTCATTTAACACAAAGGTGATATTTTTCAACCTTAAGAACATTCTTAACTATTATGAAAGCCATTTTTGACCTTTAGCTCATTTCATAAATTATTGAAATCATTTTTCAAGTTTTTGAAAAACCCTAAGCCCATTTTCAATTTTAAAACCAATTTTAGTTATTTTAATTTTAATGGCCAATCCTACACTTGAATCTTATAAGTTATCCTAAGACCAAACTTAAACTATATACCATTGAAGTTCTTCTCTTGGTCTTGGATGATCTTTCTTTGATCTTGCACTTTCATTTTCTCAATCCATTGTTTTCCTTTTGTTGCTCATCATCAAAATTAATTTCCGTAAAGTACATAGCATCCACATTTATGACATTGTCGGGACTCTGTCCATGTGGTCAGAGCTAATATCAGAGCACTGGGGAGCTCCATGGTGATCGAAGCAGCAGCTACTCATTTTGGAGGGGCATAGATTTCGAGGAGTTGACGTGCAGAATATGACTATCTAAGGTGGGGACAAAGTATCCAACACGCTGGGGAGGCAAGCATAGTATCGTATATTAAGTTGTATGCGTAGGGTGCCCTAGACCCTACTAGTTATCGAATAGCCTACGGTGATTAAATCCCTAGAGAAAATGCTTTAAACTGTACACAGGATTTGATTACGACAGGCTTATCGATGTTAGATTAATTTATTGATTTATAAGAATATGCCGAGGTTTCCTGTTTTACTGTTTTATATGGTGTATGGTTGTTATGCTGCTTAATGTGTGTTGTTTCCTATATGTCTGATGATGCTAGATGTGATGTTGACTATGTTTATATATATGATGATGTCGAGGTTAATGTTGAGATTATGTATGAAATGACGATGTTGAGGTTGTCTGATTGTCTGCTGTGCTGTTGGAAACCCTAGTTGACACCCTGTGGGTACTATAGTTGTCAATGTGATATAAGAGCGGTAAATGGGTACCGAGATGAGATTGTGGATGCCTAGTGCAATGTAATGCGTGTAAGTGAGTATTGGTACCGATGTCAACTTAGGTTTGTGTTGCATTGCATATTGCCAGTATGGCAAGCCGTGTCACTGGGAGTCATGCGAGGTTGGTGTATCCGGGTGAGGGTACGGAATGCAAGCGGGACGGTTCAGGGAACCTTGGGGATGTAGCCGGGTTCAGACCGACAATGGACAAAGGTTTGCATCAATTGTATAATGGTATCCGCTGGTACTCCACTATCTTGACATCTGGGCCCAGAGTGGAGTTGAGCTGATAAGGGGAAGCACCGTTATTGGTCATGGTGAGCGGAACTGTTATTAGGACAAACCAACTTACATTCTTTGGGCGATAGATATGCCCGAGATAGAGAGGGAGGGGGAGAGAGAGAGAATGTATGGGGGATTAGTATCCATAGTGTGAAAAATCGACTGACATGCATAGGAGTCTGACTCCTTAGAGGATTGATCCTAGATGTATAATCGAGGTTGACTATGACAATATGACTCGAGAGATGTTTGCCTTATGTGTTGGTTGTTGTTTGATAATATGCTTTACTGTGTTTCCCTATCCCTGTGTTTATGGTAGTGCCGATATTCTTATCTCCCTTCTTATCTTCTTTTCTTCTTCTCTTCTGTGTCTGTATCGTTTTGTCATATGAGCAGCAGCCATACGCCGACGGGCGTTTGGACTAAAGAACCGTCCGATGCATTACCTGTAGATGATTCTTCCGAGGGTCTAGACCCTGAGGATATTGAGATCGTATACCATGATGATCATGGATGGCAGGTCGACCACTCACAGTTCTTCATGTGTTACGTCGGCCCGATCATCATCTATGTTCGTCTAGGGATGACCTTTCTTCACTATGCTCGGTTCTTATCGGATCTTTCAGTGACTTCCCTTCAAGGAGATATGGTACCCGCCGCATCAGCATGAGTTTCTAGATGATGGATGGAACATGAGAGGCGATTCTGTGGTTTGAGATGGAGTCGGCAGAGTTTACAGAGGCAGGAGGAGGAGTACATAGACATTGCATCGCTATCATCGTTGTAGGGTCGTGATGAGTAGCGACGAGTCAGCATGGGAGCTTAGGATCAGGACTAGAGATGCTGGAGACTATCGTCGGGCTTTTGTTGAGGACAAGGGTAGTTCCAGACGCCCATATTGTCTATGATATGGATCGTCGGTAGCGTCTGCTAGTGAAGTGCCTGTGAGCATATCTTTATTTTGATTTTTGATGTATTTATGAGAGGCAGGCTGGTAGATGTTGTCTGTACTAGGTTTTCGTTATCTTTCTGTGACTAGCTTATGTTCTTTTCCTTTTTACCAGTTGTATAGCTACTAGGTTTACGACCCTTCTATTGGGGTCGACGACACTTGATGGATACTGTGTATATATGTCGTTTATCTTTTCTTTCCGTTGTGCATGTTTTACAAGTTTTAATTTTAATCGCTTCCGCAACGTATAATATTTTCGAATGTATAAACACGCTAATGCTAATAAATGGATTAAGGAATAGTTAATTAAGATGATTCTTTAATGGGACATCGGGGGGTGTCTCGGGATATCTCATATTTATAGAGAGGGAAATAATTGTGTAGATAGACTTGCAAACTTTGGTGTAATTAGCCAAGAATTTTTTTGGTGGGATAATGTTCCTAGTTTTATTAGGGAGGATTTCTTTCGAAATAGATTTGGATTGCCTAATTACAGATTTGGCTGATTTTACATGAGTTTTGGTTTATGTCCCCCCATGTCTTTTTTTGGTATTCTTTCTTTATTTTTCAATAAATTTTTGGCATGCTGTAGATGATTGTTAGGTCTGGGGGTGCCATTATAGTTGGGATGCCCTTTCCTGTAGTGATGCATTAGCATGTCAATAGCCTTTAGAAAAAAAAAAATCTCATTTTTAGGACCTAATAGATCTTGATGAAATTCAAATAGTGGATTTGATGTGTTTATCTACCACTTGAATAAAAGATCTAGGTGTCTAATCTTTGAATTTGTGCTTCTTTTTACTTGGAAATTCAATTACACCACTTGAATTGTTGAATATTTCCAAGTATTACACCAATGTTCATCAAATTGTTCATGATTGAAGGTTGATATTTGTAAATTCAAAATTCATATATTGTTGTGAAATTTTTGTAATTAGCAAAAGTCAAGTGGCTGAAATTTAAAAAAAAAAACCGTGTAGAAAGAAAAAGGGCCGAAACAGTAAATATCCAAAAAAATTGGGGCAAAATGGAAAATTCCGAAAATTTCAGAAAAGGTAAAAGACTTGCCACTTTTTTCACAAGATTCTCAAATATTAGTCTCTAACACAAATGTGATAAATAAACCAAATAACAATCAATCAAAGAGGTCAAGAAAGTGAAAACAACTAATACAAAACCAATGGAGTTTTAAGAGACAAACTAGAAATGGTTCAAAGAAGAAAGCACTACTCAAATAAGATGTGAAGAAGACAGTAGAATCAATAATATACAGTTCAAGTGTAATCAATCAAAGTGATGTGAGATATTTGAAGGTTCAATACAAAATCAAGCATGTGAAAATAGTGGCAAGTCTTTTACCTTTGTTGGAATTTTCCAGAATTTGTACTTTTGCCCCAAAACTTTTGGATATTTACGGTTTTGGCCTATTTTTCTTTTTACACTAATATTTTTTTTTAAATATCAGTCATTTGAATTTTGCTAATTACACAACTTCGCAACAATTACAAGAAATTTTGAAATTTCAATTATCATCCTTCAATCATGAACAAATTGATGAACATTGGTGTAATACTTGGAAATAATAAACAATTCAAGTAGTGTAATAGAATTTCCAAGTAAATGAAGCACAAATAAAGAAATTAGACACCTAGATCTTTCATTCAAGTGGTTGATAAACACATCAAATCCACTATTTGAATTTCATCAAGATCTATTAGGTTCTAACAAGATGAGATCATTAAAACACTTTTGATTAAAAACATGAATTACTCTTACTTTGTGAATTGAATTTGAATTTTGAATTTGATCAAAATCACAATGTAAGGAATCTAGATCTATGCTTGAATTTCAAGATGCAACCAAAATTCACATGTAATCTATGATCAAATACAAAATTTAGGCGCCTAAGTTGAATTAAAAATTTGGAGGGAAAAAAATTCACCAAAATTCAACAAGATCAACTTTCAATAAATTTAAATTTTAGATCTATGATCATCATTTGGATTCAATTTGAATTTCATCATCCAAACTCTCATAGTATGTGGCGCCAAATTTAAGTGTTGTATATGATAATGGCACCAAAGTAGAAATAATCACAGAATTTGAATTTAAATAAAAAATTCTAAACAATTCAAGATCAAAGAACTATCTCTAGATACCACATGATGTGATCTAGTCATAGATTACTAAGATTTTAGGATCTTTCTTTGATTCAAATTGCTAAAAATTCAAGATCCAACAAAATTAAGATCAATTAAATATAGATCTTGATCCTCAAGTGAGAATTCAAGAGAAACAAAAGGAGTAGAAGAGCATAAGTATATATGAATTTAAATAACAATAAAAATTGAATGTACATCTAGATCTATGAATTGAAATAGCAAGAATTGAAATAATCAAAGAAATAGAAAGTGGATGAGGTAGAAGAGGGGAAGAAGGCGCCACAATCAACTTGATGAATCAAGATTAAATTGATAAGCCAAAGGAGGATTCACCACTTGAGTATGGAAACTCAAGATAAGAATCATTGTTTCAAATCTAGAATCTCTTGGAGGAGAAACTCTCTCAATTCTCTTAGATCTCAAGTATGAGAAAGTATGCAAATGAATTGATTTTATGAAATATGGGTACATGACACCTATTTATAGGTCAGCTTTGAAGCTCATGCACCAAGTGCATCTAGCCCCTCTTCCCTATGGTAGCCATGTACATCCTGGCTTGTTTGGACCAATTGGCCTAATGTGTGATTCTTATCTACATGTTGGGCTAATTGGTCCAAGAGGCCCAATCATCCTAAGCCCAAAAGCTAAAATATCCTAAGTGCTTATTAAAGAATCGCTTTTATTACATAGTTCTATTCTATTTTACATAGGGCTTATTCATATTTTTACTGCAAAAGGTTCCTAAGCTAAGTGATCAATGACTTCAATACAATAGAGGTTCAAAGTGATTCCCTCTTCTAATGGTTGCTTGTGAGTCATATGGTTGACCACCACTTCCTTCAATGCCTCTTGGACTCTCCTTTGTCTTGATCTTGTCATTGGTCAATGTATGTCTTCTATGTTTGGGACCCGTTGGCTTGGTGAATCCATGATCATATTAGTATAGGGAGTGACCTCTTGGACGACTAACTAACATCCCTAATGGGAATGGGGGATGTGTGACAGGATTGTAGATGGCCACGTCAGGATACAAGCATTATTTCATGAGTAATTAAGGGTAGAGGATGATATCGTATCTCGAGGATGATTGATTTCCCTATATGTTGCATGTCTATGTGCTATTATTGTATGTTTATGCTATCCACCCTTTCCATTGCATGATGATAGCATAGTTTCTTACCTCATTTTCTCTTTCTCTGTAAGTTTGTTATCGGCACGTCGAGCAGACTCTTTTGAGCGGGATGCCATATTTCCATCACCCATGGATGACGGGACCACCCAGGGTTCCGGTGATGATGTCTTCATGATTGGACAACATTTCCCTTTTCGTAGTTTTGGCACCCGCCTAGGAGACAGCAGTACACATGGGACCTATCTAAGTCATCATAGGTGGTTGGACCGGTAGAACTTGTTCCTCGCGGAAGCGAGCATCGCAGCTTATTGCTCTAGCGGATGTCTTGTCGTAGACGAGTGTTCATCTCAGACAGCAAGGAGACGGTGACTTAGCCTCCACGGAGAGTGTATAGGCACCGTTTCGGTGAGGGCCAGGGTAGCTCTAGGTACCCATACTAGAGATAGTTTGTGGCCTGTGCGTCTATATGTACATGTGTGTGCTGTGAGCCTATTTTGATGTATCTTGAGTATGTGTTTTGAGCGTATTTTGATGTATTTTGAGTGTGTGCTGAGCCTATTTTGATGTATTTTGAGTGTGGGCTGGGAAGTTTGATATATGGTTTTGATGATGTTCACCAAATGCACCAAGGAAGAAACTCCAAGATTGAAGACTTTCATATTTTTTATTAAACAATATTTTGTGTATACTTGCCTTAAAGAATGAAGTATAGTTTTAAGTGATTTAATGAGTGTTTTTGAGTTAAAATGTTTAGAAGATTATATCACTTTGATTCAAGATATTAAAAACAAGTTTCTGGACTTACCTTTGTAAATAAAAATTGATTTTTTATGTGAAAAGGGCAAGTAGTCGATTACTTGTGTTAAGTAGTCTACTACTTTGTTCTTCAGCATTCCAGAAACGTGTTTGAATCAACGTAGTCGACTACTTCTGTTAAGTAGTCGACTACTTCAGTTAAGTAGTCGACTACTCACCAGAAAATCTTGAATCTTGTTTCTGTTTGACTCAAGTAGTCAACTACTTTGTTCTTCAGCATTCCAGAAACGTGTTTGAATCAACGTAGTCAACTACTCCTGTTAAGCAGTCGACTACTTCAGTTAAGTAGTCGGCTACTCACCAGAAAATATTGAATCTTGTTTCTATTTGACTCAAGTAGTCGACTACCCCTGTTAAGTAGTCGACTACTTCATGAAAAAAGAACAAAAATTCATTTAATTTTCAAAATCTCTTCTAAACTTTTTCTCTATAAATTGGGGTTAATTTGGCATGAAAATTAGGAAGTTTTTAGCTAACAAAACTCTACCAAAATACTCCCACAAAAATCACTTAGAGCTTTCATATTTCATTCTTGTAAAAGGCATTTGTAGATTTCACTTTGTAATTCTTTTTGGAATCATTTTGTTGTAAGCAATAGGGTAGTTGCTACATTGATTTGGTGGGGCATCCAAGTCAATTCCAAGGTGAGTTGTCCTTGGAGCTAAGGTGAGGCATCCTTAGAAGGTAAGGATTACTTTGAGTGAGGTATCTCAAAGTAATCAAGGTAAAGGTGGGTTATCCTTTTTGGATTTTGATCATTGTAATCTTTTAAAGAACAATTTTTAAAATAGTGGAATCTCTTAAGGTTTCTTGAGAGTTGGATGTAGATCACTCAGGTTGTGATCAAACCAATAAAATTGAGTGTGTGATTCTATCCTTCCCTTACTCTTCTAATTCTTGCAATTGTTTTTCTATATTGTTTGTTGCAAATTGTGGTGAAATAAATTGCTGTTTTTAATTGAGGTTATTCATTCATAATTGTTATCTTCTTCTACTCTCTTTCTTTGCATCACATATAGTATTTCTTCTTCCATTTTTAAAGAAAGCAAGTTTTTTAAAGAAAGTGACTTAACCTCAATTCACCCCCCTCTTGAGGTGCCATATTGGTTCAACAGGCTGGGTCTAGATAAGTTGGGTAAGGGTGATGTTGTCTGTTGGTCTTTTTCTATATTCTTGTTATCTTTGTTTTTATGGGGATGTATATGACACAATTCCCTACTGGTGGGGCAACCGTGACATGTTTATATATATATATATATATATATATATATATATATATATATATATATATATATATATATGTTTGAGATTTTTTATATCCATGTATGTTTTATATTTCAGTTTTTAATACCTTCACTTTTCGTTATATGCGGTAACATTAATAACACGATTAAGGCTTAGTTAATTAGGTTTTCTTTAATGGGACATCGGGTTGTCTTACTTTATTTTGTCTACAAGAGGTAAAGGGAGATTACCTCTAATGAGTTTTATAGCTTCATGAGTTTTGTTTGTTGGTATGAGTGTGGTTGTCCTTGCTTGAGATGACGTGATGATTGTCGCATGTGTTTGGTAAATGTTGATTTATTTAATGAATATGTGTTTTGAAGGGGTAATCATAGATTGTGGTGTTTCTTGCCTTGGATTGAATTTATTTATGATTCTGGGATTTAAGATTTAATGCCCATATGTATATATTGGATTATGATATTGTGAGAGCATAGCATTGGCTATAGCTTGAAAATGGTGATTATGACACTTAAAAGCCTCAATCACAAATTTGTAATAAATTTTGGATTTTAAAGAGGAAGACTTTTAAGTTAAATGAAATAATGACCAATTTTGCTAAAATTCACGAAGTTAAGATTTCAAAGAGAATTTTTGAATAAGACTTAGGAAGTTGAGAGTTGATGAGGAAAATAGTGAGAAGGTGCCTTATCATTTTATAAACATGTTTTTAAAAACTAAAGTCTTGAAAATATTTTAGTTTATCATTGAAAGAACCTTCTCAAAGTGTTTAACCATTCAAAAATACAAAAAAAACCTCTTTATGAAAGTTTTTCTCAAAGGAAACATCTTAGAAAAATGTTTCAACTGATAAAACCTTTAGAAAAAGTTTTTCAAGTCAAAATTCTTTGAAAATGAATTTGAAGGATAAGCTTTTTAGCAATGACTCTAAATGAAAGTGTTCTGGTTTTTATTAAAGAAGGGTGTTTTTTTTTTTATAAATGATAGACTTTTCAAATAAGTCTCTTTTATAATTCCTTGATCATCATAGAAGACACTTTCAACGATTTCCGACTTAAGGTATCCGCTATGACGTTTGCTTTTCCTGGATGGTAATTGAGATCGAACTCATAGTCCTTGATGGAACTCCATCCATCTCCTCTATCTCATATTTAACTCTTTCCGGTTGAACAAATACTTCAACCTTTTATCATCACTAAAAACGGTGAGTTGAGCACCGTACAGATAGTGTCTCCATATCTTCAATGCAAACACTATTGCGGCCAAATCTAAGTCATTGGTTGGGTAATTCCTCTCATGTACCCTTAACTGCCTAGAGGCATAAGCCACTACCTTTACATTCTGCATGAGAACACAATCTAGACCCTGATGTGATGCATCGCAGTACACATCAATCGGTGCTAACAAATCTGGCAAGTCTAGCATTGGAGATGTTTTAAGCGTCCTTTTCAACTCCTGAAAAACTAGACTTGCACTCATCAGTCCACTCAAACGTTTTTCCTTTTCTTGTTAATTGCGGCATCGACAATGCAATCTTCGAGAATCCTTCAATGTTGCCTCTTGTAGTACTTAGCCAGTCCAAGAAAACTTCTAACTTTGCCCACTGTCTTAGGGCATTCCTAATTAACCACTTCTTCAAATTTGGAAGGATCCACAGCTATCCCTTCCATGTTTATCACATGCCCTAGAAATTGTACTTCACCCAGCCAGAACTCAGACGTAGACAACTAGGCATAGAGTTGTCTGTCCTTAAGCACTTGAATTACAATCCGAAGATGCTCTGCATGTTCTTCTCTACTCGAGGAGTAGATCAGAATGTCGTTGATAAACACAATGACAAACTTGTCCTAGTACGGTCTGAAGATCCAATTCATATAATCCATGAATACGGCTGGAGCATTAGTCATGCCAAACTACATAACCAGATACTCGTAGTGTCCGTACCGACTCCTGAAAGCAGTCTTCGGTATTACCCAGATCTGATGGTACCCAAACCTCCGATCTATCTTTGAAAACATAGTTGCTCCCTGCAATTAATCCATCAGAACATCAATCCTCAACAATGGTTACTTATTATTTATTGTTACCTTGTTAAGTTCCCGGTAATCTACACACAATCTGGAACTTTCGTTCTTCTTTCTTACAAACAACATCAGCACTCCCCACGACGAAACACTTGGCTATAAAACTCATTCTTCAGCATGTCATCCAGTTGCTTCGTCAATTTTGCAAACTATGTTGGGGACATTCAATAAAGTGCTATCGATATCGGTCTCGTCCCTGGTATGAGATCTATTGCAAACTCAATCTCCCTCTTAGGCAGTAGTCCTGGCACATCTTCCGAAAAAACATCGGGAAATTTGCATACGACAGGCAGCGCTTCCATCTTAGGAGACTCCTTGGCTTCCAAAGAAAACAGCACCACACAGCTCCTTAATTGGCCTTCTCCTGTACTACCATCATGGGCAGGATAATAATCTAGTAGGCTACGATAACTACATGCGTGACACACAAAACAACATATAACATATATAGTTATAACAACACAAATGCTCAGAAATAAACAAGTAGTTTATCAATGAGTTTCATACCCGACAGTCATCATTATTAAAAATAATGCATGACACTTCAATATTCACCGTCTAAAATTTTGTACTTAATCTCCGCAGATTCCAAACTTCTTTTCGTTTGAGCAGATCAGGCTCTTTCATGGCACATTGTCAACGAAAGAAACAATGGGCAGCACAAACATGGCACATTGTCCGAACTCCCAGTACAATGGTCAACAGAAAACATGGCACATTGCCCAAACATCCTGGCACAATGGTCAACACGATGAATGGAACATTTGTCCATAAAGATCCATTGTCCATTGAGGTACAATGATCAAATTTACATGGCACATTGTCAGTTAAGGTACAATGGTCAACGCGATAAATGGAGCATTCGTCCATAAAGATACATTGTCCATTAAGGTACAATGATCAAATGTACATGGCACATTGGCCAACAAGGCACCATGGTCAACACAGGCATGTCTGCCAAATAATGCATGTAAAACATTTATTCTCATCACTTTTCTTTTTCGTTCATTCTTTCCTTGTCGAAGCTCAAAGGCTCACGACCATCTAGACTTTTAAACATTTACGTTTATCTTTCAACTTCAACAATAGGAGAATTGTACCTATAGTTAATAGTAACCATAGTTGAGTTAGGAAATAATATAATAATGTAACTATAGTTAATAGTAACCATAGTTGAGTTAAAATGTGTGGTGGAGAATTGTAGATGGTGTGACTGATTTGTGACCACAAAAAGCTGATTTGTGACCACAAAAAGGTGGAAGAAGCCAATTTGGAATTGTCATGCCTTAACCATAGTTAACTTTTAACTAGGATAGGTTAGGTTAACGGTATTTTGGTATTTTCACCTAAAAGACATGATTACTTGCATTTAATGCTCCCTAAATGCTTGGTAAGTCATGGTGGTGACTCACACCATAACTCAGCTCCTCCGGTTCCCGACTTTGTCTATGCAAATCCGTTCTCGACTCCGTCGATTACCCGATTTAGGTTTTACGCCCGAATAAGGTACAATCACTTATTTATTTTGAAAATTTTCAAAATAAATCATATCATTGGAAATAGGATTTAAAATCTAACCATTTCTTTCATGAGTCAAAATTAGGATTTCTAATCAGTAAAATTTTACTATCAGTGAAAACGCAGACCGGGTTTCGTCTGAATTTTCAATCCAAAATTTAGCCGTAACTCTCTACGATAAAATAGAGTATAGATATGACTTTGGTTTATCCAAAATCATTTTTCTAGTTCTCGGATCAAAATATAAAATTATATATATATATATATATATATATATATATATATATATATATATATTGTTGATTGTTTGGCAAGTGCACCAAATCGCGACAAGTAATAATAGTATGAGTAGAGTATCGTCCCACGAGGATTGAGATTAAGTAGCAACGTAAACTAAGTAAGTGATATTTGAACCAATACAAATCATAGTTCCAAAAGAGTAATTGAATTTTCTTTATCCAAAATTCTAACCAAAGTGTTGTCACAAACAGAGATGAATGAATTAGGTTTTTCTTCTTTACCATCCAAGTAAGTAATTGAAAGAATGAACAAATGGAATGAAATCAAGTGTTTAAGACGGTTAGGAGTCAGAATTCTTCAATTTTCACGTAATGCAACCTTGTTCAACCCTAACTTCAATTCAATTCATTCATTTAACATTCAAATCACTAATGTAGGTTTATCCCTAATTCCTTAGGTGATATCCTTTTGTTACTAATCAAGAACCCTAATTCCTTAGGTGATTCAAGAATTAGCACAAACATTAAGCATGAGATTCATAGAAATGTATTGCAATGAACTTCTACTCCTAGAATCAACATTACAATAGTAATCTACTTCAGATCTAGCATGAACACAGATTTTCCATTTATGAATTCACACTTATAATCAATTCCATAGATGGCCAATCAAAGAAATGCATTAAGCCTAGAAGAGATTACCTACTTGAACGAATTTGAATTGAAATCAAAGGTGAAACAATCTTACATCAAGATCCAAATGAGTTCATCCTATCCTAACCTAAAAGATTTAGAAACTCATAGTATGAATCTGAAAAATGGAAGAAGTAGATAAGGATTGAGATAGAGAAGCCATGGAGTCTTCAATTCTTCTTTCCAAAAGATCTTGAGCCACCACGAATCTCGAAAACGCTCTTAAATGGAACTGCCTCACACCAGAAAGTGATCCAAAAGTCCCTCAAAATAATTGTCGAACACAATTTATAGTGTCAGGAAACAAACCCAGTGTTGGGTGCTGAGATTGGGGCGCTGGGCATTGGACTTGGAACTGAACTGGCACACTTTGTATGTCTTATAGCGCTGGGCACTGACACTGAGGCGCTGGGCGCCAGAAATTGGGTTTTTTGTCCCAGCTGAGCGCTGGCTTTGGGAAACCGAGCACTGGAAATCATGCTTTCTGTCCCAGCTGAGCGCTAGGAATTGGGCTGAGCGCTAGGACTTGAGATTCATCTTCTCGTGCATATTTCCAACCAATTTTTAAGTGTGGTTTCCTTAAAAAAATGAAATGTAAGGGTCCAACTCTAGTAAGAAGAATTTGTATATTTTTTCTATCCATTTTCCTTTAGTTCCTGAGATTATATACACTTTTACTTGTATTTTTTCTATGAATCTGCATATGTTGCAGATTTATCACAACCCCAAAGTTAGAGATTTTGCTTGTCCTCAAGCAAACATTTAGGCACAGAAAAGGGGTAAAAAGAGATGGAGTTTTATGTTCAATTCCCTTGTGAAGCACATTACTCCTGTAAGACTTCAACTCCTTAACACTTTTGCAGAATACACACGCATCACACAATTAAACATTAATTCCACTTGATCACAAGTTTCATGCTTTAGAACAATCAAACACACTATAAAATCAGCTCTATTGCATGCACAATAGAATCCCTTGCAACCTCTCAATTTAGTGTTTCACACATCCTCACTTGGTGATATTTACTCTCAATTCCAATCACAATGCATTCCCCAATCCTAATATTGACAAGATGCTAAGAACACACATCACAAATTTCAATGCAACACATATCATGAGGTCTTTTGTTTGGATGTAATGGGCTAAGGTAGGGATGGATAAAATCAAGGATATCGGCTAAACTACTTTGACTTCAAGGAATATGGACTCTTGGCGCTTCCCTTGCTTATAAGCACACAATTTGTGCTATTTCCCATTTTATTTATTTACAACTCTCTTTTTCTCCTTTTCTTTTTCTTTTGTTTTGTTTCTTCTTGTTTCATTCTTTTTTCATTCTTTTCTTTTTCATCGCTTCTATTTTTGCCTTTTTCTTTACTTTTGTATACTTTCTCTTTCCTTTTCCTCCTTTTTGGCTTTTTCTATTTTTCTTTTTCTTTGTCTTTCTTTCACACTTTGTTTTTTTATTTTCTTTTCAATTTTTTTTTCATAGTAGGCATCTTTAGTGGCCTACTCACACCCCAAACTTTATTTGCTTGCTTGTCCCTAAGCAAGGGAACAACCCCAAACTTAAGTCCAAACATTCCTCTAAGCCAAAGTAGAAGGACAAAATTGTTTTTTCGATTTTTAGGCTTGTAATGAGCTATCATACCAAGAATAATAGGCCAAGGCTCAATTGGGCTTAACAATGGTAAATATTAGGTTGGCTAATTTGGCCCTGAGCTTAGCAAGAACTAGTGCCTCAATCATTTATGCATATACAAGAACAATGCAACAGTGACGAGCATCAAGGCAAGAAAAATTGAGAATATGCAAGTGATGGATAAGCACATATGAAAGAAATCAAGTAATATGATGTGTTTGGGCTCAAAAGCTCACAATTAATGGTTATGTGCAAGGGTCTTTAATGAAAGCACATGCTCAGCTGGTGTACAATGCATGATGTCAGAAATTTTAGTCAAGCACAAATTCTATGCTTACAAGAGACTTGACACAAACTTCCCTTAAAACGCCAGCGTAAAAACAAATTTAAGAGTTAAGATCACTACATTGCACACACGCACTCCACAGGCTATAATAAAATTGAATTAAGGGATAAATGGTAAAGAGTTAAGAGCACTCCCCCTTTTTCCTTGCATGATCTAGCTTGTGGAATCTGCACACACTGCAAACGCAGCTGGATGATGCTATCAATTCATCACTACAACATATAAAAACATTTGTCAGCATGTCCTGAGTTATTTGTTTCAAAATCCACACATACTAAGCAGTGAGATATACGACTCTACACACCCAGATAAGTTTTTAAAACCACATAAACTCGTCATAGGTTCAGAACCATAATAACAAAACAACACAAATAAAGTTCAACAACAAAGCAAAGTCCTATGGCTACTGTGGTGCCCCCCTATGGATCATCCTCAACAAAATCCGATTCTTCTCCCTCCTCCTCAACCCGGGCCTCTTCCATTTCATCTGTGGCTGAATCATCAAAGTTAATCATCTCTAAGATCTGCTGCTCAGTCAACGTCCTACAAGAAGTCCTCCCAAAGTCTCCATGTCTACTCCCTGATTCTCCGCCATTCGGCGGAGCATAGATTCCAGCCCTTGCTGGGATTGCAGAATGAGGGTGTTTATGAAACACATGGCTTGAACATTGCGGTCCAATCGCCCTTGGTGAAGTGATACCCGCTCCAATTGTTCAGTGACCCTTGTAAAATCGAGTCTCCACATTTTCGGTCCTCTCTGTATTGTCAGCTTGTTGCTGTCCCACGGGTGGCCCCTGCTGCTCTGGTGGATCAACATCATCATCCTGCTGCCCTATGGATCCCACTTCCAACTTATGAATATATTTTGCAGTGATGGCAATCATGAGCTTCACCAATATTTCTTCTCTTGAAGCTTGCACACCATCATTTTCACACAACAACACAATCACAGAAGAATGGCCTAGAGCAGCAGTAGGAGATTGGGCAATTTCAAACATATCCTGAGCAAGTATCTCACCCACATTAACCACCCTTCCTTAAATGATGTAATAAACCAATTGAGCTCTAGGTACGATCACATCAGATATGTTGGCACAAATTTGCAGTGTGTGATGCACAAAGGTGAACCAAGATCTAGGAATAGGCTTGAAATGGGATGCCTTCAACTTCCTTGGTATCCCACTCTTAGTGTAAGTCCATGATGCCCTGGGACGGCATAAAGTAGTCAGTAATGTAGCCTCATCAACCTCTTCTTCCCGAAGTTTATAATACTCACATTTTGTAGGTGCTGGTGTCCGAAGGAGAGAATTGAGGATATTGGCATTGTACCCAATTTCTTTTTCTCGAAAAAAACTCCTATACTTATTCCCCTTTGGTGGTTCAGTTATGAAGGCATTGGCATATAACTCCTTGACTAACTCCTGAGACACCGGCTTTGGGAAGTTGACCAATATATTCCATCTTCGATTCAGAATCCGCTGAACCATTTCAGGGCACTCATTCCTTCCCAGCCGCATTGCTCTCTCATTCTAGATGCTCCTATGGTTGATATGATTAATATATCGCTGCTCATGAGCGTGAGAACGAAACAGGGTAGCATTATAGGAGGGGGAAGCTACAACCTTCTTTCTTTTCTTTTCTGGTTCAGTGGGAGCCATGATAACCTGTTACCAAGGAATAGACCTCATGAGTGTGCAAGTAAAACAGAATGCAAAAAGGTTGTGTAACGACATAAAAGCCTAAAATTTTCCAAGATCTGAATCTATCACATACAAGTCACTTAAGTGGGAGAAATCCTATCCATGCATACATAGTGACTTACAAAAAAATCTAAACAAGCACAGTGACATCAATTACGCATACCTTTTAACATCAAGGCTCATTACATTCCTAATTCTCTAACTTTTTCTTTCAAGTTTCGAAGTGGTCACTATCCATACAAGAGATTCACATCAACACACATATACAAGTCATTGAAACATTTCATCAAACATGTGGTGTGTGTGTACTTGTTCAATATAGTTCCACAACTTCCAAACATATCACATTCACATTAAAGGTTAGAGCTAATTGTATTTCATGATCATGTAACTTACCCTAGCTCATATAAATGTGATACACTATGATTCAAGTCCATTTTCCTTACAAATTTTCAAGTAACATCCATAGAAACATTTTATCAAACACTTGTGGTGCTAAATTTTTTTTCTTTGGATTCAATGGTTCACACTTAGAGATGCACCCACTCAAATTTATCCAAACTACATGGCTTAAGCTTAAGGCAAGTATCATTCAACAACAGTCATGAGATCAAAACATCATAAGCACATCCATTATCCATGGTTCAAGCAATTCGAAGCACATTTACTCAAAATCAAACTTGCTCACTCACTGAGACTTTTCATCAAACACGTAGTGTGCACACCGTGTTTCAACTTTTATGTACTTGGATTATGTCCCTTTTCTTTCCAAACTTTTCAAGTATGAACATATATCTAAATTGGTTCCCCATACAGCACAAAAGAGACAAATTCGTGAGTGAATGTGAGGTGTGTGCTTGTGACTTTGTGTTCTTAGTGATGTACATGGAAAATGGCTCCTTTTTAGCACGCACAAGGTACGAATAATAGAGATCTACACAGATAATCCTTCAACCCATAAATCTATTCTTAACCAAGCGTAGAATGTAAACATGGAATGAGGGCCCAAGATCCAAATGGACACCGCAAAGTGATAAGGAAGGAGATGAAGATTCATACCTGTTGAATTGGAAAGGAATACACGCACTTGACCCACGGTTTGATATTTTACCTTCGACGCATAAAGAGGGAGAAGAGCTAGGTTTTTGTTCTAAATTTAAATGGATCCACGCGTGGTTTGGGTTTAAAAACCCCAAACCAGCGCCCAGCGCGACAACGTTGGTGCCAAGCGCCCAACTTCCAGGATCTTCAGAACTTTCAGTGCTCAGCCTCAGTTTTTGGCGCCCAGCGCTGGTTCCATCCATCCTTGGTGATTATGTTTCCATGCTTAGCTCCAGTTTTTTAAGCTCGGTGCTATCAGAGGTCTCCTGCAACATTTTTCACAACACTGATTAGACTAAAATCTACACTTCAAAATGTAAAACTACAAAAAAATTTATTCTAATCTACTCTTGGGTTGCCTCCCAAGAAGCGCTTCTTTAACGTCACTAGCTTGACGCCGAATTTCTTTTCAAGGTTCTTGTAACCTTAAGGCCGCTTTTGCTTTTTCAAAATCACCTCCAAAATATAGCTTCAACCTTTGACCATTCACCTTAAATCTCCTTTTGGATTCCTGGTCTTCCACCTCAACCGTATCATAAGCCATAGCTTCTTTAACAATGAAGGGTCCCAACCATATGGACTTTAATTTTCTAGGGAATAGCTTCAAACGCGAATTGAACAATAGCACTTGTTGCCCCGGATAGAAGACTCTATGCAATATGTGCTTGTCATGGTATGCGTTCACTCTTTGCTTGTAAATTAAAGCATTTTCATAGGCCATTAGTCTCATTTCCTCCAATTCATTCAACTGATCCAATCTCTTTTCACAGGCTAGAGTAGAATCAAAATTGAGGAATTTAAGAGCCCGATATGCTTTGTGTTCAAGTTCCACCGGAAGATGGCATGACTTTCCATAAACCATTTGATAGGGAGAAAGACCAAGTGGGGTCTTAAATGCTGTCCTATGAGCCCACAATACATCATCTAGCTTTCTTGACCAATATTTTCTTGAAGTTGCAACAATCTTTTCCAAGAATTTTTTGATTTCTCTATTAGATACCTCAACTTGGCCACTTGTTTGTGGGTGATAGGGGGTGGCCACCTTGTGTTTCACATTATATTTGGTCAAAACACTTTGCAAATGATTATTACAAAAGTGTTTCCCTCCATCATTAATCAACACTCGGGGCACTCCAAATCTAGCAGAGATATTCTTTTTGAGAAATTTAACCACTGTAGCTCCATGATTTGCCGGTGAAGCAATTGCTTCTACCCATTTGGACACGTAGTCCACTGCTACAAGGATATATTGATTTGAGTATGACAATGGGAATGGTCCCATAAAGTCTATCCCCCAGCAATCAAACAATTCTACTTCAAGAATATTGTACAATGGCATTTCATTCTTTTTTGACATTTCTCCGGTTCTTTGGCATTTATCATATTGCTTGGAATATGTGTGAGCATCTTTGAAAAGTGTCAGCCAATAAAAGCCACAATGCAACACCTTCACAGCTGTCCGGTCCCCAATATGATGCCCTCCATATGGGGATCCATGGCAATGCCAAAGAATACTTTGGCCTTCATCTTGATCAATGCACCTGCTAAGGATACCATCCGGGTAACTCTTAAACAGAAACGGATCATCCCAAATATAGAAATTTGCATCACGGAAGAACTTTTTCTGCTGCTGCCATGTTAAGCCTTCCGGAACAATATTTGCAGCCTTAAAGTTTGTCATATCCTCAAACCAAGGCCTCTCCTTGACCATGAACAATTTTTCGTCCGGGAATTCCTCTAACTTCGTTCTCTTGGACCGTGACTGCTTCATTTTTCGATCTGGACAAGTGGTCAGCAACCACATTTTCACTTCCTTTCTTATCCTTTATCTCCAGATCAAATTCCTGCATAAGGAGAATCCAACGGATTAATCTAGGCTTTGATTCCACTTTAGTCAAGAGATATTTAAGTGCATAATGATCACTAAAAACAACGACTTTAGAGCCAATTAAATAGGACCTAAATTTCTCCAATGCAAATACTATGGCAAGCAATTATTTTTCAATAGTTGTATAGTGAATCTGATTTTCATTCAAAACCTTGCTTGCATAGTATATTGCATGGAAAAACTTATCCTTCTGCTGTCCCAAAACTGCACCCACTGCATAATCACTTGCATCACACATTAATTCAAATGGTAAGTCCCAATTTGGTGCAACAATGATAGATGCAGTGACTAGCTTATCTTTCAACATAGTAAAAGCATGCAAACATTTATCATTAAACTAAAAAGGAGTATCCTTATTCAATAAGACACACAAGGGTTTAGAAACTTTAGAAAAATCTTTGATGAAGCGTCTATAAAACCCGGCATGTCCTAAGAAACTTCGGACTCCTTTGACATTTGTAGATGGTGGCAGCTTCTCTATGACCTCAATCTTGGCTCTATCTACCTCAATTCCTCTAGCTGAAATTTTGTGACCAAGAACAATTCGTTCATGTACCATAAAATGGCATTTTTCCCAATTTAATACCAAGTTGGTCTCTACACATCTTTTCAAGGCAGCAGCTAGGTTAGTGAGACATAAATCAAAAGTAGAGCCAAAAACAGAAAAATCATCCATAAAAACCTCAATAGATTTTTCAATCATATCAGAAAAAACGGATAGCATACACCTTTGGAATGTGGCTGGTGCATTGCACAAGCCGAATGGCATCCGACGATATGCAAAGATCCCAAAAGGACATGTGAAAGCTGTCTTCTCTTGATCTTTCAGATTCACCGCAATTTGGTTGTAACCGGAGTATCCATCTAGGAAACAATAGAATGCTTGGCCAGCCAATCTCTCTAACATTTGATCCATGAATGGGAATGGGAAATGATCCTTCCGAGTGGCTTGGTTGAGCTTGCGATAGTCAATGCACATGCGCCAACCTATTACCGTTCTTATGGAAATGAGCTCATTCTTTTCATTCTTGGTAACCGTCATTCCACCTTTCTTAGGCACCACTTGACCGGACTAACCCATGCATTATCGGATATAGGGTAGATCATGCCCACTTCAAGAAGTTTCAGCACTTCTTTCTTCACAACCTCCTTCATAGTTGGGTTCAATTGCCTTTGGGGCTGCACAACCGGCTTATAATCACCCTCAAGCAGAATTTTATGCATGCAAAATGATGGACTAATGCCTTTCAAATCAGCTATGGACCATCCTATGGATGTTTTATGTTCTCTAAGTATCCTCACAAGCTTTTCTTCCTCCAACTTTGATAATGCACTGCTCACAATGACAGGATTTTCAACATTTTCACTAAGAAACACATATTTCAAATGTGCAGGAAGTGGTTTGAGCTCTAGTTTGGGCTTATCTTGCACTTTATTTTTCTTAAGCTCTTCCCTCTCGGTGTGGACAGCAACCTCCTTTTGTTGAGCTTCCAAACTCCGCAAGCATTCTTCTATTTCTTTTTCCTCTTCTTCATCAAGATTTTCAATAGAATGCACTATTATCTTCTCAAGAGGTGAAGAAGGATGTTGCTGTCCTAAAAATTTTCTAGCCACCACCTCAACTTTATCCATGCGAAAACAATTCTCTTTATCACTTGGATGATGCATAGCCTCAAAAACATTAAAAGTGACTTCTTCATCTTGCACTCTAAGCCAGAGCTGACCTTGTTGGACATCTATTAAAGCACGACCAGTTGCTAGAAAAGGTCTTCCCAATATGAGTGGTATCTCTACATCTTCTTCCATATCCAAAATAACAAAATCCACCGGGAAGATAAATTTATCCACTTTTACCAACACATCCTCCATAATACCATATGGATATTTGATGGACCGGTCCGCTAATTGGAGTGACATTCTTGTAGGCTTCACCTCTCCCACTCCTAGCTTCTTCAAGATAGACAATGGCATGAGATTAATTCTTGCACCCAAATCGCAAAGGGCCTTGCCAATAGTCATACTCCCTATAGTACACTGAATTGTGAAACTACCGGGATCCTTGAGCTTTGGAGGTAACTTCCACTATAAAATAGCACTACATTCTTCCGTTAAAGCGACTGTCTCATCCTCTTTGAACTCCCTCTTCGTCATAAGCAACTCCTTCATGAATTTAGCATATGTTGGCATTTGTTCCAATGCTTCGGCGAAAGGTATGTTGATTTGTAGCTTCTTGAAGATGTCAAGAAATCTTGCAAATTGTTCCTCCTTCTCCTTCTTCTTACTCACGTGAGGATAAGGCAATTTCATATAAGGGGAGATTTCTTACGACTTACCTTTCTCTTTCTCTTTCAACAATTGACTCTTTGTTTTTCTCAAATAGGATTCCTCATCAACTAACTTTGTCTTAGCTGAAATTTTTTTCTCTTCTTGATCAATCACCCCTTCTTCTTTGGTTTCTTCCATCTCACTCTTCTCATCTTCTACTTTTTGATCAACATCTTTCCGCTCAAAAGATGGTGTAACCACTTTACCACTTCTCAACGTCACCGCCTTGCATTGCTCCTTCGAATTATTGATTTTATTTCCAGAAAAAGTACCATTTGATTGATCCGCAATTTGCTTTGCTAGCTGCCCAATTTGGTTTTCCAGATTTTTGATGGATAAGTCGGTGTTTTTGAAGTTGGATTGAGTTACTTGAATGAATTGAGAAAGTTCATCTTCCAAAGATAGATTTTTCTCTTGAACTTGCTTTTGTGGTGGTGGATTATTAGCTTGAGGACCTTCTTGTCTCCAAGGGACATTAGGGTGCTTCCTCCAACCTTGATTATAAGAGTTTGAATACGAATTCAGCCTCTGTCTTGAATAATTCCTCATGAAATTTGCTTCCTCTCTAGAGCCAATAGTTGCTTCACAATTACCATTCTCATGTTCTCCTCCACAAAAATCACAGCTCATGGCTTGTTGTGCTTGTATTTGCCCACAACTCATAGCATTAAGTTGCTTGGTTATTGCTTCCAATTGATTTGTGATGAGTTTGTTTTGAGCTAGTAATGCCTTTTGAGAATCAAGCTCCAATATCCCCCTTAGTCGATGTGCCTCCTATATCATGATTCATGAGATAATCATTGGATGTCATGGCTTCAATCAACCTTAAAGCTTCTTCCACTATTTTTGAATTCATAGATCCTCCCATCGATGCATCTAATATTAACTTTTTCCGAGGTCTCAATCCATTACAGAAAATTTGCATTTGTTGAAGATGATCGAAGCCATGATTAGGACACTTTATTAGGAGCTCCTTGAATCTTTCCCAAGCTCCATGTAGAGTTTCACCATCACGTTACATAAAGCTTGAAATATCACCTCTCATCATCACAAACTTGGTCGATGGAAAGTATCGTGCTAGGAACTTTTCTTCCAAGTCATCCCAAGTAGTGATGCTTCCTCTTGGTTGAGATTGGAGCCAAGCTTTGGCTCTATCTCTCAATGAAAAATGAAATAAACGCAGCCTTATTGCATCATCCATAGCTCCATTGATCTTGAGAGTCTCACATATCTCTAGAAAATTGGAGACATGACTATTCGGATCTCCGGCTTCATTCCCTCTAAACCGATTTTTGTTGGAAGATATGGAGCAATGCCGGCTTGATCTCAAAATTATTGGAGGCTACCGGTGGTCTAACAATACTTGAATGATTCTGGTTGACTGGACCACTAGAATATTCCCCCAATGTCCTCCGGTTTCCATGTACATGTTCAGCCATGACTTCTTGTTGAACTTGCACTGTAGAAGAATTTGCTTTTTCCTTGTTTCGCTTCTTCCTTTATTTTGATTCTTTTCGATTCTTCTTTGAGGTCTTTTCAATTTCGGGATCAAATAATAGCTCACCTGTAGATTTACCTCGCATACACTACACAATATCTCAAACAAGGTGAGAATATCCAAAATATCAATAATCGAACAAAAACAGAAAAATCACAAAGAGAAAAGAAAGAAAAAAAAAGTTCAAATTAACAACGCTTAGCTTTGTTGATATTAATCAACAATCCCCGACAATCGTGCCAAAAACTTGTAGATTATTTGGCAAGTGCACCAAATCGCGACAAGTAATAATAGTGTGAGTAGAGTATCGTCCCACGAGGATTGAGATTAAGTACCAACATAAACTAAGTGATATTTGAACCAATACAAATCATAGTTCCAAAAGGGTAATTGAATTTTCTTTATCCAAAATTCTATCCAAAGTGTTATCACAAACAAAGATGAATGATTTAGGTTTTACTTCTTTACCACACAAGTAAGTAATTGAAAGAATGAACAAATGGAATGAAATCAAGTGTTTAAGATGGTTAGGAGTCGGAATTCTTCAATTTTCACTTAATGCAACCTTGTTCAACCCTAACTTCAATTCAATTCATTCATTTAACATTCAAATAACTAATGTAGGTTTATCCCTAATTCCTTTGGTGATATCCTTTTGTTACTAATCAAGAACCCTAATTCCTTAGATGATTCAAGAATTAGCATAAACATTAAGCATGAGATTCATAGAAATGTATTGCAATGAATTTCTACTCCTAGAATCAACATTACGATAGTAATCTACTTCAAATCTAGCATGAACACAAATTTTCCATTTATGAATTCACACTTATAATCAATTCCATAGATGGCCAATCAAAGAAATGCATTAAGCCTAGAAGAGATTACCTACTTGAACGAATTTGAATTGAAATCAAAGGTGAAACAAATGGAAGAAGTAGATGAGGATTGAGATAGAGAAGCCATGGAGTCTTCAATTCTTCTTTCCAAAAGATCTTGAACCACCACGAATCTCGAAAATGCTCTCAAATGGAACTGCCTCACACCAGAAAGTGATCCAAAAGTCCCTCAAAATAATTGTCGAACACAATTTATAGTGTCAGGAAACAAACCCAGCGCTGGGCGTTGGACTTGGAACCAAACTGGCACACTATGTCCGTCTTCTAGCGCTGGGCACTGAGATTGGGGCGCTGGGCGCCAGAAATTGGGCTTTCTGTCCTAGCTGAGCACTGGCTTTGGGAAACTGAGCATTGGAAATCATGCTTTCTGTCCCAGCTGAGTGCTAGGACTTGCGATTCCTCTTCTCCTGCATATTTCCAACCAATTTTTAAGTGTGTTTTCCTCAAAAAAAATGAAATCTAAGGGTCCAACTCTAGTAAGAAGAATTTGTATATTTTTTCTATCCATTTTCCTTTAGTTCCTGAGATTATATACATTTTTACTTTTATTTTCCATACGAATCTGCATATGTTGAAGATTTATCATATATATATATATATATATATATATATATATATATATATATATATATATATATATATATATATATATATATACACTGATGAGCCTCTGTTTGACTGGTTTTATAACTAGTAAAGACCTTGGCTTTGTGCTAATTTTATATCATTTTTACCCAAATTAGACTTGATTGTCCTTAAGTAGTATTTTGAGTCCAGTAAAGTGTTTTTAAGTTAATTTAGTTGATTTAGAGTGAATAAAGTATTTACTTTTATTTTCTATTTTCAGGTTAATAAAAAGGAATCATTCTGGAGTTTCGCCGCCTGAGAAGGATGTTCGCCCCGCGAACCGGAAGGTGACTGTTCTCGAAAATTGCAAAACTTTCTGTCTCGCCCGCGAAGACAAGACTCGCCTCGCGAGTACCGGAAGTCGAGAGCATCACGGTTTACCCGTGTTGAAGGTCACGGGCGTTACGGTTGGGAATTTGAAGAGTTCGCCTCGCGAAGATATGCTCGCCTCGCGAGAAGACCAAGAGTTGCAGACCTTTCGCATAATTCGCCTCGCGAGCAAGTGCTTCGCCTCGCGAGGACTTGGATTCCCAAACGTGTATATAAGTAGTCTTAGGCGTAATCGAAGGGAGTAGTCGAATTAGCTGATTTTGGCTAGTTTCGAGCTTGTTAGTCTTTTGTTTTTCTCTTAGTTTATTGTTTTCTTCTCGTAATGGAGAGCTAGTCTCCTAGATTAATCTACCGTAATTGGTTTACGTTAACACTTGAGGTTACGTATTCCATGTTTAGTTGCTTTTCTCTTTTCAATGCCATGTTTGTATGTTTTCAGTTTGTTATTTCAGGAATGTATAGTGTGGTATTGTTTCATTTCGGTGATGTAATGTTTCTATATATAATCGCGTTTGTTATTTCGCGTGTGTTCATTCATGTTCGTTTGTTCATGAGAGCTTATCCCCGTTTGTTATTTCGGGAATAGGAACATACATCTGTAGTAGCGGTTTTCGTTTGTTAATTGTTGCTACAACCGGGAGGGGATTAGTATCTGCTTAGGATTTGCATGAACCAATGATAGTGGGAAACTGAGAACAGTAGGTTAATCGCTTTTGTTTATTTGCTAATTTCTTAAACTGCTTTGTTTCTTTTCTCTGTTTTTGATTTGTTTTGTTAATTTAGTTTTAATCTCAAAACCCCCATTCCTAACTTTTACTAATTTTCTGTTAATAATAACAACAACTAAAGAGTCCTTGAGAGACGATACTTGAGTTGTCGCACTATACTGCATTATTTTATAATCGCTCGTTCTTTTTGGCGCGTGGCGACAGCGCGGCAAAAAATTGGCGCCGTTGCCGGGGACTCTGGTTTGTTGTTATTAGCAGAAAATATATAAAAAAAATTTTTTTGCTGAATTTGTCTGGTTATGGATCTTACTGATAAGCTCACTTATTTGAAGCAATTGTTTCAGCAGACACAGTTTTGTGGCATGTGCGGCTCTCCTGAGCACCTGTATGAGGCATGCCCCATTCTGACAAATGCTACTTATTGGCCTCGAGCTTATACATTCCATCTTGACAATCAAGGCAAAAAGCTTGAGGATAATGAAGAACATGTGGAATCAAATGCATGTGTTGAGAATGATGGGGTGGATGAACCGTGTACAGAAAGTCCAGACAATCAGACCTTTACTAACTCAGTTTCTTTTACTACATGTACTAACTGTACTGACACTAACCCGTGTGCTGTTTGTGGCCAGTTTCTTGACTCTATTTTGCAGGATGATAGTGAGAGTGATACCGATTGTTCAGCCGAAGTTCCAAATACACTATCCATTGAGCAGCTACCTCCCACTGTGGAACAACCGGTGATGGAGTTCAAGCCTCTGGAATTTGCACCATGGCCAGTCCAAGAGGTTGAGCCCCACTTTTATTGGGAGGATTTTATTGAGAAAGAGGTCATCTGTGACCCCAGGGGAAGTGAAAAGTCCGCCGCACTGGGCGAGGTTACTATGATTGTCAAGCACCCACTTCCGTATAAAGGCTGCAAGTTAGGGAAGCATGGAATGAACTACCACCCTTTGGCTACCATGTGGGACTTATGTTACAAGCAATGGGATCCCGGTGGAACCGCCCCTCAATGAGTTTTTCTTTACCTTGCTCTTTTAATTTTTTTTTTCTTTGCTTTATTTCTGTTTTGTTTCCAATAAAGCTCCTGAATAATTTGAGAAGCTCAGGAGTTGTGTTAAGTCTTGTGTTGGCAAGTTTATTGGATTTGGTTGAATTTGCATAGATGGATTGCATGTTAATTGACTGTTTTCCCCCTAGGACTTGAAAATTTTTTGAAAAAATGATCCCCATATGATTGAAAACTGAACTTTGAGATTTTGTTATGATGGCATGATTTATGATAAGTTTGGGGTGATAGGAAGCACACACTAGGGATAGAATCTCTGTCAAACAATTTGCAAAAAATGTCCAGGTGAGGTTTTGAGCCTCCAACATGTTTTAAATTGTGTGAAAATCACTTTTGATTGCACTTTCCTAAATTTGCTTGAATCTCTTTTTGATTTGCATGATTATGTGTTTGCTTCAGATGATTTAGGCATTTTCTTTGTAAATAGCTACTTAGCCTAAAAATAACCAATTCCTAATGCATGTTCCCTAGTTATCCCCATTGAGCCTATTAGCCTGCTAATTCTTGTTAACCTTATGTTACAAGCTAAAATCTGGAAAAACCCATGTTAACCCGATCTTAGGATTAGGAGAGCATGGAATCTTAGTAAGAAATTTGGTTGCAAGAAATTAAGTTTGGGGTGGCTACCAGGTGCAATGTGTTGTTTGGGATTGAAGAAAAAAAAAAGAAAAAAAGAAAAAAAAAAGAAAAGAAAAACAGAAAAAAAATAAAAGTGCAAAAATGCCAAAAAGAAATAAAAAGGTTGTAGTCACCCAGAAGCATAAAGAAAAAAATTAAGAAAGGAACTTGAGTGAATTTCAAAGTGTAAATAAAGTTCATGCTCGCTTAGTTCCTATGGTCTTCAGCCTAGTTCCTTTGTATATCCTACCCTTAGCCAGGCCCCATTACAACCCATAAAAGACCTTTTGATGTTGCTTGCATATTTTATGTGGGAATCATTTAGAGATGAAAATCAAATTTATGGGAAGTGTTCTTAAAAGTGAAATTGAGTGAAATGTTAGCCTGACACAAATTGAGCGATTGAGTGAACATAAATTTCCCTTGTGAGGAAGGCAGTTGCTTGATTTTGGTGATCTCCCTTTTGTGTGTAACTTAGATCCCCTGCTTAGATTTCTGATTGTCTGAATAATTAATTTCTCAACTGTTTAGAATAAATGAATGTGGGGATTACTTTGCTTGGAAGGGGGGAACATTGAAAGAAAAATTCTTTGAAAAATTGCTTGAAATCTGTGTGAAAGTTAATTGAGTCCTTAAGCTTGCCATGTTTTGCCAGGTCTTGAGTTTTTTTTTAAAGTTTTTTGAGTTTTAGTTTGCTTGGGGACAAGCAAAGTTTAAGTTTGGGGTATTTTGATGAGCCTCTGTTTGACTGGTTTTATAACTAGTAAAGACCTTGGCTTTGTGCTAATTTTATATCATTTTTACCCAAATTAGACTTGATTGTCCTTAAGTAGTATTTTGAGTCTGTAAAGTGTTTTTAAGTTAATTTAGTTGATTTAGAGTGAATAAAGTATTTACTTTTATTTTCTATTTTCAGGTTAATAAAAAGGAATAATCCTGGAGTTTCTCGCCCCACGAGAAGGATGTTCGCCCCGCGAACCAGAAGGTGACTGTTCCTGAAAATTGCAAAACTTTCTGTCTCGCCCCGCGAAGACAGTACTCGCCTCGCGAGTACCTGGAAGTCAGAGAGCATCACGGTTTACCCGTGTTGAAGGTCACGGGCGTTACAGTTGGGAATTTGAAGAGTTCGCCTCGCGAAGATATGCTCGCCTCGCGAGAAGACCAAGAGTTGCAGACCTTTCGCATAATTCGCCTCGCGAGCAGTGCTTCGCCTCGCGAGGACTTGGATTCCAGAAACGTGTATATAAGTAGTCTTAGGCAGAACTGAAGGGAGTAGTCAGAATTAGCCAGTTTTGGCTAGTTTCTGAGCTTGTTAGTCTTTTGTTTTTCTCTTAGTTTATTGTTTTCTTCTGTAATGGAGAGCTAGTCTCCTAGATTAATCTACTGTAATTGGTTTCTGTTAACACTTGAGGTTCTGTATTCCATGTTTAGTTGCTTTTCTCTTTTCAATGCCATGCTGTATGTTTCTGTTTGTTATTTCAGGAATGTATAGTGTGGTATTGTTTCATTTCGGTGATGTAATGTTCCTATATATAATCGCGTTTGTTATTTCGCGTGTGTTCATTCATGTTCGTTTGTTCATGAGAGCTTAACCCCGTTTGTTATTTCGGGAATAGGAACATACATCTGTAGTAGCGGTTTTCGTTTGTTAATTGTTGCTACAACCGGGAGGGGATTAGTATCTGCTTAGGATTTGCATGAACCAATGATAGTGGGAAACTGAGAACAGTAGGTTAATCGCTTTTGTTTATTTGCTAATTTCTTAAACTGCTTTGTTTCTTTTCTCTGTTTTTGATTTGTTTTGTTAATTTAGTTTTAATCTCAAAACCCCCATTCCTAACATTTACTAATTTTCTGTTAATAATAACAACAACTAAAGAGTCCTTGAGAGACGATACTCGAGTTGTCGCACTATACTGCATTATTTTATAATCGCTCGTTCTTTTTGGCGCGTGGCGACAGCGCGGCCATATACTGTTATTGAAGAACAGTAAAAATCGGGGTGTTACATTAATACCCCACTAAAAAAAATTTTGTCCACAAAATTTGGTGACTTGAAACTAGACAGGATTTTGTAATCCCAAGGTCTGACTTTCACAAGAAAGTATGTAGAAGAACTTTGTCAAACTGAAAAGTATACAGGAATATCTAGTATGTAAAAAGATTCTTTAATAGGTTCGTGAGTGTAAAAAATACATAGCTAATACATTTTTACAACATGACTCTAATTAAAGTTCCTTCTTTCACAAGAACTTCCAGCGTATTAGGAAATCAAAGATGGAGAATTCCTATCGTCGAGAGATTTCTCTTTTAATACCAAAAACTTTTGAAATAACAACTTTAGAAAAGGAAATGATCTGACCCAAAAACCAAGCTGAGTCCTATCTATCAAGAGAAAAGAGACTGGTGTAAATTTCTTCAAGGAATTCTTGTTCTCAAAAAGTCATAACTATTATACACCAACTGAAAAGGCCAACAACTTAATATACTCTACAGAGTTAAATACTCAAGGACATCAAAATACGATTATACTTAGAATTCATTACAAACTTAAAATTATGAGTCATTAAAGCTAATGTGACACCTCTTCTGGGACTTCACATGGTAACCCGTTGCAGAAAAAAAAAACTTTAAATTGCTGGTCCACGCTTTGGTGCATTGCAATTCTTAGCTCGGTGTCCCAGTTGTCCATAACTGAAACATTTAACTCCTCTTGTTGGGCAAGTATCAGCCACATGGTTTAGGTCTCCACACTTGTAACATCTTTTGACTTGGCCTTGGCTTTGGTTCTTTTGACCTCCACTTCTTGATGCAGAAACATTTGAATGATAAGATTGTTGATTCTGTTTATTTCCTGGGGGTCGAAAATAAGGTTTCCTCTGGTTTTGCTTCCCCTTCTGATTCTGGTCTTGAAACTGGTTCTTGAACTGAAAGGGTCCTCCAATATTCCCTCTACTATCTCTCCCTTTCCTCATCTGCTCTACCTTCCGACACATCTCGACTAAAGCTTGAAAGTTTCTTATTTGCAGTGGTTATACAGATTCTTCAATCTTAAGTCTTAAACCTGCTTCAAACCTCTCACATTTCCTTCTTTCATTAGGTTTCTCTTGAAAAAAATGGAAGTACTTGGCGAGTGATTCAAACTTCGACGCGTACTCCCCAACCGATTGTCGGACGGATCTAGGCAAGTATACTCAGTCGTACAAGTAATAAAGAGGTAAGAGGGATATCGTTCCCACGAGGACTGAGACAAGTACTAGCACGTAACAAATCAACTACTATCTAAGCAGATATTTGGATGGAAGAGAGCTCAATATTAAATACCAAAACAAACAAGGATTAAAATAAACAAAATAAAAGGAACAAATTCTTTTTGGATTTTTATCAAACATTTGGAATGCGAAAAGGGGATTTTTCAAATATGATGGAAGATGTTGGGATTAGACTTCGCTAAACCTTTGCCTCAAGCAATACCAAGACCACCAATCCAGTTTATACTTCAAATATTAAAAAGGGAGAGAAGAAACTCCATGGAAGCTTTCCACAGCCGTCACCGCAGCCCCTGGTTCAGAGAGAGTGTGTTTTTAGGGTAAAAGTCGCCTATTTATAGATTAGGCGGGCGTCTCGGCCGTGATGGCCATCATGGCCAGGCCGTGACGGGTTCTGCCATGGGCGCGCTTTCAATTTTGGATTATCACGGCCGTGATGCTCATTATGGCTAGGCCGTGATCAGTTCTGCCTGTTGAGGTTCTGGTTCAGCTGTCATGTCACGGTCGTGATGGCCATCATGGTCAGGCCATGACGGCTTCTGACTTTTACCTTCTTTCTTTTTTAGCTCTGCTTGATCATGGCCATGATGGGCTCTATTTGGCTCATTTTCTTCACTTTTCAAGATCTATATTCATCCAAGCTCCATCATGGCTAATCCTGGGCATTTAATCCTTAATTCCTGCAAAACAACATCACGAAACCGCCTTACCCGTTCCAAGGTAAAAACTAACAAAAGATCAAATTAAATATGACTAAACTATATGAAAATGCATGCAAAATGACAATGAAATATGAGGTGTAATCACACTCATCAAATCACCCCAAGCTTAAGACTTTGGTTGTCCTCAAGCAATCACCAATGCCAGAAGATATAAATAATCAGAGCATGGATAGTGAACCAAGAACCCGAGCAACTAATCCAAGTAACAGGCATTTTCAAATAATTCACCAAGAGACAATCAATTTCAAGTCCAATTAGAAGCTTAGGTTTCCTAGACTCATATTCTCACTGATTTGAGCACTCTTTCTCACCCCACTCAAGTGTTTAAGGATATATGACAATTCGCTCAATTTCCTCAAGGAATGAATTCTACCATAAGCTTGACTATTAACCAAATCTCTACTTTATTAATGAAAACACATAAGAACCAAGAGGTCTTTTACATTGGTTGTAATGGGTCCATGGGATTAATCGTTAGGTGGGGAAATCAAGAAAAGGAAATTTCAAGAAGGCTAAACAAAATATCAAGCATTGCGAATCATGACACCTTCTAAAATACCTTTTTGGGTTTTGATTCATTTTTCCACCTTTCTTTCTTTCTTTTTATTTTATTTCTCACTTCCTTTTGTCATCCCCTTCACCATTTTTTTTTATATTTGGAGAAGGGGAGATTTTCAATTCAAGAGAAATATTTTTCTAACTTTTTCATCCCATACTTTTTCAAACTACCTTTTTACCCTTTTTGTAATACTTTAAAAGGTGCCACACCAAGCATTATTCATCAAAGTAATTCAAGGTACCAAGAAAAGTATTTTATTCTTTTAGGCTCAAAATTGGGCAACTAAGGGGTAGCATTTAGTCAATCAACGCTCAGAAGGTCAGAAAAATACCTAGTGCCTCAATCATTTTCAAAAATGTTTTAAAAAATTTTTAAGCTTCAAAACGGTTTCAAGTCAAGTTCTAGAGAATACAATCCAAGAGGAATTAAAACACTCTATCACAAAGAATGGGGTAGATTTAGTGAGTACCCCTTTTTGGATCAAAAATCTCACATTTATTAGTTCAAAAATCAATGAGAAACACTAATCTATGGAAGCACATTCTAATTATCAACTATCAAAGATCGTCTCAAGCGTTTTTATTTGTAGCCTTATCACAAGAATAAAAAAATTGGGTTCAAAAATTCACTATCTCAATTTATTTGGCACTAAGTTCTCACAATTGGATGCATAATCTAAGCAAGGGTCAATCTAATCACGTGATCATGCAAAACTATGCCTATATGAATGCAACATGAAAAATGCAAAAATTCAAAATTTGCAAAAATACCCCTACCCCAAGCTTAAAAACTTACATTGTCCCTAATGTAAATAATCAAGTCGGAGATAGGAGAAAAATGGAACAACTCACCGAGGTGGTAGCGGGTGCTGGCTCACATGCCTAGGCAAAGGGAGGCTGGAAAATGTGTCACGGCCGTGATGCTCATCACGGGCAGGCCGTGATCAATTCTGGTCCATAGGAGCTGGCCTGTCACGGCCGTGACCTCCATCACGACTAGGCCGTGATACTCTCTGATCTTCAGGATCCTTCTCATCACGCCCGTGATGGATATCACGACTGGGCCGTGATCCTTTCTGATCTTCTCATTAAGCCAATCACAGCCATGACCTCTGTCACGGCCTGGGCGTGATGGTTGCTGACTTTGGTTGTCCTTGCCCTTTTTGCTCTTCTGCTTTCATAACCTGGAGACACTTGGCAAATCTATTAATTTATGATATTTTCCCTCTTGATCTTCTCAAATTATTCAAGAGTTAAATTCAAAAACAAATGGAAAAGGAAAGGAAAACTTGGGTTGCCTCCTAGTAAGCGCTTATTTATGGTCTTAAGCTTTACCATACTTCTTTCAATCAACCGGGGTCAGCTGGGTGTAGAAGTGCAAGAACACTTCTCTTCCATAGGAGTCCTTCAAAGAGCTGATTCTGCTCATATGGCCAATTGCGCTTCCGCTTTGCTCTTTTCACTCTGAGCTTCATGACCTTACTCCCACCCGGTGGAGGTTTTGTTTCCACATGATTAGAAACTCCAACTTCATCACCACTGGGTGCATCAAGATCCTTCCCCTCTTTCTCATCAAGATTTTCAACAGAATTCATAATTACCTTCTCAAGAGTAGAGGAGTGGTGCTGATGTGCAAAGACTTCTTCAGCCACTACAGCCACAATGTCCATGCGGAAACAATTCTCTTCATCACTCGGGTGATGCATAGCTTCAAATACATTGAAAATAACCTCTTCATCTTGCACTCTGAGTCGAAGTTGGCCTTTTTGTACATTTATCAAAGCACGACCAGTTGCTAGAAAAGGTCTCCCTAATATAAGTGGAACTTCTGCATCCTCCTCCATGTCTAATATCACAAAATCCACTGGGAAGATAAACTTATCCACTTTAACCAAAACATCTTCCATAATACCAAGAGGACACTTGATTGATCTATCATCTAGTTGCAATGCCATCCTTGTTGGTTTCACTTCACCACCTCCAAGCTTGTTCAAGATTGAAAGCGACATCAAATTGATACTCGCCCCCAAGTCGCACAAGGCCTTCCCAATAGCAACACTCCCAATTGTGCAAGGGATTGTAAAACTACCAGGATCTTTAAGCTTTGGAGGTAGCTTCCTTTGAAGTATCGCATTACATTCTTCCATCAAGGCAACAGTCTCACCTTCTTTAAACCTCCTTTTCTTCGTAAGTAACTCCTTCATGAACTTTGCATAAGTTGGCATTTGCTCTAGTGCTTTAGCAAAGGGTATGTTGATTTGTAACCTCTTAAAGATGTCAAGAAATTTGGCAAATTACTCTTCCTTCTCCTTCTTCTTGCTTAAGTGAGGAGATGGCAACTTTACATAAGAAGGGATCTCTTGAGGCTTGTCTCCATCTTTCAAAATCTGACTTTTACTCTTCCTCAAAATTTAATCTTCATCCACTAACTTTTATATCTTGTCTTTTTCACTATCTTCTATTACAACCTCTTTGCCTTTTTCCTCATTTTCTCTCTTTATTCAGCACTCAACTCAGTTTTTTCAGCAACTCTCTTATTTTTCCACAAAGGTTCACCGCTCACTTTCTCAAGACTTTTACCACTCCTCAAAACAATAGCCTTACAATGCTCTTTAGGATTTATTTGAGTATTACCTGAAAAACTGCCGCTAGATTGTTCCGCTATGTGCTATGCAAATTGTCCAACTTGAACCTCCAAGTTTTTTATGGCAGCATCGGTGTTTTTCTGGTTTGACATGGACATTTACATGAATTGATTGAGGGTGTTCTCCAAGATAGAAGTCCGGTCTTGAGGCAGTTGTGTGGGATGAGGCTTACTTGCTTGTCCGGCATCTTGTTTCCAACCAAAACTTGTTTGATTCCTCCACCCTTGGTTGTAATTGTTGGAATATTGGTTGTTACCTTGCCGCCCATAGTTCCCCATATAAGTAGCTTCCTCATGGGAACTAGGTGTGGCCTCACAATTTCCATTATCATGATCTCCTCCACAAAAATCACATATCATTACCTGTTGAGGTGGCATGGTTGTCCCTTGAATGGTTTGGAGTTGTTGTGGGAGTTGAGCTAGTTGCTTGGTAATGGACTCAAGTTGTTGTGTCATAAGCTTATTTTGAGCCAAAAGTGCAGTTTGTGAGTCTAACTCCAACACCCCCCTTCTTGATGTGGTACCTCGGTCATGATGCATTAAATAGTCATTAGATGCCATGGCTTCTATCAAAGTCAATGCTTCCTCCGGTGTCTTTGTGTTCATGGAACCTCCAGCTGAGGCATCCAACATAAGCTTGGTTGACGGCCTCAATCCATTGCAAAATGTTTGCATTTGGACAAGATCATCAAACCCATGATTTGGACATTTTCGGAGCAAGTCTTTGAACCTTTCCCATGTGTCATGAAAAGTCTCACCCTCTTGTTGAGCAAAGGTTGTGATATCACCCCGTGTCTTCACAAATCTTGAGGCGGGAAAGAATCTTGCAAGAAATTTAGCCTCTAAGTCATCCCATTTAGAGATGCTCCCCCTTGGTTGAGATTGGAGCCAAGCCTTGGCTCTATCTCTTAGAGAGAATGGAAACAACCTTAGGCGAATTGCATCCTCGGTAGCACCATTTATCTTCACTGTATCACATAACTCAATGAAGTTGGAGACATGATTATTAGGATCCTCCTTCTCCATCCCAGCAAATTGATTTTGTTGCAACATATTCAGGAGAGTCGGCTTGTTCTCAAAATTGTTGGAATTCACTAGAGGCCTCACTATGCTAGTGACATGCCGATTGACATTTGTACTGGCATAATCCCCAAGTGTCCTCCATGGAACACCCTCACCATTGCCTGCCATCTCAAGTGGTTCTTGATGAACTTGTGAAGTGGAGGTCTCTTCTTCTCTTTCTTATTGCGCTAATAACTTCCGCTGTCTTGCTTGACTCCGATTCTTCCTAGCCGCTTTTTCTATTTCAGGATCGTAGTGAAGTTGGTCAGCTAGGATAGTACCTCGCATGCACAAAAGCCTAGAGAGCAAGAATGTTAGCACTCAACGACAACAAAGAGAAACAGATAATAAAACAGAAAAAATAAAATTGTTCTTAAATTAGTAATTGAAATGGGTATGCTAATATTGAAACACAGTACCCGACAACGGTGCCAAAAACTTGTTGGACGGATCTAGGCAAGTATACCCAGTCGTACAAGTAATAAAGAGGTAAGAGGGATATCGTTCCCACGAGGACTGAGACAAGTACTAGCACGTAACAAATCAACTACTATCTAAGCATATATTTGGATGGAAGGGAGCTCAATATTAAATACCAAGCCAAACAAGGATTAAAATAAACAAAATAAAAGGAACAAATTCTTTTTGGATTTTTATCAAACACTTGGAATGCGAAAAGAGGATTTTTCAAATATGTTGGAAGATGTTGGGATTAGACTTCGCTAAACCTTTGCCTCATGCAATACCAAGACCACCGATCCAGTTTATACTTCAAATATTAAAATCAACCCACAAGATTACTCAAGTCCTAATTCCTTAGATGACAAGAGCCTAAATACCGTAATTAGACCCTAATTTCTTAGGTGGCCTAATTAATGAATTTGCATTAAGAGTAGGGATTACACGATTACTAATAAACCAAAATCCATTCCTAGATGCAAGGTTTACTAGGTGATTAATTCCAGATCAAGAATTGATAAGAACTTCCCAATTGCAAATCAAATCTCAGAACAATTCATGGGTGATCAAACCACAAAAAGCATTAAGCATAGGAATCAAACACTAATAAAGGAGCATAAACAAGGATCAATAAATCAAGGCCAATACATGAGATTCGGTTTAGCTACATCTAATCCCAACAAAAGGGAATTTAGCTACTCATAGTCATAGAGAAAGCCAAAATCAAAACAATAGAAACAAGGGAGAGAAGAAACTCAATGGAAGCTTTCCACAGCCGTCACCGCAGCCCCTGGTTCAGAGAGAATGTGTTTTTAGGGTAAAAGTCGCCTATTTATAGATTAGGCGCGCGTCACGGCCGTGATGTCCATCACGGCCAGGCCGTGACGAGTTCTGCCATGGGCGTGCTTTCAATTTTGGATTATCACGGCCGTGATGCTCATCACGGCTAGGCCGTGATGCTCATCACGGCTAGGCCGTGATTCTCATCACGGCTAGGCCGTGATTCTCATCACGGCTAGGCCGTGATCAGTTCTGCCTATTGAGGTTCTGGTTCAGCTGCCATGTCACGGCCGTGATGGCCATCACGGCCAGGCCGGGACGGCTTCTGACTTTTGCCTTCTTTATTTTTTAGCTCTGCTTGATCATGGCGGTGATGGTCATCAATGCTAGGCCGCGATGGGCTCTGTTTGGCTCATTTTCTTCACTTTTCAAGCTCTATCTTCATCCAAGCTCCATCATGGCTAATCCTGAGCATTTAATCCTTAATTCCTATAAAACAACACCACGAAACCGCCTTCCCCGTTCCAAGGTAAAAACTAACAAAAGATCAAATTAAATATGCCTAAACTATATGAAAATGCATGAAAAATGACAATGAAATATGAGGTGTAATCACACTCATCACCGATAGATCTCTTTGTTGCATTCGCAGAAATTCTTGTTCCTTCTCAATTCTAATAATTTCTGGGAAATACTTGTCCAGAAATGCGTTTCGGAAAACATCCCAAGTGATTTCCTGATGCTCAGCTTCTAGAAGTTGTCTGGTACCTTTCCACCAGTACTCCGCATCTCCTGTCAGTAGGAAAGTAGCATATGGAACCTTAACTCCTTATGGACCAGGGATTAGATCAAAGATTTTCTCCAATTCTTGTATCCACAAATTAGCTTTCTCAGGGCCAGTATCCCTGTGAAACTGTGAAGGATTCTGACGTAGAAATGTAGTCAAACCTCTGCCTTCCGTAGCTTGCTGATTTCGGGCAGCCATAGTAGTTGTCTGTAAAGCAATAGCAGCTACAACGTTCTCCATTGCTGGAGAGGTATAATCCACCCCACCTTCATAATTCTCATCCATGTTGACAGGACCACCAAGGGGGCCACCTCTACGACCCCTTCCACGACCACGTCCACGTCTAATCCCTGGTTCCATAACTGACCTACATGACAAAATCAGTTAAACGATAACCAGCAATTGAAACATATACTTACGCATTCAAACACATTACTTCTAAGAAGTAATTCAATCAACATATCATCTACAATTTGTGGGTTCTCACAAGGTCTCAACCCAATTAGAACCCATCAAAACACGCCTAATTGTGTGTTAACACGCATTATTTCGACAAGGAAACAATTCAAACAAGGTCCAATCAGAGATCACACAACAAAAACATAATAGACATATTCCCTAAGGTTCCCAAAAGACTCGACCAGCTTTGATACCACTCATGTAATACCCCCCCCCCCCTAGGCATTACCTCCTAAACACGTGCGGAAATAAATTAAAAGAAATTCTGCTGGTTGCTTTCTGAAAATTAATTTACTTTTAGTCAGAAAACTCGGGTGTAAAATTTTTTTCTTATTAATACTTCGAAAAGGTGATGCACACAACACTATAGTAAAATCATATTATACTTGACAAATCGCATACACCGATTTTTATTTATAATCAAACATTCCACCACGTACAAGTTTTTCCTAAAAGTCTTTCTTTATAAACCTTATGAAGATTATCAAAACACACTTACTAAACTTCTCAAACATACATCCCCAAACACAAACCTAAGCTGGTCATTCTATAAAAAATTCTCATGGAAAGACCCCTTGGTCATCCCCCATGATCATACACTACTTTAAACGTCCAAACTTAAGTCCCCGAGTGACTTAGGGAGCTCTTCTGCAACATCTGTACTCATGTACCAAGGTACAATAGCAACACCAGAAAAACAGATATATGCAAGGGTGAGAACCAATATATTGATTTTAACATGATAACTACATGCGCGACACACAAAACAACATATAACATATATAGTTATAACAACATAAATGTTCAGAAATAAACAAGTAGTTTATCGATGGGTTTCATACCCGACAGTCATCATCATTAAAAATACTGCATGACACGTTGTCAACGACTAAGTATGGGAGGATGATGGGAGGGCAGCCACGAAAATTGAGGGAATGAGTGAGTTAGGAATTGTTTAATATTATCATAGAACCATGGTTGAGTTTACTTGACCACGGTTAAGTTAGAAAATAATATAATAACGTAACTATAGTTAATAGTAACCATAGTTGAGTTAAAATGTGTGGTGGAGAATTGTAGATGATGTGGCTAATTTGTAACCACAAAAAGGTGGAAGAATCCAATTTGAAATTGTCATGCCTTAACCATAGTTAACTTTTAACTAGGATAGGTTAGGTTAAGGGTATTTTGGTCTTTTCACCTAAAAGACTTGATTACTTGAATTTAATGCTCCATAAATGCTTGGTGAGTTATGGTGGTGACCCACCCCATAACTCAGCTCCTCCGGTTCCCGGCTTTGTCTCTGCACATCCGTTATCGACTTCGTTGATTACCCGATTTTGGTTTTACGCCCGAATAAGGTATAATCACTTATTTATTTTGAAAATTTTCAAAATAACTCATATCGTTGGAAATGGGATTTAAAATCTAACCATTTCGCTCACGAGTCAAAATTAGGTTTTCTAATCTTTAAAATTTTACTGTCAGTGAAAACGCAGACCGGGTTTCGTCTGAATTTTCAAACCAAAATTTAACAGTAAGTCTCTACGATAAAGCAGAGTATAGATATGTCTATGGTTTATCCAAAATCATTTTCTATGTTTCATATCAAAATATAAAAAGAGATATATATATATATATATATATATATATATATATATATATATATAGGACAGTATAGATTATTCAATATTTCAAGTGACCTATCGGCAAACGTATTAGTATCACCAATAAACGCTTGAGATATTCCAAAAATCAGGGTTTCAACCTGCTGATCAACCTGTCTTTCAACCTATTGACCATTTTCAATGCGAGTTTCAGTTTTTACAGAGGTAAAAACTAAATTTCGCTCTGTTTCTTTCAAATTATTGTCCCACCATCCTTTTAGGCTACCAGTGAAGCCATTGATAAGGATTTTGACAGTACTTAGAGCAGTGTTTCCACGAGCTCTATAAGCAGTAGCTGCCATGGACATTTCTTCTAATTTTCTCAAAATTTGGTGTTCAGTGAAACCATCAATGTTCCACTCAACTATTCCTTCACCAGTATATTGCGAAGCATATTCTGATGAGAAATAATCTTCATATTGAATATCAGGCAGGGTAGGCCTATGATAATAATTTCTTGATTTTGGGAAAGATTTTGAAGTATTTTTGATTTTATTAACCACATCAACGTCAGAATCTTGAAACTGTTTTTCAAGTTCTAAAACATCATCATTATTTTTTAAAACATTTAATTTTGAAGAAGATATTTTCAAAGAGGCTAATTGTTTATTAATTTCATCCAATAGGGTTGTATTGGATTCATTTCCAATTTTAAGATCCTTGATTTCTGAATCAGAAAGTTTGTAAGGAGAAATCAAAGGTTTTTCTTTCTTTAAAAATGTTTTTGAAGAAGACTCGACTTGAGTCGAAGTGTCAAATTCTTCTGTGGTACTAGCCACTTGATACAAAAGTTGATTTGTATAATTCAACTGTTGTTGTATAATTAACCTATGGAAGGTTAATTTCAATAATAAATAAAACTGGTTTACAATTTTGTACCGATATAAAAATGCATAGATAGGCTAAATTTGAAAGTAAAACCAATTCCAAAGAATTGGGAAATTTTTGTGAACAGTTTGGTTATGAGAAAATAACTCCTCCTTCTAAACAAAGGAGAGTTACTTCGCAAAAGTTTTCAAAACGTTTTCCCTCAAAGAAAAGGTTTTCTACACAGGAAAAAGAAATAAAACCTTATAAGAAATCCCAAAGGAAATCTTATAAGAAACCCTTTTCAAAGGATTTCAAGAAAAATATCACATGTTACAAATGTGGTCGAGTGGGGCACATGGCAAGAGATTGTCGTGTGAAACAAAAGATCAAAGAACTAAAAATGGATGATGATCTTAAGGATCAGATTTCGAAAATTCTTCTTTATGATACTAATTCTTCAGAAGAATCATCTTCTGATGATGATTCAGATGTTATATTTCAAAATCAAGAAACATCTGATTCAGATGCAGGCTGTTTAAGCTGTGGATGTTTGGGTGATAACTGTAATTGTAAGTTTACAATTAATGTTATTACCAAAGAAGCTAGAGTTTTGCTTGATCTGATAAATCAAGTTGATGATCCACAAGTTAAATTAGCTATGCTAGAAAAATATAAAGAATTAGAATCACATGAAGTTGAAAAGCAAGAGTTTACAAGTTATTCTTTAAAAGAGATTTTGTCTTCTTCTGAAACTTCATCTTCTTTTAATCAAGAACCTTTAAGTCTTTCTTATATATATATATATATATATATATATATATATATATATATATATATATATATATATATATATATATATATATATATATATATGGTGGATGGCTATGGTGCACCACCCATTACACCACCCACATGTCAAGATCTCCACCAAACCTTTGTACAGATGGCCATTTAAGTACAAATACATGGTTGTGTTTGAAATTTTGACAAGCCCATTTGGCAATTTCATTGACCCAAAACTTGCCACATGGGTGGTGTAGTGGGTAGTGCACCAATTGGGTGGTGCACCTTAGGCCAAACCATATATATATATATATATATATATATATATATATATATATATATATATATATATATATATATATATATATACTGTTATTGAAGAACAGTAAAAATCGTGGTGTTACACTCCACACCTATAACAAGTAAGCATACCTGAAGATGCCTGACTGGAACCTTCGGTTCTACTATAAGGTCTCGCCCGCTGTTGGAATCGTCCTCCTCGACCTTTCTGACTATGTCCTCCTCTAATCGGTCCATCACTAAGTTGTTGTGACTGCACTGGTCTGGAACGGTCGTGACTTTCTAACATCGTACATTTTTCAACCAAAGATGGAAACTGATTGAACTTGAACGGAAACATCATCCTTTTTAACTCTGGTCTCAGTCCATCTTCAAACTTCCGACATACCACTTTGCTGTTATGGCTGCACTGGTCTGGAATGCTCGTGACTTTCTAACATGGTACATTTTTCAACCAAAGTTGAGAAATGTCTGAACTTGAACGACAACATCATCCTTTTCAACTTTGGTCTCGGTCCATCTTCAAACCTCTAACAGATCCATTCTTCTTTTGGGTGAACTTGATAGAAATGGGTGAACTTCAGCAATGTCTAGAATCGGATGGCATACTCTCCCATAAACATGTTCCCTTGCTTCAAACTCATGAACTCCTTTTCTATTTCATATATGATCCTTTTCTATTGCTTATCCTTATGCTTCTAACAGACACTGTTTGTTCTGCCACCAAGACTCTGTTGCTCCGACTAACATGAAAGCATCATAAGTAACCTTCCGCTCTTCACGACAGTGCATGGCGACAAAGACTTTCTCCATATCTTACAGCCACTTCTCCGTTGCCTCAGGATCATATTCAATGTGGAACTGGGGCAGATTGCCCTTCATGAAAGCACCCAAGCCATTCTCCAGACTTTCTTCTTCTCTAGCCATATTGTTGTAGCCTCTCTTCTCTTGCTTCTTGTCGCTGCATGAACTGAGCGTTCTGTTGGGTTTGCTATAGCATTGTCGTGGCCAACTCTCTCATTACCAACATTGGCTCATTAGTGTCGCCACCATTATTCGTTCCGGAGGAACTTCCGGGAATATCAGTGGCTCCGCCTCCTCCATGTCTACCTTTCCTACGGCGTTCTTTTCCTCTTGCCATTTTGACTTCCTGAAAAGAATCCATTAGTTCTCATTCGTAAGACATACAATTCAATACATAAATAGATATATCCATTATATGTTTTACAAATGCAGTAAATGGGCATTATCATATTTTAAGAATAGCCCGCATATCAGGCACTCTACCCATTCTAAGCATAGCTAATATCCGTTGAGGATCCCACTAACAATGTCGATATTCGTCCTACCCTATAGTCCAGTTTAGAACCAAATTGCTCTGATACCACCAAATGAGACACCCTGGTGTCCCATTAACAAACAACCCTAGTTAACTAAGCCTTAATTCGTTTTATTAATGTTAGCGTGGATATACATTCATATGTAATATACGTTGCAGAAGCTTTAAAATTAAAATAATTTAAAAGCATGCACAAGATAATAAAATAAAGCATGACTAGCATATATACAGAATATATATAGAAGTCTCCAAAGTGTTGTAGATCCCAAAAGAGGGATCAAAACCCTAGAAAAGGTTATACAAACTGATAAAATAAAGAAAACGGATACATACTAGACTCAGAACAGACAAAAGACAGAAACAACGTCTACCCACCCATCTCTCCAAAATACATCAAAATACAAAAAGAAGCTCACCAAAACTCTCTCATGGCGAATGCTTTCGACAATCCATATCACAGACGATATGGGCGTCTGGAGCTACCATCGCTATCGCCGTAACGGTGCTTATAAGCTCTGGTCCGCACTGAGTCATCATTGCCTATGACGACTCTCCGGTGACGGTAGTGGTACATCATCTTCAGACTCTTCCTCCTCCTGCAACTATCCATTACCCCAACTCCAATACGAGCATTAGGACGATCTACCTGGTTCTACATGTCATTTGGAAATTCCTGCTGGCGAGGTGGAAACAATAAATCAGAGAAGGGAAGACGCTGTGAGATGTGATACAATCTTAGCAGAGTAAAGAAAGGTCCTCCTCCTAGGTGGATGTAGATGTTGATCGGGCCGACATAACACATGAAGAACTGTGAGTGGTTGACCTGCCACCCACGATCATCATGGTATACAATCTCATTGTGGCTCAATATCTGGCCCTCAGCGAGATCCTCTTCAGATAATGCATCAGCATATGCTCCGGTCCGATCGTCATCGTGGTTCGGCTGCTGCTGCTCATCTATCAAACATACATATAGAGAAAAAGAGACAGAGAACGGAGATAAGCAACTATACCACACCATAAACGGGGTCGGGGCACAATACAACTTGTTGACATACAACATAGATTCACAGATAGTAAACATCTCTCAAGTCAACCATTTACAAACATCATCGATCCATATCTAGGATTAAATCCTCTAAGGAGTCACACTTCTATGTATGTCGGTCAATCACTCTCACGGGGAATTCCGATTCCCCAACATTCTCTTTCTCTCTCTCACACGTGACTTCCGTTCTCAGAGAATGTTAGTTGGTTTGTCCATGGTACCATTCCGCTCACTGTGACAAATAATGGTGCTTCCCCCTATGAGCTCAACTCCAATAGGGGTATATTGTCGCCTCGAAAGGTCCACCCGCGACAGGAATACTCAGGATCAAACGTCGGGATAGCGGAGCCTCCACTAGGATCACAAAACAGTGGGTGCAAATCACTAGTCACTGTAGATTGTACCAGACCGAACTACATCCCCAAGGTTCCCAGAACCGTCCCTCTCCATATTCTGTACCCACACCCGAGTACACCAACCTCGCATGACTCCTAGTCATACGGGTCGTCACTTGGCAACTTATGCAATGCATAGTCATCCTAGGTTGACACCGGTACAAAACTCAAACCTACACGCTTTATGATGCCAAAGAATCCACAACTCAACACGGTACCCATATATCGCTTTCCAACATCAATCCAAACAGAGTACCCTTAGGGTGTCAACTAGGGTCTAACAACTCAACTAGACAATCATCCTCAATATGACATAATATATATAATTTAATAGTAAATAACTCAAAGTATCATACTGAGCATGTTATCACAGATCACACATCAAACATCAACATCAACCATAAGCATCATAAAACAAGTAACAAGGCAACCTTAATCAGATATATTCAACATGTTAAACTATCCTAATGATGATATACCTGTAGTAATTAAACCCTAACGAACAGTTTTAAAGATGTTTTAACCATGGTTTAACCAATATCGACTACTCGACCACTAGTAGGGTATGGGGAAACCTATACATGCAATATAACATATTGTATTAACCTTGCCTCCCCGACATGATGGCTACTTTCTCGCCATATTGTAGACTCTCTTGTCGACGTCTCAAGCTTCATGAAACAACTCCCTCTCCTCCTCTTAGTTGCTGCCACGCATTCCGTGGAACTCCTCGGTGCTCCAAAATTTGCCCTAACACATGGACAGAGTCCTGGCAATGTCATAAACCCTAATCTTGCAATAGATTTACTAACGAAGCTAGAAATAGCAAGAAGTCTCAAACGAATTCGGGCAACATTGTTAGGGAACTCGAGCATTACCTTGGTCGATCGTCGAATGGAAGGTAGCTATGTGTTGTTGACGTTACCTCGATCACGAATTCGAAGTCGAAAACAAGATCAGACAGCTAAACCTACCATATGTAACTTTTTCTCTCTCTAGAGTTTCTCACCCTCTCTCTACACTCTCTGGTCACGACATTTAGGAAGAAGATGAAGTTCATACAAATGAACTTCTCAAGCTGATAATTTTCAAGGTTCTGCTACGCACGCTCTAGCGTGCCAGTACCCCACGCTCTAGCGTGAGGTCTCTCCATGCTAAAGCGTTGAACCCTGATCTTCCATGTGTCCATGCAATTGACATGCATTGCCACGTGTATGAGACTTTGCACGCTCAAGCATCCAAGTACATTGTTTGAGCTTCCTACCCTGATGCCGGTTGCTGATTTTAGTGCGTCTTGTTGCGTCCTGAGTTCTTTTGGAGTTTGATTCACCTCAAACTTGATACACAAACTAATTAGCACCTAAGGAATAAGATTAAGACCTTAAACATGCTTAATCCTTTCCTTAAAACTTAATGAATAAAACGAGGTGTTACAATAATCATGTCATCATAAAGCTCACTAATAAACGCGTTAAGCATGACAAATCAACCAGCATATAGCACAAAGCATGACAGTAACTAACAAACATCCTCGATTTACATAAAATCAACCTATCTATGATAAATCTACAATCCCCAAGTCATCATTGGTACTACAATTAGTCGCTAGGACGACTTTGGCATTGTCGGTTACTCGGCCACTAATAGGGTTTAGGTTCCCCTACACCTAGTACTGCATTTTATGCTATTTTCACCTCTCCGACGATTGGAAGGTACTATTTTCCCACCCGAGGTACTCCGGGGTAACACGATACTCACAAACAAGCTCTCATCTTCCAAGGGTAGATTCTGCCATGTACTCTCCTGTGTGTCTCGGTGCTCCAAAATTCGTCATACCAATGAAAACAACAACAGAGCATCATCGGTAACCCTAATGCATAGCAGAAACTATAACTAGATTGAGATCCGAAAGGGAAACATCAATACCGACATCATCGGCATGTCGATGTGCTTACGAGCATAGGCTTACCTTAGCTTAATCGAAGAAAGATAGGTATAGATAAGAAGCAGATGATGCTATGAGCTTAATGATGTAGTTGGTTTCGCAATACACAAGCCGGTATGGCCGCACTAAGCTCCGAAACTTTTTCTCCCTGCTCCGACCTCTCACTCCCACCTTTGGTTCTATTTCTTCGAATGGGGAAACTGAAAATACTTTCACCTGCTCAAACTTTTATTTTTCAAAATTCTGATGGCAACGCTCTAGTGTGGAAACTCCCCCACGCTCTAGTGTTCCAACGCTTGACCATTGGGTTGTTTCACATTTGAGCATGGAAGGCTCTTCAAGATGAAGGCACCACCCTCACTGCCACACGCCTCAGTCTCTACTGACACGTCTCCTCGATGTCTAATCGTTGTCTAATGACTACTCCATGCTTGAGCGTCCCCTAGGACCATGCTTGAGCGTGCCAACGTTTAAACCTTGGGTCCTGGCATGCTTAAGCTTGCTGCCCTAATCAGCTTGACTGATTTTGCATGTTCGTTTGATTCGACGCCGATCAATCACATACTCCTTAAACATGCTTTCAAACATTTGAACACACTTAACCAACATTTACTCTAGGGTTCTAAAACACGGATGTTACATAAAGACTCTTTCTTCGGGTCTTAACAGTTAGCTCCTTGCACAACAAAACTTCACAAGATCAGACACCAACTAACAACCTTCATCAACAAGCATATATCCAAGTTAAGACAAGCATTTATGCAAGTCAAGACAAACCAAAGTCAAGAGGATGGTTGTGCTAGGGGCTTACAGTTTTCATCATGAAATGGGGGAGGACAAAGTTTGTTTTTCAAGTCCTCTTAGATGAAGATAAATGATGACTATCAAAGCTTAAATACCAAGTTTGAGAGCTTGAATCAACTTGTGCAAGGAGTTAAAAAATTTGAAATCAAAATGGTACAAACCCTTGCTCATATTCGACAATGAGAGGAAAAATGGAGGAAGAAATGTTTTTTTCCAAACTCTTTGGCAACCTTAAAGAAGATGATCATGGAAGCTTAAATATCAAATTTCAAATCTTGAATCAAATCCAACAAAGAGTTGTGAATTTTCTACTCAAAATAAAGCTTAGGCCTTTTTGAGTTTTTCTTAGATCAACATGAAGGTAATACACCCAACAACATCTTTAATGTAGCAAGATTGAATAAATGTTACCTTGGGAAGATGATCTTTGGTGGAAAGTTCAAGAACACTTGAAGAACAAAAGAGAGAAAATAAAAGCTTCAACTTTGATCTTGCAACTCATAAAGTAAGTGAGTTTTTGGTGTTTGTAATAAATGTGATAAAATGAAGTGACTTGAATGATTTTGGGGTGGCTTGGTCGACCACTACAACGGAGATATAAGAAGATATTTTAATTTTTGGGGTTAGCTCTTTTATCCAAAGGATAAAGACTTGCATTGGATAATAAGGTGTTTAGATATTTTATAAAACTTGATGGTTTATCACATCAGTCACTATTTGACTTTTGTACCGCACACTTCCCTATGTTCTACTTTCTCTACTATTCTAAACTTGGTTCTAGGTATCTCTGGATGCCCGGGTTGGTACGCTTTCTTGAAAAGCCGACACCGAATAAAATACTAATATTTTATTTTGACTACAAAATTTCCAAAAACATACCAAACAATCACAAAACACTCATAAAACTAACATTTTTATTTTTCGGGTCACCTTTGGGTTTTCTAGTCGGGGTAGAACTACACTGTCAGCTAAAAAATGTAGACTGGGTTCCGTATGAGTTTTAAACCCAAATTTGGGCCACTGCTTCCTACACTATAGTAGGTTCCAACCATGATTTTGTTTTCCTCAAAATCAATTTCTTGATCACAGGTAAAAATATAAAAATATATAATTACCGATAATACAATGCTAGTAAAGCAGAGTGTTACAATAATATCACCTAATAGAAGTACGAGTATTTTGAGCACTATCCGCCATTTAACTGCAATACAATGAGAACACAATAGGAATAAATTCAGTAGGATCTGTAATTTTATTCAAACTCAATATCATCAGTATCTTCATCATTAAACCTATGTTCTTATGTTCAAATCCCACCTTTGCACGATCACATAGCACGATTTGAATTGTTCCCATCCAATTATTTTGAGATAAAAATAAATTTTAAATATTTATTTAATCACTTATATAAAATCATATATATATATATATATATATATATATATATGTGTGTGTGTGTGTGTGTGTGTGTGTGTGTGTGTGTGTGTGTGTGTGTGTGTGTGTGTGTGTAATATGAAATATATTATAATGAGACCACTTATTTAATCACTATATATATATATATATATATATATATATATATATATATATATATATATATATATATATAAAAACTGAAATATATTAATTGAACTTTTACTTATCCACTATTAGGAGTGAGTATTTTTAATGAATATCACTACAGTAGGTGACCAAACAAATTTATTGTGTTTCATTTTGATATATTGTTAATGTATGTTTTTTATATTGTCATTCAGTCACATATCATCTCGTGTGTTAATTTCAAAATAGTCATTGTAAAGATCAAATCTTTATAGTTATATGACAATATATGATTGGTTGATAATATAAAAAACTTAAGGTAAACAATTGCTTCCTAAAAGCAGAAAACTTTGTTATAGAATTGTATTCTTTTTGTTATATTTACTAAGGATAATGAACTAATTCCTTCACTTTGACTTGCTAAATTAAAAAAGATTAATAAAAACTTATTGTAAGGATAATATTTTTTTTCTTTCCTTCAGATGTCGTTGAGATGAGGTGTAAGATTTAAATTAAAAAAAAAATTGACGGCAAGTAAATGTGAGGAAATATTAATATCTCAAATGGAAAGACAAAGCACAAAAACAAGTTTTAGATGTCACTTACCTAAAAGGGTCATTTCCGCATCCCATTCCAAATAAAAAGCGTGATATTTTTTTAATTAATATATATGACTCTATTTTTAATGAAAATCGTCCTAATAAATATAATTCTCTGTAGTACATCAAAAAAAAAATGATTCTTAGTTCTTAATCATCAGAAGCAATCACATGTCTTTCATGTGTTCTTAATTGGTCCAAATCTTCCCTAAAATATAAAAGCTTGTAACAACCTCATTATTCCTTTTTCTTTTTCTTTATAAAAACTACAACAAAAAGTGATAGGATAATAACCAAATTAAAATAAATGAAAGAATAAAATAAAACATTTTTTCCATTAGGCTACTCAAGAGTGGAAGCTCAACTGTCAAAGAAAATGAATCTGAGCCATTCGGTGCCGTTGGATGCTGATACATCATTGGTCACGTGTCACATGAATCTCGCTCTCTTTAATTTTCTATATTTTTATATTCTATGTTAGAGCTAATAAGTACTACCTAGACCCTCACCCCTTCACCCACTCTCAATGTAGACCATTCTTAGTACACAACAAATCTCCGCCATATTTCTTTCTATCTACAGTGAGCTTTTCACTTTCTTAGCGTGCGTGGATTTTGATCCAAGCTTCCAAGTGAAATTTTCTTACTATTCCGATATCTTGCAGGAAAATCCCAACATAAAGTTAGAGATACCCATCATGGTTCCATTGCAACAAAACCCTACTCTTGTACCACCTCCACAAAATAATGCCTACTACCCCATGGCATATGCATCAAACAACAACAAAATGGAAGCCATGCATAGTGATGAGTGTGATTACACATCATATTTCTTTATCATATTACATGCATTTTCATATAGTTTAGGCATTTTTAATTTGATTTTTGTTAGTTTTTACCTTGGAACGGGTAAGGCGGTTTTGAGGTGTTTGTGTGCAGGAATTGAGGATTAAAACGTTCAAGATAAACCATGATGGAGCTTGCATGAAGATAGAGCTTGAAAAGTAAGAAAAATGAGCCAAACAGAGTCCATCACGGCCTAGCCGTGACAGCCATCACGGCCATGATCGAGCAAGGCTGAAAAGAAAAGTACACAAAAGTCAGAACCTGTCATGGCCAGGCCGTGATGGCCATCACGGCCATGATGGCCATCAGGGCCAGGCCGTGATGACCATCACGGCCGTGACAGGCCATCAGTGCCAAGTTTTTCAAGTCAGAATCCGTCACGGCCTGACCGTGACAGCCATCACGGCCTTGACGTGCAATATCTGGAATTTTAAAAGCTAATTTGATCTAATTTTGTAATTGCTTGGGATGCAAGTTACCCTACCTTATAAATAGGACCTAGAGGCTCGAAAATAGGATCACTTTTTGGGCTGCTACCTTAGGCAAAATTAGGATTTCTCTTCTTCTTCTTCTTCTTCTTCTTCTTCTTCTTCTTCTTCTTCTTCTTCTTCTTCTTCTTCTTCTTCTTCTTCTTCTTCTCTTCTCTTAGGTTTTCTTTTATGCTTTTGTTAATCAAGCTTTCTATGAACATGGCAATGCTTGAGTAGTAGTCTTATTTCTAGGGATTAGGGCTATGCCCAAGATTTGTTTATGGTGTCAAATTGACGTTTGGTCTCTTGTTAATTTCGATTTTGCTTTCGATTTGATTTCTATTGCTTTAATTACTCGTAAATTCGGTGGCCACTTATTTGCTTGTCGTAGATACTCTAAGGAGGAACCTAGTGGTGAACTTAGGTATCGGATCTATATGAATCAAACTTAGGACTTAAATCACGAGATTTAGAAGCGGTCCTTCGAGGGTTCACGAATTGTCACAGAACTTAAAGGGTTCAATTTAAATTCAATTACCATGAGAGTAGGGGTTGGTTTAATTGGGCATGGTTTTTGTAACCCGAGAGGGAGCATTAACTTATTAAGGATAAATTCGCCTTCAAAGCAATTTTGATAATTAACAAGGGGTAGTCAATTTGGTAACATGAACAATGTTGTTAGTAACCCAATTCCTAGGAATCTCTTTTGATTTGAAAAACCCCTAATCGATTTGCTTTCCTATTTTAATTGATTGCGTTCTTAAATATATGATTTTCTAGTTATTTCTTATTACAAAAAAATCAAATCCTTTCCAAATCCTTTTTTATATAGTCCAGTTTAATTGATTTAATAATTAATTGTTGTTTGAGATCACAGTCTCTGTGGGATCGATCTTTTTATTACTTGACGACGAATCCGGTTCACTTGCCGGAGCCCCGCCAAGTTTTTGGCGCCGTTGCCAGGGACTGTGCTTTCTTGAATCTCAATTTAATTTTTAATTTGATTTTTTTGGACCTTTTTTTATTATTATTTATTATATTAAATTTTCTCTTTTTTCATTTATCTCTTTTCCTTTGTTTTCTAGTATCTACCTCTCTCTTTGCAGGAATTTTTCTCTCTTATGCGAAGATCCCAAAGTCTTGGAAATCTTGTTGAAGTTGACCCCGAGATCGAAAAGACCTTTCGTAGACGCGGGATGTAACACCCCGATTTTCGCTGCTTTGTAATATCGGTAATAAATATATAAATATATATATTTATCCGAGACTTAGAAAATGATTTTTGATAAACCAAGGTCATTTCCTTGTTATACTTATTTTCATAAGGTTACGGGAAAGTTTTTGGTTGAAAATTCAGACGGAAGCCGGTCTACCGTTTTCTGTGTTTTCACTGACAGTAAAAGTTTACTGCTCAGAAGACCTAATTTTGAGTCGTGAACGAGATGAAAAATGTTTTTATCGTATTTACTACGATACTGGAAGTTTTGAAAATTTTGGCAAAAAAATTAAAATATTATATTTGTTGCGGGCGTATAAGTCGAGATATCTCTAGGAAAAGCTTGCGCCAGATGAATCGAGGAGTCGGCAACGTAGCAGAGATATTGGATTGACCGACTTGCCGAGTATTTATGACGAGCTTATCTGAGTGATAATGGCCATAATGGCACATTTATGACAAAGTGAAATTTTCCTATGAAATGACCATTTTGCCCTTGTCTTTATATGACAATTGCAAGCAAATGCCATTGGAAAAGTTGACTAAAACTTACCCAAAACCCACGGCTCCCAATTCTTCTTCATCAAGTATTGGTTTCTTCTTCATTAAGTATTGGTTTCTTCTTCATTAAGTTGGTTTCTTCTTCATTTAAATAGGTTGTCTTCTTCATTAAGCCATTTTTTCCATTTTCATGTTCTTTTCTCCAAAGAGTTCATAATTCGTCCGATTTTGCCTAGAAATTATGACCAGTTTCTAGTTTGAATCTAGAAAAACTTTCAACATGAAAGTTGTTCATATTTCTCTCTTCTTTCCAACGACATAAAGATCATCCAAAACGGATAAGTATGTTGAGAGATCTACCCAAAATACTAAAACTGTTCTAAACCCTAACTATGTTCATCTTCTTCCTTAAGTTTCTCAAGAACACCATGAGAAATTTGTGAAGAACATCATCCAAATCTTGCTTTCCTTGAATCATAAAGAGGTAGCAACTTCTTCTCTTGTCATTAAAATCATTTATCTTCACAACTTTTGTAGATTCTTGGCTAAGATTCATATGTTCATCATTTACCTTAAAGTTCATGGAACTAGATTCAAAAATTCATAACTAATTCTAGAAAACTCCTTTTGACATGAAACCAATTGCTATGATCTTATAATCATATCTATTTTCATCATCTAAAAGCATAAGATCATGAGAAATTTCTTTCCTTGATTTTTGGTCATGGCCGAACCTAGGGTAAAGTTGTGCTCTTAGGTTTTGTTTCATTTTCATGTCTTAATTCATGATTATATCTTGATAGTTCTTGTATTCAAGTATATAAAAGATCAAAAATCAAACTTAAGCCTATTTGATCTCATCAAAACCGAAACCCTAGGAATGAGCACTTAATGGTTTTGTGATTCAAAAGTTGTTTGTGACACTTGAATCCAACTCTAGGTTTTGTATGTTGATTAAATCCAAGAGTTTAGAAATTTTAGAGATTTCTAACCCCAAACTCAGCCCTTGGCCGAAACCCTAGTTCTTAGAACTAGTTGAGTTTTAGTTCATGTTCTTGGTTCATAATCTTGGTTTAAGTGAGTAATCATGCTTAAGTAACTTATGGATCATTAATCCTTAAGTTAATCAAATTTTCAACTTCCTAACCTAGATAATTGGTTGAAGCCGAAACCCTAACCATAAAGGTTAGAGGATTTTGTTTCAAATTTTAGTTTTGTAATAAGTAATCTATGATAGTTAAGACTCTAGTAATTAGGATCCAAAAGATGACATTAAGAAGATAATCCTAAACCTATTTCTAAGTCTTGGTCGAACCTAGCCCTAAAGTGTCCTAGATGGTTGTTAGTTGATTAATTATAGTTATGTTGTTTGAATGAAGGTGGTGGTGTTAACTCGTGGTGGGATAACGAGGATCGTCGTGTACGTATTTCCGGTGAAAACTCAGGTGGGAGAAAGAACCATTCCATCATCGGAACTGATAAGTAGTATATAATTTATAATAATGGTGTAGGGCGACCTAAACCCTACTAGTGGTCGAGTAATCGACAATACCAAAATCGTATTGGAATCTTTTCCGTAAAACCAATGACGATTTGGGAATTGTAGGTTTATCGCCTTAGGTTGATTATTCATATTTGAGGATGTTTGAATTGTTTACTTTTGACTGTTTGTGATACGCTGGTTGAGGTACTCCATCTGCATGTGACGTATTGTTTCGGTGTTTGAATAATTATGATAGTGATGATGTTTGCTGTCAGTCACGACCGTGATGGTTGTCATGGCCAGGCCGTGACAGGTTCTGTGTTGTAGGATTCTTGTCTTTGTTGTCTGTCACGACCGTGATGGCTATCACGGCCCGGTCGCGTGATGAGTCGACTTTGTTAATTATTTGGTTGTGATAAATTGCCTTATATGATATTGAGATGTTGGAATATTCTGTTGATTAATGTGTTATGCATGATCTGCTTGGGTTTAATACTATGCTTAGATGATTTTAAGGAAAGATATATATATTGCTCGGAGGTATTTTGTTTGGGTGAGAGTTTTAAATATGAATTAGAAGTGCCTCGCTATTATTGTATAGAAGTGATGTGATATAGAATGTAAGTGGAGGTTATGAGGAAAAGCTTGAGGTACTAGGTTGTTATTGATAAAAGTCAGTGAGAATCATATGTTGCATTGTTGTTCATAACCGTGTATTTGAGATACACGAGGTCCGAAGTTCTCGTGGACTGTTCCAAATTAGAATTTAAGTTGTGCAACTATAGTGTCATTGCTTTGCATGAGCACCCTTGACTGAGTTGAGAGAGAGAACCAGGGTGTGCACCGGCGGTACTGTGCAGCTATAGTGTCATTGCTTTGCATGAGCATTTTCACCATGGATGTACACCATGGATGTGAATGTGCACCGGCGTTGGGAACGTGTCACTTGGACGACTGACTGACATTCCTACCGAGGAATGTGTGACAGGATTTGCAGTGGCCACGTCAGCATAAAGGTCTAGTTGCATGAGTTGGAGGGTAGAGGATGATATAGTGAATTGAGGATGATTGTTGAGTTTGAGTGATGCGTGTCTGTGACTATTATTGTATTATATGCTATGAATCTTTTCCACTTATGATGATAGAACTGTTTCTTATCTCCATATTTCTGTATTTTTGTGTATGTCTACTTTGTTACGTTAGAAGACCAGATGGACGAATATGTTGCGGAGGAGATGGATGGAACCTTGTACGAGACGGAGGGGTGGAGGAGTTGAATGACATTCCGTATGAAGCTGACGTTGGAGAACAACCGACTGATCCTAATAATATAATGTAGTAAGTTTAGGGCCAGTGAGTCATATATGACGTTTTTGTTTTCCCATTTGTTATAAGAAGTTTCTTTTAAATAAGTACCTGTTTGGGATCCTACTAAGAGGATACCCTAATCAGTGTTGTATAAAATAAAGGATACTCATGTGTGTATTTATGTAAAATAGTTTGGTGTGTTTTATATCTGCATAAGTTATATAATTATTAATTAAGTTTTAAGATTTACGTATTTTCAACGTTAAGCGCGCGATTAAGTAAATAAATAATTAAGGATTTAATGTAATAATACAATGGGGCACAACGGGGTGTCTCATTTGGTGGTATCAGAGCAATTTGATTCTAATCGGACTGTGAGGTCTAGGATGTGTTACTGACCGTGTCTAGTTGAGTCCACATCGGATTTTAACTATGCTTAGAAGTTGGGTAGTGTGTCTGAACCCGATGCGATAATTAGCATTAGTATGGCATATGGTATTTATATACCTGTCTATGTAGTATTATCTGTCATAATGATGAGATAGGATGATTCCTGTTACAGAATCATGGCTCGTGACAGAAGAAGTCCGATTATTAGTGGTGACGGATCTCCTGAGGGAACCATTGGAGCTGACAACGGTGAGATTAATCCTACTGGAAATGGAGGAGAGTCACCTGTGACTCCCAATATCGTGGAAACGATAGCTGCTACCTTGCTATTTCAAACATAGCAGAATACAAAGATGCTACAAATAAACAAAGAGCAGCAGGAACTGCAGAATCAAATAACAGCTATTGAAACTGAGGAGGCAAAATTGATTATTTTCCTAAAAGGGAAGCCACCACAGTTCCGAGGGGACTATGACCCAAAGAAGGCAGAATGGTGGGTACAAGAGATAGAGAAGATATTTGACACCATGCGCTGTATGGAGGGGAGGAAAGTGACTTATGCTGCATACATGCTAACCGGAGAAGCAGAGTCTTGGTGGAGAGGTAAGATAAGATTAATGGAGTTAGAGGGTAGGGTTATCTGCTGGCAGTTGTTTACTGAATGCTTCTTCGAGAATTATTTTCCGAATGTAGTCCGACGTGCGAAGGAGAGGAAGTTTACTAGTCTCCGACAAGGAAACATGACTGTAGGCGATTATGTATCACGCTTTGAGGCTCTGATTAAGTTTTCAGAATTCTATCAGAGATTCCCAGATGAGGATTGGCGGTGTAGAAGGTTTGAAGAAGGATTGCGACATGAGCTGCGAAGAACTGTAGTGTATTTAGATATTCAGTGTTTTTCGGAGTTGGTTGATAGTTGCAGTGCTATAGACAACATAGACCAGAGGCAAGATGCTGAGATGAAACAACCAAGAAGTGGAGGCCCAAATCGATCAGGTTCTCCAAGGAGGGTAGAGAGTGGTTCTAAAGGGAGATGGGGACCATATACTAAACCAGTGCAGACAGCTGCACCAACACTAGTGGTTAGATCGGATCAACAACAACAAGTCTATGCTTGCTTCGGATGCAGAGGATCGCATCATTTTAAAGATTGCACGGAAAAACCTAGTTGTTTCCATTGTGGTAAACCAGGTCATTATGCTCGTAAGTGTAGACAGAGAAATAGGCATCAGACTGTATCTGCTGGTAAGGAAGCTGGAAGTTATGGAGGTGAAGCTAGGAGAAGAGATCCAGGAGCAGGTCAGCAGCCGCAGAAGAGCTTAGCTTGCTTCAGATGCGGAGGACCTCATCATGTTAGAAATTGCAAGGAGAAACCTAGTTGCTTCCACTGTGGAAAACCTGGTCATATAGCTAGAGATTGCGGACAGTGGGTCACTAGGAGAGTGTTTACAGTGACGGGAGCTGAACCTTCTCACTCTGTAGTTCTCATATAAGGTATGTGTTTGACATCAGTGTCAGATAGTTGTTAAGAATATGACATTTATTGTAAACACTTGTCGATGAACTTACGGAAGTGGAAATCGTGCTCTTGGTGGGAAAGTCTGAAGATGGTAACGGAAATCCGCAAGTTTTGTTAGTTAGTCGGTTGTGGTTTTCATACTTGTTTAAAATCAATTACAGTGAAAGTATAGATTGTTGTGGGATAATTGTTATTAAGGGAACTTTATCTTAAGTGCTTGATATATTTGGATAGTATGGGTAGTCCTTGAAAATAATAAAGAGATAACAAATTAGTTTGGAGCTTAGCTAGTATAGGATTGATTTGGTTGAAGCTTTGTAGCCTTTTATTTTGAGATAATGTTTATAATGATATGTTGTTCTTGTTTAAATGGTGAGTTAGGATTTCTACTTAAACTCTGATGGTGATGGATTGCAATAAAGACTCGATTGAGCAACATATAATCTAGGTATAGTACCTAAGTATTGTTTCCCTATAGTAGGATAAATAGGAAGTGATGGGAGTTTTGAGATATAGATATGACTGGTAAGATTAAGACCAGTATCAGTAAGTAAGACAATTACTATAAATCAAATGTTGATCGAGGCATAGTATCATTATGGAATCTAGGGCAATGATTAATGATCGTAGTTAAGATGGATTGTATGAGTTTGGGAAGAGTAAACGAAAGTGTATATAGTAATTTCACCTAAGTTGAATATGAGCTTTCACCTAAGTCGAATATGAGCAGAAAAGATGATTTTCGATGTAAATTGAGGTTACTAGAGAAATTCAAATTTGTTAAGTTAGATAATCCTAACAGGTGTTGTTCTTTTGATTTTATCCTACGTAATGTTGAGATGTTTATTTGGAGACTTGAAAGGTGTGATTTTGATATAATCTAGAATAGTGAAATACATTTTAAGGAACTAAGACTGTGATTGGATACATGAAGTAGGAAGTTAGGGTAGTTCGATTTCGGTGTTAATTGTAGAAGTTAGATGTTGAAATTGATTGTGGTGTTAATTGCGGTTAATTGTAGAAGTTAAATGTTGAAATTGATTGTGGTGTTAATTGCGGGAGTTAGAGGTTGAAATAAAGTTCTCTAGTGGATCAGTAGTAAGAAGAATGAAATGATTAAGTCTTAATTATGTCCTTCAAGGATGATAGATCAAGGTGAAACGTTAAGGACAATGAATATAATGTAGTGATGGATTGTTTTGAGGATAAATAGAACGATATAAGAATGAATTTTGTTAGGAAGTTACCACTGTCACCTAGGGAAAAACAGCGATGAGAAATATATTGTTGGAGCTTTAGATTAAGATAAGATTACAAGATGATGTCTAGTGTTGAGTTAAGAAATTCCGAGGACGAAATTTTTTTCTAAGAGGGGTAGTAATGTAACACCCCGATTTTCGCTGCTTTGTAATATCGGTAATAAATATATAAATATATATTTTTATCCGAGACTTAGAAAATGATTTTTGATAAACCAAGGTCATTTCCTTGTTATACTTATTTTCATAAGGTTACGGGAAAGCTTTTGGTTGAAAATTCAGACGGAAGCCGGTCTACCGTTTTCTGTGTTTTCACTGACAGTAAAAGTTTACTGCTCAGAAGACCTAATTTTGAGTCGTGAACGAGATGAAAAATGTTTTTATCGTATTTACTACGATACTGGAAGTTTTGAAAATTTTGGCAAAAAAATTAAAATATTATATTTGTTGCGGGCGTATAAGTCGAGATATCTCTAGGAAAAGCTTGCGCCAGATGAATCGAGGAGTCGGCAACGTAGCAGAGATGTTGGATTGACCGACTTGCCGAGTATTTATGACGATCTTATCCGAGTCATAATGGCCATAATGGCACATTTATGACAAAGTGAAATTTTCCTATGAAATGACCATTTTGCCCTTGTCTTTATATGACAATTGCAAGCAAATGCCATTGGAAAAGTTGACTAAAACTTACCCAAAACCCACGGCTCCCAATTCTTCTTCATCAAGTATTGATTTTTTCTTCATCAAGTATTGGTTATTGGTTTCTTCTTCATCAAGTATTGGTTTCTTCTTCATTAAGTTGGTTTCTTCTTCATTTAAATAGGTTGTCTTCTTCATTAAGCCATTTTTTCCATTTTCATGTTCTTTTCTCCAAAGAGTTCATAATTCGTCCGATTTGTCCTAGCAATTATGACCAGTTTCTATTTTGAATCTCGAAAAACCTTCAACATGAAAGTTGTTCATCTTTCTCTCTTCTTTCCAACGACATAAAGATCATCCAAAACAGATAAGTATGCTGAGAGAACTACCCAAAATACTAAAACTGTTCTAAACCCTAACTATGTTCATCTTCTTCCTTAAGTTTCTCAAGAACACCATGAGAAATTTGTGAAGAACATCATCCAAATCTTGCTTTCCTTGAATCATCAAGAGGTAGCAACTTCTTCTCTTGTCATTAAAATCATTTCTCTTCACAACTTTTGTAGATTCTTGGCTAAGATTCATATGTTCATCATTTACCTTAAAGTTCATGGAACTACATTCAAAAATTCATAACTAATTCTAGAAAAATCCTTTTGACATGAAACCAATTGCTATGATCTTATAATCATCTTTATTTTCATCATCTAAAATCATAAGATCATGAGAAATTTCTTTCCTTGATTTCTGGTCCTGGCCGAACCTAGGGTAAAGTTGTGTTCTTAGGTTTTGTTTCATTTTCATGTCTTAATTCATGATTATATCTTGATAGTTCTTGTATTCAAGTATATAGAAGATCAAAAATCAAACTTAAGCCTATTTGATCTCATCAAAACCGAAACCCTAGGAATGAGCACTTAATGGTTTTGTGATTCAAAAGTTGTTTGTGACACTTGAATCCAACTCTAGGTTTTGTATGTTGATTAAATCCAAGAGTTTAGAAATTTTAGAGATTTCTAATTCCAAACTCAGCCCTTGGCCGAAACCCTAGTTCTTAGAACTAGTTGAGTTTTAGTTCATGTTCTTGGTTCATAATCTTGGTTTAAGTGAGTAATCATGCTTAAGTAACTTATGGATCATTAATCCTTAAGTTAATCAAATTTTCAACTTCCTAACCTAGATAATTGGTTGAAACCGAAACCCTATCCATAAAGGTTAGAGGATTTTGTTTCAAATTTTAGTTTTGTAATAAGTAATCTATGATAGTTAAGACTCTAGTAATTAGGATCCAAAAGATGACATTAAGAAGATAATCCTAAACCTATTTCTAAGTCTTGGTCGAACCTAGCCCTAAAGTGTCCTAGATGGTTGTTAGTTGATTAATTATAGTTATGTTGTTTGAATGAAGGTGGTGGTGTTAACTCGTGGCGGGATAATGAGGATCGTCGTGTACGTATTTCCGGTGAAAACTCAGGTGGGAGAAAGAACCATTCCATCGTCGGAACTGATAAGTACTATATAATTTATAATAATGGTGTAGGGCGACCTAAAACCTACTAGTGGTCGAGTAATCGACAATACCAAAATCGTATTGGAATCTTTTCCGTAAAACCAATGACGATTTGGGAATTGTAGGTTTATCGCCTTAGGTTGATTATTCATATTTGAGGATGTTTGAATTGTTTACTTTTGACTGTTTGTGATACGCTGGTTGAGGTACTCCATCTGCATGTGACGTATTGTTTCGGTGTTTGAATAATTATGATAGTGATCATGTTTGCTGTCTGTCACGGCCGTGATGGTTGTCATGGCCAGGCCGTGACAGGTTGTGTTGTAGGATTCTTGTCTTTGTTGTCTGTCACGATCGTGATGGCTATCACGGCCAGGCTGTGACAGAGTCTGACTTTGTTAATTATTTGGTTGTGATAAATTGCCTTATATGATATTGAGATGTTGGAATATTCTGTTGATTAATGTGTTATGCATGATCTGCTTGGGTTTAATACTATGCTTAGATGATTTTAAGGAAAGATATATATATTGCTCGGAGGTATTTTTTTTGGGTGAGAGTTTTAAATATGAATTAGAAGTGCCTCGCTATTATTGTATAGAAGTGATGTGATATAGAATGTAAGTGGAGGTTATGAGGAAAAGCTTGAGGTACTAGGTTGTTATTGATAAAAGTCAGTGAGAATCATATGTTGCATTGTTGTTCATAACCGTGTATTTGAGATACACGAGGTCCGAAGTTCTCGTGGACCGTTCCAAATTAGAATTTAAGTTGTGCAGATATAGTGTCATTGCTTTGCATGAGCACCCTTGATCGAGTTGGAGAGAGAACCGGGGTGTGCCTTGGCGATCTGTGAAGCTATAGTGTCATTGCTTTGCATGAGCATTTTCACCATGGATGTACACCATGGATGTGAATGTGCACCGGCGTTGGGAACGTGTCACTTGGACGACTAACTGACATTCCTACCGAGGAATGTGTGACAGGATTTGCAGTGGCCACGTCATCATAAAGGTCTAGTTGCATGAGTTGGAGGGTAGAGGATGATATAGTGAATTGAGGATGATTGTTGAGTTTGAGTGATGCGTGTCTGTGACTATTATTGTATTATATGCTATGAATCTTTTCCACTTATGATGATAGAACTGTTTCTTATCTCCCTATTTCTGTATTTTTGTGTATGTCTACTTTGTTACGTTAGAAGACCAGATGGACGAATATGTTGCGGAGGAGATGGATGGAACCCTGTACGAGACGGAGGGGTGGAAGAGTTGAATGACATTCCGTATGAAGCTGACGCTGAAGAACAACCGACTGATCCTAATAATATAATGTAGTAAGTTTAGGTCCAGTGAGTCATATATGACGTTTTTGTTTTCCCGTTTGTTATAAGCAGTTTGTTTTAAATAAGTACCTGTGTGGGATCCTACTGAGAGGATACCCTAATCAGTGTTGTATAAAATAAAGGATACTCATGTGTGTATTTATGTAAAATAGTTTGGTGTGTTTTATATCTGCATAAGTTATATAATTATTAATTAAGTTTTAAGATTTACGTATTTTCAACGTTAAGCACGCGATTAAGTAAATAAATAATTAAGGATTTAATGTAATAATACAATGGGGCACAACGGGGTGTCTCATGGGAAACTACAAAGACAATGAGAGAGAGAGAGGTTGATTCCCATTCCACTTATGGCGAATCTACCGGATGCCAAACCACTGAAGGACTACGCAACCCCAAATGCTAGGGGTTTACGAACTGGGATTGCTAGGCCAGAAATTGAGGCGGAGAACTACACTATACCGCCTATGTTAATTTGCATGATTAGGCAACATCAATTTGGACGATTACCCTCGGAGGACCCGACTGATCATGTGGAGACATTCTTGGAGTTCACCGATGCAATAAGAATTCATGGTGCCCCGATTGATGCTATTCGCCTGAGGTTATTCCCCTCCTCTCTGACTGGAAAGGTAAAAGCTTGGTTGAAGCAAGTGCCCGCTAATACCTTGTCAACTTCGGACCAACTGGAGCAGGCATTCTTGGAAAAATTCTTCCCTCCATCCAAGACTGCTTACCTACGAACTCAGATCATCGACTTCTTCCAAAAGGATGGAGAATGCTTATCTGAAGCTTGGGATCGTTACAAAGGATTGCTAGAGTCTTGCCCACATCATGGACTCGAGAGGTGGTTGTTAGTGCATACCTTCTCCAACGGATTGGATTACTCTTCGAAGGTGTCACTTGACTCCACAGCTGGTGGAGCCTTTATGAATAAACCACTAACAGAAGCGTTCAATATCATTGAAAATGTGGCCACCAACTATCACCATTGGGGTTCAGAAAGAGGTAATAACTCGAAAAAGATTTCGGGGGGTAAGTTTGAAATGAATAGCACTGATCTAATTTTGTCTAAAATTGACTCACTGAATAAACACTTTGATAAGCTTGAAAAGGCTAATGTGAGTTCAATAGGTGCTACTAATGTTGTTTGTGAGATTTGTGGAATGCAGGGACATAACATAATGGAGTGCCCACATGGTATTGCTCCTGGATCCGGTGCTTCGGGGGAACAAGTGAACTCTTGTCACAATTTCTATGACACGAACCCGAAGTTGCCAAACTATGTTCCCCCAAATTCTTACAACCAAGGAAGGAAGAATAGCCCTTATCTCTCCTATGGGAACTACAACAACACGTTGAACCACGAATTCCAGGAATGCCAAGGTAATAGGAAACCCGCATCGGTGTATCCTCAGGTACAAAAGTCTAAACTTAAGTCTCTTTTGGAAAATTTTGTTGAAACTCAAACAAAGCAAAATGAAGAGTTTAGGCAACAAGGTAAGGTATTAAATGAGGCAATAAAAGAGTTAACATCTAAGGTAGATAACTTAGCCATCCATAATAAGATGTTAGAAACTCAGATTGCCCAACAATTTAGTACTTCTAGAACTAGGGGTACATTCCCAGGACAACCCAAAGTTAATCCCAATGAGCACTGTAATGCTATATACTTGAGGGATGATAAGCTTGGGGTAGTTGAAAAGAACGTGGAATGTGAGGAGGACATGAGTGAACATGAAGAGACAGAGCCAAAGTATGTCCCTCCACCACTTTACCAACCCCCAATACCTTTCCCACAAAGGTTGGTCAAGAAAATGCAAGTAGAAAAAGAAACTAAGAGCTTAATTGAGGAGCGTAATGATGTGATAAAAACTAATATGCCTCCTAAACTAAAAGATCCAGGAAGTTTCTCTATTGCTTGCTCAATTGGAAAATTGAAAATAGACCAAGCCTTATGTGACTTAGGCGCTAGTGCGAGTTTGATGCGGCTTACTATCTTTGAGAGGTTAGAAACCAAGGAATTGAGCCCATCCAAGTCCTCTTTACAATTTGCGGAAGGATCAACTAAAACTCCTCTAGGCATACTAGAGAATGTTCCCATAAAGGTAGGAAAATTTTTCATTCCTACCGATTTCATGGTGTTGGACATGAACGGGAATTCTAAATTCCCTATCATTCTTGGAAGGCCATTCTTGGCCACAGCTGGAGCGATAATAGATGTAAAAAATGGTAAGCTCTCCTTGAATGTAGAGGAAGCTAAGGTGGATTTTGATTTGACTAACTCATATAACAACCCTCCTTTTGAGAGTCATGCATGCAGGATTGAGATAATGCCCCCAAAGGTGAAGGAAGAGCTTAACATGGAAGCAACTCCCAAACTTTGCATGACAAATGATGCACCAAACAAAGATGAACCAAGAGTTGCTCAACATGTGGAGTTAAAACTTCCGCCAGAAGTAAGTAAGGCCATGAAACTCAGAGTGAAAAGAGCAAAGCGAAAGCGCAATTGGTCATACGAACAAAATAGGCTCTTTGAAGGACTTCCATGGAAGAGAGGTGTTCTTGCACATCCAAGCCCAGCTAATCCCGATTGATCCAAGGGAGTATGGTCAAGCTTAAGACTGTAAATAAGCGCTTCTTGGGAGGCAACCCAAGTTTTCTTTCCCTTTTCAATTTATTTTTGAATTTTTTCTTTGAACAATTTGAGAAGATTAAGAGAAGAAATATCACTAGTTGATGGTTTTGCTAAGTATTTGCAGGTTATGAAGGCAGGAAGGGCAAAAAGGCATGGAAAAATAAAGTCAGAATTGATCACGCCTAGGCCGTGACGGGGGTCACGGCCGTGATTAGCCAATAGCTGAAGATCAGTAAGGATCATGGCCCAACCGTGATAGCCCTCACGGGCGTGATGAGGAGGACCCAGAAGATCAGAATGTATCACGACCTAGTCGTGATGGAATTCACAGCCGTGAGAGGCCAGCTCCTATAGACCCGAACTGATCACGGTCCACCCGTGATGAACGTCAAGGCCGTGACACATCTTCCAGCAGCTCTTTGACTGGCATTTGAGCCATCTCCCTCTACCACCTCGGTGAGTTGTTCCATTTTTTTCCTTTTCCCGACTTGATTATTTACATTGGGGACAATGTAAGTTTTTAAGCTTGGGGTAGGGGTATTTTTACATTTTTTGAATTTTTTCATTTTTCATGTAGCATTCATATAGGCATAATTTTGCATAATCACATGATTAGATTGCCCCTTGCTTAAAGTCTGCATCCAATTGTAAGAACTTTGTGCCAAATGAATTGAGACAGTGAATTTTTGAACCCAATTTCTGTATTCTTGTGATAGGCTAAAAATAAAAATGTTTGAGATGATCTTTTGATAGTTGATAATTAGCATGTGATTCCTTGGATTTGTGTTTCTCATTGATTTTAAACTACTAAATGTGAGATTTTTGAGCCTAAAAGGGGTACTCATTAAATCTTCCCCATTCTTTGTGATTGAGTGTTTTATTCCTCTTGAATTGTATTCTCTAGAACTTGACTTGAAACAGTTTTGAAACTTAAAAATTTTTGAAAACATATTTGAAAATGATTGAGGCACTAGGTATTTTTCTGGCCTTCTGAGCTTTGACTGATTAAATGCTACCCCTTAGTTGCCCAATTTTGAGCCTAAAAGAATAAAATACTTTTCTTGGTACCTTGATTTATTTTGATGAATGATGCTTGGTATGGCACCTTTTAAAGTATTGCAAAAGGGCAAAAAGGTAGTTTGAAAAATAAATTGTGGGATGAAAAAGTCAGAAAAATATTTCTCTTAAGTTGAAAATATCCCCTTCTCCAAATAAAAGGAATAAAATAAACAAAAAAAATGGGGAAGGGGATGAGAAAAAGAAAGTGAGAAATAAATAAAAAAAGAAAAAAAGAAAAAGAAAGAAAGGTGGAAAAGTGAATCAAAGCCCAAAAAGGTATTTTAGAAGGTTGTCATGCTTTGCATTGTTTGATATTTTGTTTAACCTTCTTGAATTTTCCCTTTCTTGATTTCCCCACCAAACAATTAATCCCAAGGCCCCATTACAATCAAAATAAAAGACCTCTTGATTCTTATGTGTTTTCATTAATAAAGTAAAGATTTGGTTAATAGTCAAGCTTATGGTAGGGTACCTTCCTTGAGGAAATTGAGTGAATTGTCAAATGTCCTTAAACACTTGAGTGAGGTGAGAAGAGTGGCCGAATTAGTGAGAGGCATGAATCTATAGAACCTAAGCTTCTAATTGGACTTGAAATTGACTGTCTCTTGGTTACTTATTTGGATATGCCTGTTACTTGGATTTGTTACTCGGGTTCTTGGTTCACTGCCCATGCTCTGATTGTCTATCTTGTCTGGCCTTGGCTATTGCTTGAGGACAAGCAAAATCTTAAGCTTGGGGTACTTTGATGAGTGTGATTACACATCATATTTCTTTATCATATTACATGCATTTTCATATAGTTTAGGCATTTTTAATTTTGATTTTTGTTAGTTTTTACCTTGGAATGGGTAAGGCGGTTTTGTGGTGTTTGTGTGCAGGAATTGAGGATTAAAATGTTCAAGATCAACCATGATGGAGCTTGCATGAAGATGGAGCTTGAAAAGTAAGAAAAATGAGCCAAACAGAGCCCATCACGGCCTAGCCATGACAGCCATCACGGCCATGATCGAGCTAGACTAAAAAGAAAAGGACACAAAAGTCAGAACCTGTCATGGCCAGGCCGTGATGGCCATCACGTCCATGATGGCCATCAGGGCCAGGCCGTGATGGCCATCACGACCGTGACAGGCCATTAGTGCCAAGTTTTTCAAGTTAGAATCCGTCACGGTCTGGCCGTGACAGGCTCGAAAATAGGATCACTTTTTGGGCTGCTACCTTAGGCAAAATTAGGATTTCTCTTCTTCTTCTTCTTCTTCTTCTTCTTCTTCTTCTTCTTCTTCTTCTTCTTCTTCTTCTTCTTCTTCTTCTTCTTCTTCTTCTTCTTCTTCTTCTTCTTCTTCTTCTTCTTCTTCTTCTTCTTCTTCTTCTTCTTCTTCTTCTTCTTCTTCTTCTTCTTCTTCTTCTTCTTCTTCTTCTTCTTCTTCTTCTTCTTCTTCTTCTTCTTCTTCTTCTTCTTCTTCTTCTTCTTCTTCTTCTTCTTCTTCTTCTTCTTCTTCTTCTTCTTCTTCTTCTTCTTCTTCTTCTTCTTCTTCTTCTTCTTCTTCTTCTTCTTCTTCTTCTTCTTCTTCTTCTTCTTCTTCTTCTTCTTCTTCTTCTTCTTCTTCTTCTTCTTCTTCTTCTTCTTCTTCTTCTTCTTCTTCTTCTTCTTCTTCTTCTTCTTCTTCTTCTTCTTCTTCTTCTTCTTCTTCTTCTTCTTCTTCTTCTTCTTCTTCTTCTTCTTCTTCTTCTTCTTCTTCTTCTTCTTCTTCTTCTTCTTCTTCTTCTTCTTCTTCTTCTTCTTCTTCTTCTTCTTCTTCTTCTTCTTCTTCTTCTTCTTCTTCTTCTTCTTCTTCTTCTTCTTCTTCTTCTTCTTCTTCTTCTTCTTCTTCTTCTTCTTCTTCTTCTTCTTCTTCTTCTTCTTCTTCTTCTTCTTCTTCTTCTTCTTCTTCTTCTTCTTCTTCTTCTTCTTCTTCTTCTTCTTCTTCGTCTTCGTCTTCTTCTTCTTCTTCTTCTTCTTCTTCTTCTTCTTCTTCTTCTTCTTCTTCTTCTTCTTCTTCTTCTTCTTCTTCTTCTTCTTCTCCTCTTCTCTTAGGTTTTCTTTTAAGCTTTTGTTAATCAAGCTTGCTATGAACATGGCAATGCTTGAGTAGTAGTCTTATTTCTAGGGATTGGGGCTATGCCCAAGATTTGTTTATGGTGACAAATTGACGTTTGGTCTCTTGTTAATTTTGATTTTGCTTTCGATTTGATTTTTATTGCTTTAATTACTCGTAAATTCGGTGGCCACTTATTTGCTTGTCGTAGATACTCTAAGGAGGAACCTAATGGTGAACTTAGGTATCGGATCTATAGGAATCAAATTTAGGACTTAAATCATGAGAGTTAGAAGCGGTCCTTCGAGGGTTCACGAATTGTCACAGAACTTAAAGGGTTCAATTTAAATTCAATTACCACGAGAGTAGGGGTTGGTTTAATTGGGCACGGTTTTTGTAACCCGAGAGAGAGCATTAACTTATTAAGGATAAATTCACCTTTAAAGCAATTTTGATAATTAACAAGGGGTAGTCAATTTGGTAACATGAACAATCTTGTTGGTAACTCAATTCCTAGGAATCTCTTTTGATTTGAAAACCCCCTAATCAATATGGTTTCCTATTTTAATTGATTGCGTTCTTAAATATCTGATTTTCTAGTTAATTCTTATTACAAAAAAATCAAATCCTTTCCAAATCCTTTTTTATATAGTCCAGTTTAATTGATTTAATAATTAATTGTTGTTTGAGATCACGGTCTCTGTGGGATCGATCTTTTTATTACTTGACGACGAATCCGGTACACTTGCCGGAGCCCCGCCACATAGCTACCTTAACAATGGCAAAATCTGTGATTCTTATCGGAAAATTCCCATTGACTGTGGTTCAAATTCACAGGCTCTATTGGAACTCTCTCTTTCACCACCAACACCTCTTGTGTATGGATCGGTGACAGTGATGCCTAGGCTTCAAAAGGAGCTTTCATGCATAGTTGGAACTGGGGATAATGGTCACCGGGGAACTGATATGAGAGGTTTTGTTGCTGGTGATCAAAAGAAGAAGGTAGAGAGGAAGTGGGCGGAAATTCCAAAGAACATCAGTATAATCAAAGGCCAATGGACTCTAGACGAGGACATGTATTGCAAACCATTATGAATTTCCTATTATTGCTATCTCTTTCAAAAAGACTCTTTATTTTAATGATTTTTATTTTCAGTTGGGTTTTCTTGTTAAATTCTTTTGGTTCTCAAGGGATGTTTGCTGAAAAATTTCCCTTTGATTCATGTATGTGCTAATTTTTTGTCCAATTTGTTCCTCGGCAGTGGTTTAATTAATTTGGTTTTTCTATTTTTTGCACGGTTCTCACAAAATTCGTGGAACGTTTCAGACTTAAAAAATGGTCCCACGTCACCAAGTTACTGAATGGCAGGGTCGGGAAACAGTGCAGAGAGAGATGGCATAACCATCTCCAGCCAAACATTAAGGTTTCTTCCCTTTCCTTTCTTATCATTTTTTCACACACACGCATACACCAAGTGATATGAACATTATACATTTTTTAATGGAAACTCAGTTAATTGAAACTTCTCTTTGTCTAATAAAAGATTGGTTCAAAATTCACTCGTGTCTCAAATTTTATAGAAAGTTATTTTATTTCAAAACTAATATATGTATAAAATTTTTTTAAAATATCATATGTGTAAGTATTAAATTAAATATAAATGCAATTAATGTAGCATACATATATGATTTTAATGTTTTATAATCACAGGAAAATTTATAACTATTTTTTTTTCAAAATCGTTTGATAGATTTGATGATATGACATAATATTTTATTTATATTTCTTCTCTTTTATAACGGATTCTTTGACATACACGAACATGTAGCGATACTTTATCGGTTTTTATAAAGAGAAATTTTGCCAAAACAACAATGCTAAGATTTGGATTTAAAATATTTTAATTGTAATTTTTTAATAGAAATTATTAAATTTCATATATTTTAAAACCTTTAGAAAAATATTTTTGTTGTTTAAAATGATGGTAATATACTGTTCTTTTTAATTTAATCTTACTTTTCTAATGAAGATGATAGTGGCATGGAATGATAGAAGAACTCATTTTTTCATGTAAAGGAACTTACCATTATATGTTCACAGGTCCAGCATTCATGAATAGAAGTAATCCATATATTTCTATTATGATAAATATGTATTTAAAATTGTCACAAGTAATTATCGTTCATTGTATATGAAGGCCAATTCATTTTAATTAATTATATATGCATTCATTTTATTTAGAAACCAAATCTCGCATTTCTTATATTATGTGACGTATGATTGCATGTATGTCATATGAAGGCATATGCATTGTTTTTGCCTTTTTGGAACCAACATCTAATGAATGAAGATGGAGTCATCAGTCATTTGTAGCATACATATAGTACATAGAATAATTTCATATATCCAAACATTGTTTTCTACCATTGTAGAAGGACACATGAACTGAAGATGAGGACAAAATACTTATTGAAGCTCATAAATTAAACAAGTTGGGAACAAGTGGTCAGAAATTGCAAAGAGATTACCTGACCGAGCTGAGAACACCATCAAGAACCATTGGAACGCCACCAAACGGCTCCTGGAAGCCAAGGGGATGAAGAACAAGTGCACCAAGTCTAAGGAAACACTGCTTCGGAATTACATCATGCAAGTCACTGAAGCTGAAGCTGGAAATGAGTTGAACTTAAGGGGTGGGGATTGCAATCTAGGCGTCCTTAATCCGGTTCGTTATGAGAACTCCGAGGATGATATCAACTCTGAAGATGAAGTTGGTTGGAATGTGCGGCCCCATGTGCCAACCATCACAAGAAATGATGGCTATGTGCCAATGATGCTCAATGTGGATGAAATCGCAAGTGGGTCTGTTATGGATGATATCACAATGGACAGTGAGGATGCAATGGATAGTGATAGCCTGATGGTGCCAAGGATACAAATAATGAAGGACATGGAACTGATGGAGATGATCTTTAGAAAGCCTTAAGTTTCGGTGCATGGTTTTGGCACTCATCAGATAGGTGTTCTACCTAGTTTTCTTATATTGTGTTGTGCCTTTTGTCTCAGGACATCTAGTAAAGTTGTAGTTTGTGGATGATCTTTTGTGATGTGTTGTTTATCTATGTTTGTGTTGTGTGTTTTGATTTCACTATTTTGAAATGTGTTATGGCCCCATCAAGTGGACCACATAGTTTGTCTTTTCAATAAAGGTTTATTTTGCTTTTGTTTTGGCTGTAAACTTAAAGGTTATTTACATACAAGGTTTTCAATTGTGGTCGCAGTTTTGGTTGCGGTCATGTTGCATTTTTCGTTATTGTGGACAATTACGAAAAAAAGTCGCGATGTAGTCACAATTGCGATTGTGATTCGATATTAGAGACTACCAAAATCTTAACGTCGTGACTTCTATAACGGTTTCGAACCTTGCTTACATATTTAGGACTTTTATCACCGACTTTTGGCATAGACTTTAGACAGTATCTCAATCCATTGTGTTGCTGATAGATGCATGATAATACTCATTTTTTATTGTTTAGTTGTTCTAAGATCTCTTAATCCATGGCACTGTCGTGGAAGATGAAGTCAAAATTTCCACATAATTAAAACATTTGATTTTTATGCAGTTCCATTAAGAGACTTAGGTCTGTACTCAATGGTTACTCATGAAGAATTTCTTGTTCATGTGAAATTAATTTTTGTACAAAATTTTCTTTAGATGTTTGTGGTATTGTTTTCAATGAGAATAAATAGGATATGTATAACATTTCATAGATAAAAATATAACATGGGTAATGACATATCTTATTTTCGGTCAAAAATAACTTAGTAAACACCATAACACCTAAGTTTAGGATTTTAGACAAATTACTTTGAAACAAGTCAAAGCACATGTAAAGTTTGGAAACATTCAAAAAGAGAATACTAGGATTCATTTCAACTTTTCACTAGTTATCACTACAATGAAAAGGGTATTTAGCTACCAATGTTTTCGGTCACTATTCATCCAAATTCGGTCGCTAAACTGGTTAGTGACTGAAAAATGGGTGTAGCAAAAACCAAGGTTTCTAAGGTTTTAGCGACCAGATTTTTTTTTTCCGGTCGCCATTTGCAATCGAAAAATTTGTCGCTAGTTTTATAAATTCGGTCGCATGTTAATTGGTAGCCTACGTCTGATAACCAAATTTAGCTACCGCGTAAATGGTCGCTAATTCGACCGTTAAGTTTGGCACAATGTAATTCAGTTAGAGACCAAATTTTCGGTCGCTTAATCAACCACTATATTTTTTTTAATTGATTCCTGATTTATACCTATCGACCGAATATGTGGTGGCTATTTCGGTCGCTAAGTTTTTATTTATTTATAATTTTAGGATTTTTTAATTGGTTATTATGCTAATACATAATTAAACACGATTTAATTTTTTTTCAATTTATTATTATTGATTACAATTAAAAAAACATTTAAATTATTAAATTAAGTACTAACCAGATAAATGTATAAAACAAACTCCAGATAAATTGTATAAAACTCAACCAGATAAATGTATAAAACAAAATTGCAATACACAATAAATAAATGGAGCAACAAAAATATCAAAAAATGAGGCGGTGGCGGAGGCAGGAAGTCGTCCTCATCTTCCTCGTTGGTGGCAGCGTCCTCCTCAATATCCTTGTCCTCTTGAGCAGAAGCAGGAGCGGGCGTAATTGGAGGAGGTGCAGGAGGCGCAACAGGAGGCTTGATCCTCATTTTCTTCAACACTAATCACAGAGTCTGCCCTGCTTCATAGTTGTAACATCCTAAAATTTAATATAATTAATTTGATAAAAAAAATTAAGTTATTAAAAAATATAGTACAAATAAAATATAATTAAAAGGTTTAGTGTAAAGAATTGATAGTATAAAAATTTATTAAAATTACTTAACTATTATAAAGAATGCAAAATTATATATATATATATATATATATATATATATATATATATATATATATATATATATATGCGCGCGCGCTCTCCACTTTAAGCCCAACTACACCTTTTTTTATATATATATATATATATATATATATATATATATATATAGGGCTCTCCACGTTAAGCCCAACTACACCTTATTGACTTTTGTCATTTGCCAAAAGCCCAAAAGGAAGTCACAAAGTTGTTTTTTTAAAAAAACTATAAACCTAAAGACCTATATCCTTCCTGCGTACATGCGCTGACCATATATATATATTGTTTTTGTACTGTGCGCATTAGTAGTAGCGCAGCATTGTAAACGAAAATAAAATAAAATAAAAGGAGGGATGTCGGTTACCTATTGTAGAGTGATGAAATATTTTTAGTGTAGCACCGATTTTTGTCATAGATAGGTTTTAGAGTTTTTTGGATGTCTTTGAGAGCTAAGTAGCAATACCTTTTTCGAACCATTTTCATGGTATACTAGTTTGTTTGTATTGACAAGGATTTACGCTATGGTTTTGGGAGTTTTTAATTAATTTGATGCATGTTATTATTATTCTAATTTCTAAAATTGGAGGCTTTTCATAAAAGGGGATAATTGTTAAATTGATGTTATGATGTGTTTGCTTGCCTTAGTGTTTATGATTAATATATGTTTATTTGATATACATGCATTGATTTTTATGATGCTATGGAATTATATTTGTTATATGCTCTGGAAAATATCTGTCAAACGATGATTGATGTTATGCTTGCTGGATGTATGTTCTAAAGTATGAATGAACGAATATATGCGTGATGTGTGAAGATTGTCGTTGTATCACCTAAGTTAGGGGCACTGGCTTGTAACATCACCATTTAATGGGATATCAAAATTAAGACACAGCAAGGAATCCATTTTATGGACGAGGCTCTCGGGTCACCGTTAATGGGATGCAAGGAACCAATTTAATTATAAGGTTCTCGAGTCACCATAGGGGCAAGGAGTCAATTCTGAAATGAGGTTCTCGGGTCACCATGGGGCAAGGAATCAATTCTAGAACAAGGTTCTCAGGTCACCCACCATAAAGAGGGTGGCAAGGAATCAATTCTAGAACGGGGTTCTTGAGACACCGTAGAAAAGGGGCAAGAAACCAATTTAATGAGGTTCTCGATTCACCGAATTGGGTAAGAAACCAACACAAAGTGGGGTTTCCGAGCCACTTGATAATGATGTTATTGTTGTGACGTGTGGTTTGCTTTACTTATCGAATATGTGATTATTGCTTATATTTTCAAAATTACCGAATTAACTGTTATATCTAAACGTATTTTTAATAAACATTATTTTGGAAAATTAGCGGGTACCATTGACTATTTTTCCGGTTACCGCACCGGCTAAAAACATCACTATTTTCTAAATATTTTATAATTGTATTGTTGTTCACTGGGATTTTATATCTCATTAAAAGTGTTTTTTAGAGGCTGAGGGCATCGCTGTTGATGACACCAAGATTTGAAGATTTATCTTCTTACTTTTAGCGTGGTTAGTTAGTATCGTAGCATTGTTTAAGAGCGTCATGCAGACATTGTTTATTAGTTTCAGTTTGCTTTTATTCGATTGTAGTTAGACGTTCGTTTTGAGGCTTTTGATTGTTATTCGAATGTATGAATTTATTATTATTTTTATTACTTTGAAATATTATTATTTTATTTAATATGAGGCATTTTTCAGACTTAATTATTTGAGAATTTTATGAATTATATATTTTAATTAAATGTTTTAAAGGATTTTTATTGAATTTATTTTGGATTACTAATGTAACGAAGGGCGTTACAATAGTCACCTGCATTAGCTGCTTGTGTGCCTGCATCAGTTGTGCAATCTGCTATGCCATCAACCGCTTCGTCGCAGCCTTCTCCTTATGCTTGTCGTTAAGTCGTGTAGTGGTGTCTTGCAAATGGGAGAACTGCTCCGGAGGGATGGTAGTCGTGCAGGACGGAGCAGGCTTGCCAGATAATAAGGCGAGAAACTCATCGCCGAAGTGTTTGAGGCTATACACGTGCCCCTTCTTGTTCCTACCTCTGACGAACTTTAAATTTATGGCACGTGATATGCCATTATCCTTCTTCTTATTAAATGTGACATGCGAAGTACAGTTGAAGATCATTAGTTACAATTATAATATTAAAAAATAATAAAATAAAAGTCTTAACTAATTTTTTTTACTTACCGCATAGTTACGGGCCTTGTCGTTGACCCATTCCCCTGACTTTAATATATTTGTCTTTTCTACCTACTCCATAGCTGTCGGGGGTCACTGTAACTGCGCAACATGCATATATTTAAATAAAATTTAAATTCATAATATTTGTAATAAATGAAAAATAAGTAGTACACTATAATAGCAATTTAAACTTACCATCTTGTCGAAGTGAGCGGTGGCTGAATTAGAGTCGCCAGCCCCACTGTCAATAGCTCGATTCCGTCGAGCTATGATGCTCCTCTCTTGGAACTTCTCAGAGGCCCAGTGCAGCTCTAATCCCCGCCTGATGGTCGGATCCAAACAGCCACCCTTATCCTTACCTTTTCCGAGCTAGTTCATTGCATTCTTTATAACCAAGGGACCTTTAAGCTCAAAACCGGTCCTCACGATGTTCTTCAGACGTGGATCCCACCGATACACTTTCTGCATCAAACACTTGTTAGGAATACTTATATATAATAAGATTAAATTAACAGGAAATGTAATTTGAAAATTATAATAAATTATTACCTTAAACTCTCGAAATAACATGTCCTTAATAATTTAAGGAATGGCTTTCCAGGTAGGCCACATATGGATGAATGTTTGATTGTTGAGGATGTTAATACCAACAAGGATGTTAACAAGTCTCTAATTATTTAATAGGGCTTGTTAATGATGTAAGACATGAATATAGTGTGAGAAGCAAGATTATGATCATAGGTCTTAGTTAAAAGACCCTTGGATTGATTAGTGAGTATTCTGGGGACATTAATAATGAAGCTGTGATTAAAGGATTATTTCCCCATATTGATAAGATAAGAAGAGCAGTTAAGAATAATGAAGCTGATGATCAATGGTGTAGTTAAATCCAATAGGTTTGATCCTTGAATGCCCTAGGAAACATATCGAGGGTTCTTCAACCCTTATGCCCAGAAACAGTACGGCCACGCTCAATAGTCAGCACGACCGTGCTTGACTTAACAGTTAGCACGCCCGTGCTGGGGGAAGCACGGTCGTGCTTCCCTGTACAGACCAGAGCACATAAAATAGAACAGGGGTGGTTCACCCCAGTTGTCCCTAATAATAAAAGAAGACACCAAAAGAAGTGATGACAAGCTAGATAACTTAAAGATAATAACATACCTTGGTAGCCGAGTGGCCAAGGGGGGCCTTGATGCTTAATGGTCAAGGTGCTGAGCTCTGGTGCTTATTGGCCAGAGTGTTAATAAATAAAGTGAGAAGATGATGTTGTACCTTGGTAGCCTAGTGGCCAAGGGGGCCTCGATAGTCGAGTGGTCGAGGTGTTGAACTCTAGTGCTTATTGGCCAGAGTGTAATAAATGTTTAAATTTAAAAGATTAAAGACAATGTTATCTTGGGTGCTTGATGGCCAAAGACGTTAAGCCATAGTAAATGGTGTTGATGGAGGTGGTGGAGAGACGATTGTCTGTTTGTTTGCATACATCATGCATGAAGTTATTAGGGGGAGGTACGACAGCTGGGGAGGTCATCCGAGAGTAAGGCGATCTGGCCGTCCGGGGTGATTTATGTGATCTAGCCCCCCGTGGTGGCGCATCCGAGAGTAAGGTGCGATGGCTTTCCAAGGGGTCCACCCAATGTAAGGTGGACTGCCCCGACATTGGTGCTTATTGGCCAATGTGGAAATGTAACTCAAAAGTCGTACAGTCGGTATAGATGTATCCACATGCATTCAGATTAGTGAGTCGTATTGCATTATTTAACTAATGTATGTGATACATTGTGATATACTTGTTGTGTTGGTATGATGTATACTATGTTGTGTAACACCCCATTTTCCGTTTAAGCACGTTTACATATGCCTTGTTTGTTAGGAAGGTTTAGAATGGGTTAAGTGGGATTTTTAGGTGGAAAATCCCTTCTCTTAGGCTTGTGCCTTGTGATTTCCTGGGTCACAAGCACGGCCATACTTGTTAAGGAGTACGACTGTTCTAGTTGAGAGTGCGCATCTCGCTGATGCTGATTTGAGCACGCCCGTGCTTAGCAGTGAGCACGTGCGTTCTCAACAGTGAGCACGCCCGTGCTCAATGGTAGGACGTGCTTCGCAAGCACTAAGTTGAGCACGACCTTGCTTAAGCAGGAGCACGACTGTGCTCAAGTCTCTGCCTTTATAAGCAGAACAGTAACCGAGAGTTACGAGTTAAACCATATTTTGGCACTTTTAGGCAACCCTAACTGTGACAACAGCCTCTCTCGTTTGTTCCCATTGAATCCAATCGCTGTTTGTTGTTCCGTTCATGTTTTAGAGAGTGGAGTCACGCGTTCGTGTTTTAGTTTCTCTTTTCTTGTTCATGATTTGGGATCTAATTGGTTAACCTTTTCGTGTTAGCCAAGGCTTGGGGTTGTTCGTTGAGCCGTTCGAGGGAACTAGTTAGGATCACGTTGGTTGTCGTGGTCTACCGTTTGGCGTTCTACTATCGAATTCTTCATACCAGGTATGGGGAGAAGGATAGTGTATATATTAGGCAAGGGGTTAGCATAAGATGAGGGGTTCCCATAGCCCTGGTGTTGTTAACTGTTATGAATGTTAATATTATCTTCGAATATGCCCAATTGTTGTTAATGCCTATAACATGTTTGACTGAATGTTGTTGGTTATTGGTATGCCTGTCATATGCCTATTTGATGTAGTTGTTGAACTTTCATGATGTTGTATGTTTGATGATAACTGTTATACCATTGGATCATTTATATTGATGACAATATGATGTGAATGTTGTTGACTGTTGTTATTGCCCATGATTCTGGCTGATTGTTGTGGTAATATTGAAGACGTTAATAAGGCTCTAATTGGTTTAATTAGGACTCTTAATTAACATAGGAATTAAGGGATTAATTCCCCAATGCTTCATAAAACATGAAATGTTAGTGAGAGGTGAGGATTGATGTCAACTGGATTAGTCAGATGACCCTAGGAATTGATCTGAGAGTGTTTAGGGAGTTTTTGGCTCCAAGAACATAAGTTAAATCTACCCAGAACAGTGCGGTTGGCCCAGGAGCACGATCGTGCTGAACAGGGAGCACAGCCGTGCTCCTAGTTGAATTCTGGAAGGCAGGCCGCGCATTGAGCACCGCCGTGCAGGACATTGAGCACGACCGTGCTTCACTTAAGTGGCAACACGACCGTGCTGGGATGAGTATGCCCGTGCTCCCCTTACTGGTCATAATTTGAGATTAAAGGAAGAAAGAGGTGCCTAACCCCAAACATTCCCAATAATGTAATAACCCACCAATCGAATGAAGAATAGTTAGATAACTTAATTAAAAGATTAATTAAGATAACAAGATTAATAAGTTGGTTAAGCCGGTGCCTTTTGGACTACCGCACATTGACACACTTTGGTGCTTTTTGGCCAAAGTTGCCTCGATGCTTTTTGGTCGAGGTGTTGATAAGTTGAACCTTAGTGCTTTTTGGCTAAGGGGGCCTTGACCCAGAAAGGTTAAGGTGTTGATGTTGATAATCGTGATAATTCTTGGGGTGCTTATTGGCCCAAGCGAAGGAGGTGGTTGCCTTGTTTGTTGTTGTGTTCATGCATTCATACGTTGAAGTCGTTAGTGGGGGAAGTTCAACATAGGGGAGGTCCGAAGTTGACACAAGCAAATACAGGGGGGGGGGGGGGGGTTGAATTGTGTTTGTTAATAATTTTTCTAAATAAACCTTTTAAAACTATTTTTCTCACACAAGAATAATTAAAGCAGATGCACACACTGAAAATGAACTTTTGAAACTTAACAAAAGAAATATCAAAACCCCACAGTCAGTATGAACAAATAAAGCTGTAAGAGTTTAAGGATAGAAGATTCACACTGATGATTTTATCCTGGTTCACTCTCTTCCAACCAAGAACTACTTTCAGTCCCTTCGACTTGAAGCTTTTATCCAATATTTCTCCAAAAAGATTACAACCAAGTATTCAACACCTCTCCAGGCTACAAGTATTCCTTTCTTACCAAGCCTCTTCAGGCTCTAACTCTAACAAAGGGATTTTAACTTATGATATTCTTAACTCATTATGCGTGAGGATATGAAAGTTTAAGATCTGTTGAATATTTTCACAATATTCAAACTAAAGATTACATACTTTTGCTTTTGAAAGAATGAAAGGAATGAGATCTTGTTCTCGCAAATATTGGATTGGTAAAAGTTGTTCTTCAGTGCTTGAGGTCTTCTATTTATAGTGACCTTCTTCTCCTTTTGAAAAGCTTCAATGGTCATTTTGAATTTCCCGTTTAGAGATAGCATTGAATGCACAATATCCGTTGTGACTGATGGCTTGATCGTGGCCATGCTGAAATGTACTCTTGATTATCAGGGTAATACAAACTGGAGGATCACCGCTCTGAGCATTTGCAACTTGAAAACCCTTTTTCCTCCTTTGTGTAACTTCCAGCTTTTTCCAACCATAAAGGTGCTATTGTACAGATTGTTTTGCATTTCCCATTGTACTGTGTTGCTTTTTGTATTTTCTTTATGGTACTATGATTTTCTCACAGGGAAACAAAGTTTTAAACATATAAAACAAACGAGAAGAACCAAAATTCTCAAGAAATAAATATCAATCATTTGAAATAAATATGATTCATTGTGTACCGGATTGAAATCATTTATGAAGGCTTATCACTCGTCTACTTAAAAACTGCGTCTATAGGGTCATGGGTAAAATCAAGTCTAAGCACATTTCTTTTCTCTTCGTCCACTGACATGGCATATCCTCTCGTCTACTCAAGTCTTTGGACTCGTTATATCTTAGTGAGTTATTTTGATCTCCGTCTAGTGACGTGGCATTAAAGTCCATCTACTCACTTAAAAAGATCTCGTCTGATGACATGGCAAGTTAAGCTCGTCTACTCTATATGAAACTTAGATTCCGCCTAGTAGAAAATATTTTAATATTCCGTCTACTTAGAAATTTTCTTGCCTCGCCTATTTAAGTTCCGGTCTACTTAAATAAATAAATAAATATTTTTACCAAACATTGAGCATCTCGTTTATGGACGTGGATTCACAATATCAAGTACAAGCATATATATATATGGTAACTTCATCAAAGTTTCCATAACTTATAAGATTCAAGTAATCCTGCAAAACTAGATAATCTTGTTATGTAACATCCCAAAAAATTGACTACTAGTTAATTTGATAGGAAATAAATTATTATAATTATTAGATTTCAATTTTGAAGTGCTTAAAATCTCGTAAGTGGCTCAAAAAATGTTAAATAGATAATTTGAGTATTTTAGGCCCAATTTCGTATAATAGACTTCCTATGACTTGTTTCCTAAATTCAGATGGATATTTCGTAACCAAAGAGAACTTTTTTGAATTTGAGGTATTCAAAAGAAATGTAGCCTTGTCTCTTAGCTTTCCTTAGACACCAAATTTGTCCAAATTGGATTCTTGTAGCTCAAGTTATGACCAAATTCGTACACATTATTCATGTTCCAGTGCTAGAACCGTTTTAAAAACATCTATCCCCATTTTGACCTTCTAAACGTCAGTTTCAGATTTTTTTGGTCTGCATAAAAGTTGTAGATAATTCTTTATATTTCCAACTATATAAATTTTATAATTTTTGGATGTCTATAACTCAAGATATATGCGAAATACAGTACCATGTGCAGAGTATGCGGGCTTAGTGCGTTGTTACATGTTTTGGGCTATTGGGGGCTCTATAAATAGAATCTTAACACTCTTAGGGTGTGTTTTTGAACCCTAATCACTACAATAGAATAGACTTTTAATAACGCACCTTTTATAGCATTTCCGTGTGGAAATGCTATTAAAAGTGATGGGGGGACTTTTAATAGCGTTTCCGTTAGGAAACGCTATCTTAGGTATCACCTAAGATAGCGTTTCCATCAGGAACCACTATTAAAAGTGCCACTGCAGGAAAAGATAGCGGTTCCACACGGAAACGCTATCTTAACTAACAACCTAAGATAGCGGTTCCACAAGGAAACGCTATCTTAGGTGCCACTGCAGGAAAAGATAGCGGTTCCACACGGAAACGCTATCTTAACTAACAACCTAAGATAGCGGTTCCACAAGGAAACACTATCTTAGGTGATATACCCGCGCGCGCGTATCCTTTCATCCTTCAATTCCCAGTTTCTGCGTACCACTGACCTCATCAGTTCAAGTCTAGGGTTACCATCTCCGCAGAGCTCGTCCCCTCACATTCTCCCGTCCCGTCACATTCTCTGTTTCTGCCTAAGTTCACAGTCACACTCTTCTCTTCTGAGACCAGCGGCGCACGACCAGACATCTGTTATATCTTATTTCTCTTTCCAGGTATGGTTTTCTTCCCTTTGTTACTTTTAGTTTAGTTTTATGTTCTTTGTGTTTCCTACCTGTTACATCTTGTGGGGTTCAACTTTGAATCGTTGATTTTGGGGCAAACAGGACCTGGGTTTGGCTACCGTGTTTTACTTAGTAGATTGCTTGCAATTGTAAACATGGGCAACTTTGACTATCCACCGAATCACTCCAATTTAATTGAACTAGTTGCTGTTAATTTCTGACTCAAACTAATATTGATTCCTACACACATGTGAAAAAAACATATTATTTTAGTTTTCATTGTCATTATGCATAATACTCCAACATATATTCAGATTTTTGTAAATATTATTATTCTCTCAAACTCAATCATTGTTCTCTTTCACCCCATAAGACAATAATATTCAGCCTCCGAGTCCGAGGAAGTGGTATGCATTCAGCCTCAGGTTATAAGACAGTAATATTCTGTCATAGCAATAGGCATTAATCTCTGGTTGTTTGATTGTATTATATCTTGTCATATTTGTTTACAAACTTTACATGCTTTCTCTTTTGTTTACTTATTTGTAATATATTCATTAGTTTAATTTTGATACACTTTTATAGTTTTTTATATTGTCAGTAGATCACATCAATACAGATCAACCTCTGTGTGACTCAAGACTTTTAAGTTAGTTAATGATGGTCGATGGATGGATAATTTATGATTGTTTGACAGTATGCATACCAATTAAATCCTATATTCATTTTGCACTAATTCTTGTGTGTAATTTAGTACTTATGTTCAATTCTAATTAAGTAACTAAAAAGCATCATATTTTTTTAGTGTAAGTTTCGCTATAAAGTTTGGTAACTTCTCCCTCTCACTGTTGCTCTCACGCCTCAGACTCCCTCTCACGCCCCCATTGCTCCGCCACTCATCACCACACCACCTACGACCAAGGTATGCTCTCTATGTCCCTCTCCCCTATTGCGAACGAAAATGAATGTAGTTCTTGTGTCTGAGAGTTCTTGGTCCGAGTTTGGTAACAATGAGAGGTAATGAGCAAGTAACTCTGATGATGATTGTCTTTGGTGAACTTTTGTTAGAATTAAAACTAGAAAATGTGATTTTTGTTCATAAGAACCAAGGGTTTCTGGGATTAAGAACTCTGTTTGGAGAATTTTTGGAACTCGGTTTGTGTGATAATGTGCTAATTTGGGGTTTCAAGCATGCTTCTTGCGTTACTGCATGTGGCTGTTATGGTTCGCTAGTACACAAGGATGCATACTCCTCTGTTATGGTCTTTGTTAGTTTGGGTTTAGACAATGCATACTCCTCTGCCATCAGCTTTTTAATTTCAGATCTGAGCATTTGAATTTGATTTGAAAATGCAGCATCCTTTTGAAGGCCAAGGAAATCTCATTTTAGCATATTGACTTGTTTATCTCCTGTCAGTTGAAATGAGTTCTGCCCAAAAAAAGTCTGCCTTTGTAATTTGTATGTTATGGATTGATATTTGTGTAAAATATATACCTTTATGTTTAGATACTAATATACCTTTAGAATTCTTATCCTGCCACACTGTTTTTCATCATCAATGCTGGGTTCATGGTATCTGCCACTCTACTCATGGTACTAGGATGGTGTCATGGGAATCTAACAAATCAGATTAATCTTTTAAACACACTTAGTATTATATATTATGCAATAGTTAATGGAATGCTGTACTCTGTAATGATATGATAGAAAACTGAAGATAAGTACAGTTTTATTAACTTTCTTTCAATGCTCCTCATCCTCTCCTTGAACAGAAAAGATACAACAGGTTCTTCAAGGGACCTGAAAATGCTACACTGATCCTTTCCTTTACCCAACTGAATACCCCCCTCTCTCCCATCTATCCCTTTTGATGCTTCCCCACTAATACACAACCCCTGTCCACACTCAATTTGCCATGCGGAAAACCGGTAACAGTTTTCATTCCTTTCATTCCTTTAATATGTATACATTGCATGTAGACATCAACCACTCCAAACTCATAGTAAATATGTTTAATAAATATTTTTGTAGATCGGGAAAGCATGGATCGGAAATGGATGTCTGCCAATCGTTTGACGAAGGAGTATGAGGATGGGGTGAAAGAGTTCATTAGGTTTGCAGTTCGGCATGCGGAAAACCCTAGTACAATCATATGTCCTTGTTTAGATTGTTGTTATGCAAGGCGAGTTAGTGCAGCCGATTTGGAAGAACATTTAGTGTGTAATGGAATCGATCAAAGTTATACATGTTGGACAAAACATGGTGAGACAAGAGCTGAGTCTAGTGAAATAAGGAATCGTGTGAGATATTCATCATATGATACCGACACAAATACTTATGAGGGCGATCGTTTTGAAGACATTGCAAATGCTGTTGAAGAGGATCTTCGGGATTGTCCTCAAATGTTTGAGAGGTTGGTAAGTGATGCAGAGCAACCATTGTATGATGGTTGTACAAAATTCACAAGATTGTCGGCGATGTTAAAGTTGTATAACTTGAAATTGGGCAACGGATGGACTGATAAGAGCTTTACGGACTTACTCACACTATTGAAAGACATGTTGTCGGAGGATAATGTGCTTCCTAGTCGGACATATGAGGCTAAACAAATGTTACGCTCTATTGGCATGAGCTACGAGAGGATACATGCTTTTCCTAACGATTGCATTTTATTTCGGAATGAATATGCATCGTTAAAGATGTGTCCTAAATGTAATGCCTCACGATATAAGAAGAAAGAATCAGATCCAGAGAAGGTTGTGTGGTATTTTCCCATAATACCCAGATTTAGGCGCATGTACCGCAGTTCAGAAGATTCAAAGCACTTGACATGGCATGAGGATGAAAGGATCAAAGATGGCAAGTCATGCAGACCCGGCAGATTCTCCTCAATGGAAGAAATTTGATCATGATTATCCTGATTTTGGGCAAGAATCAAGAAACCTACGACTTGCATTGGCTAGTGACGGATTTAACCCGCATGGTGTTCAAAGTAGCTCTCACAGTACAAGGCCTGTGATTTTGGTGATTTATAACCTATCCCCATGGCTATGCATGAAGCGCAAATGTCTTATGTTCTCTATGTTAATTCTCGGGCCCAAACAACCAGGAAATGATATAGACGTCTATTTGACTCCTTTGATTGAAGACTTGAAACAACTGTGGGAGACAGGTGTGGAGGTGTATGATGGGTATAAGGAAGAAAGTTTCAATTTGAGAGCTATGTTGTTTGGCACAATTAATGATTTTCCAGCCTACGGTAATCTGTCAGGATATAGCATCAAGGGTCAGTGTGCATGCCCTATATGTGAAGAGGGTACGGATTGGATGCGGTTAGAACATTGTAAGAAGAATGTCTTTCTTGGGCATCGTAGATTTTTGCATCCAAGTCATCATTACCGGTGGTGGAGAAAGGCATTCAATGGGAACTCGGAAGAAGGTAGAGCTCCTTCACCGTTGACGGGTGATCAACTTTTTGAAAAGGTAAAGGATTTGAATATCCAATTTGGTAAACCTTTTGCGAGAGATATTGTCACAAGAGGGTGGAAGAAAAGGTCGATTTTCTTTGAGTTGCCATATTGGAAATCATTATATGTAAGACATTTCCTCGATGTGATGCACGTTGAAAAAAATATCTGTGATAGTGTCATTGGTACGTTACTCAATGTGCCAGGGAAGACTAAAGATGGCATCAATGCAAGGTTGGACTTGGTTAGTATGGGAATAAGAAGAGAATTGGGACCGACGAAGAAGGGTAAAAGTACATATCTTCCTCCGGCTACTTACACTCTATCTAGAAAAGAAAAAACTATTTTTTGTAAGTTTCTTGACGGAGTTAAGGTTCCGGAAGGGTACTCTTCAAACATTAGGAACCTCGTATCGATGAAAGATCTCAAGTTAAAAGGTATAAAGTCCCACGATTGTCATGTTCTCATGGAGCAGTTGATACCCATTGGTATACGGTCTATTTTACCTAACAAAGTGCGGGGGGCCTTAACTAAACTCTATTTCTTCTTCAAGGCAATTTGCAGCAAAGTGATTGACCCTGGGAAGTTGCCATCATTGCAAAGAGAAATTGTTGTGACTTTATGCGAGCTTGAGATGTACTTTCCACCTTCATTCTTTGACATAATGGTTCATCTAACCATTCACCTTGTTAGAGAGACACAACTGTGTGGGCCAGCTTATATGAGATGGATGTACCCGATTGAGCGTTATATGAAGATATTAAAAGGGTATGTGAAAAATCGATCACGACCAGAAGGTTGTATTGTTGAACGGTATATTGTCGAAGAAGCTGTTGAATTCTCGCATCGAATACCTATCCAATGCTGATTCTATAGGGCTGCCAAAGTCTCATCACACATGGAGAATGATGGGGCAAGGAATTCTCGGAACCGATATAGTGACTATATCAAGGACAGAATGGGAGCAAGCACACTTATATGTTCTGCACAATGCCGATGAGGTTGAGCCATATGTTGAAAAACACAAGGACATGCTTAAGAGTTTGTATCCAAATAAGAATCAAAATTGGCTAACTAGAGAGCACAATCGTTGTTTTATAACGTGGCTAAGAGATCACATTTTTGCAGAGTTGATTTGAAAATGCTACTTCAGTTTCAAATAGATTGAGATGGTTAGCCAAAGGTCCAAGTTTGCATGTCTTCTCTTACCACGGTTATCAAATTAATAGGTACACATTCTATACAAAAGAACAAGATGTAAGGAGTACAATGCAAAACAGTGGTGTGACTCTTGTAGCTCAGTCGATGCATATCTCAAGTGCCAAAGACAGAAACCCGATATATGCAAATATGTCATACTTCGGCGTCATTTAACGCATATGGGAGTTGGATTACACAAAGTTTAAGGTTGGTGTGTTTGGTTGTAAGTGGGTTGACAATAATAACGGTGTTCAGATTGATGAGTCAGGGTTCATGCAGGTGGATCTTAATAGGGTGGGGTATAAATATGAGCCTTTTATATTAGAATCTCAAGCTCAACAAGTGTTCTATGTCACTGATCCAGCTGATATGAAAAGGTCCATTGTTCTTTTGACTAACAAAATAATTACTAAGATTGATGATCAAGACCATGGAGATGTTGATATTGAAGATGATCCTTTCGTCGGGACATTACAATCACTTGAGATTGATCCAACTAGGGATGATGGTATGTTTATGAGAGATGATCATGATGAGGGGCTTTTGGTCAATCCACCATTTCGTACTAATAAAGCACAAACAAATATCAATCCAATGAAGAAAAGAAAAAGGTTGACTTAAACATGTATGTAGTGTTTGTGTTTAAATGAACTTTCTGATCCTTTTATATTATAATTAGCATCTTCCGGTAATGCTAGTGTTGATTTTGTTATCAATTGTTGTTTTATATTTTGCATCAATTAATATTATATTAATGTCCATTGATGTTTTACTTGTGTCTAATATTTTTGTAGGTAAATGGCATCTTCAAGTAATGCTAGTGCTGCCAAAGTGACGAGACGTGGCCAACTTATGAAGGCGGTCATCCCGCGCTAGGAGTAAAGGACAAAAATTTGAGGTAATTTACTTACTAATCTAAGGATTTCATAATGTTGTTTGATATCTAGATTTAATTACTTTATTATTTTTATTAGGTTGAATGGAATTATTTGGACCAACCAATTCGTGCTAATGAAAAAATATTGAAGAGTTACATTGGGGCCGTTGTTCGGCAAACGGTCCCAATTATTTGTTCTAATTGGAAGGATGAAGCTTTGGATGCTTTCAAAGAGAACATATGGGCTGATGTACAGGTAATTGTTAAAATTTGTGAATTATATTGTAAACTATGTAAACATACTTACTTTGACACGTTGTTTATATTGTTTTGCAGATGTCTTTTAATGTTGATGAATCTCGAAAAAAATTTGTACTTCAGGAAGCTGGTAACCTACATAGGGCATTCAGAACTAGATTGACAAAAAAATTTCTAAGAGATGCTAACGGGAGTATCATAGAGGAACCTCCGTCACAATATCCACACATATCAAGGGATGAGTGGATATATTTTGTAGCAATACGCACAGGAGATGCACGATTCCTGGTATGTTTAATATCACGTTAGTCCTTATAATTATTTGTATACGTACATATGACATTAACCATGTATTAATATTACTTATATGTGTCTGAATAGAAATTAAGCGATGAAAATCGCAACAGAGCGTTAGATCCTTCATGCCCTTACAAAGCATCACATAAGGGGTATGCTGACATTGAGGATGAATTGGTATGTATATATATATATTTAACTGCATGTGTGGTAAATATGACTTTTAAACTGTTTGGTTAATATATATTATCTCAATATACAGATGCAGGAGGCGGGGCCAGAAGTTAAGAAAATTAAACGCCATATTGTGTGGAGAAAAGCCCGCGAGAACAAGGCGGGTGTAATTGACAACAAAAATACGCAGAACGTGTGGAATAAATGTGTAAGTAGACTAACATTTACATTTTCATTTGTTATTTTCTTATGACAATATATAATAATTTTAACATTTGCATTTCACCAATAACTATGTGTCAGGAGGAACTGTCACAATCTGCAATAGAGGGAGAGATACAAGATTTTGGTCGCCAGGATATTCTTGCTAAAGCCCTAGGTGTGCCAGGGAACCCTGGTCGTGTTAGGGGTGTGGATTTTGGCGTCTCTCAAAAAGACTACTTCACACCTGAAGGTCGTGCAAAACATAACTGTGAAACGAAAAGGTGGGAGACATTGGTGTCTCAACTCTCAGAAAGATTGAACGTTTTGGAAGATAAGCTGGAAAAAAAGGAGGATGAGGAGAGGCAGGCTAATTTCACAGCCCCAACAAGCGTCAAATATAGTTGCACTCTACCATCTGCCATCAAGCTTTCAGAGGTAATGCATGCCTTTTTTTTTACTAGTATTGCATTCGCAGTTAAATACATTCAATTGGATGCCTTAATTCACAGCTTATTCATCTATCATTGGATTAGGGCGTCAACTCATGTTAGCTATATTTATCAACCCCAAACTATCGTATGGTTGGTATGGGTAAAGTATACAATGAGCCGGGTGTTACATTGTACACTGGACCAGTACCCCTTAACCATGTGAAAGTTGGAGTTGATGTTGCAACTGAGGGGGATGCGCCATTGCCGGTACCTATCGATGGTGCAGATGTACTGACAATAAGAGATGCAATAGGTACTTATGTGGCATGGCCAATTGATCTTGTGGTTGTAATTAATATGGTATGTAATTGCATTTTTCCACCTTTTCATATACGACATATATTTATTACATTAGTTGATCACTAACTGGCATATTGAAATGCAAAATTTCCAGGCACCTGCAAAATCTAAAGGCAAGGGCAGAGTGTCTGAATATACAAAGGAGTCAATTACAACCCCAGAAAATAAAGGAGGCAACTCTGAGGCCAACCCTCCTACAGCTGGTTCAACTAACATTTCTCTGGAATATTTCAATTTTCTTAAAATACATGAACGAAAGAATATGAAAAATGATGACCAATTGGACATAGAGATAGAACAAATTATTTTTGGTCAGCATATCATTGATATGATCAATACTGAAAATATCAGAGAAATTGTAAATCATGAATGGGTATCTGCCTCCGTTATTTCCGTATATATCAGGTACTAAATCAGGCTTAAAGTGTACAATATTTTTTTAGTCTCTCCATTTAAATATTGATGTCATTGGTGTAATCCATTTTTATATTTTAATTGAAGGTATTTGTATGAAGAATTGTTGCTTCCAAAGGAAAGAACGAGGAGGTTTCTGTTCTTGTCCCCACACCAAACAAATACATACGGCTACTTCGGGAGGGATTCACAGATAACGTATATAGCTGACCGGTTTGCAACTATAGAAAGAGAATATCAACCCTTGTTTTTAGCGCTGTGCAATGTTGGGTGAGTCACTTATCCTATAGGACTTAATTCACAATAATGAATTATATAAAAGTTGAGGTGCTTAGGATTTGTTATCTCAACATTTTTGTAGGAATCATTGGGTGCTGTGCGCGATAAATATTGTTGAAGAGATTATTTACTATCTGGATTCCTTGAATGTTGATCCTAGGAATCGCCCAGAATTAAAGAATCTGTTCAATAAGTAAGCATGCTTTTATATTTATGATTTTCTATGATTCTGTTGAATGGCTTCCATGGTAGATACATGTTGCTTAATGAAGTCTGTTTGATTTTGTGATTAGTGCTTTGCAAGTTTATCGCGCAAATATCGGAGCTAAGGTGCCGCGTTTAAAGGCAACCAACATTAAATGGATTCAGATAGAGGTATATTTGCAAAAACTTAATGCGTAATTAGATAAAAAAAAACTATATTGATTTACTATTTTATTTTTTATAGTGCCCAAGACAACCCAACAGTACAGATTGTGGGTACTATGTCATGCGTTTCATGAAGGAAACTATCTTGCAGAACCAAGTTAAAATACCAATGGCAGTATGTTGTTTACTTAGCTTTTAACTGTGACTGTTCAAATGTTTTATCAATTGTAACTTAATTTATTTAATTTTTATGTCGCAGTACTTCCCTGACTTTAAATGCTCCACATACTCCACTGCTCAACTATCTGAAGTCAAGGAAGATTGGTGTCGCTATATTGTTGAAAAGTTTATTTGATTGTGTCAAATTGATCACAGTAGTTGAAGCAATACTCATTGGTATGTGAATAATGCTTTAGATTTCTAACTAGAGATCCACATCAACATTTTGTGTTGTTAATAGACTAATGGTCGAGGATAAAGTATTTTGCTCTTTGATATGATGTCTATGAAGGAATCATTTTGGTAGCATCACCTCTGGATCCATCTTATTTAGTTACTCTGTCTGACATTTAATTTAGTTTAGTTAATCAGAACTCATTGTTTTATATGCTGTTCATTGATGTTGGAACAATGATTTCTCCAACCAATCATGTTTTGGCTGGCCTAGGTGAATCTTATGCTGTTATGAGATTGAAAATATCATATTTTTCACTGCCAAGAAGATTGAGGATATTGTGCCCTCTTCCCACAACTGTGATGTACGTGCACTTAATTGTGTTGACTTATTGTGATTTCTTTCCTCTCAATGACTCACAGTAATTTTTTGTTGTCAGGTCCCTCATGTGAATCGTACTGACTACCAGCTCATTGATATCTCTGAGGATGGATTTGTGAGTTGTCATTTCTCTTACCAACTCCATTGATTCACTCATTATTAGTCTTGTTTATGTATTCTGAATGTGTGATTGCTGTAATTTTTATTCTTTCTTTTGGCCTCAGGAGTATTCTAGTAGCTAGGACTCCTTTCAACAAATGGATATGTTATCTAGACAATATTCATGTCCACGCATAACATGAAATACTTTTGACTCCTATATATCAGATAAAAATGTAACCAAGAATGGCATACACAAAAGGGGAAAGATTTTTAACATCTATATCAGATTCAGGAAAATTTTAATGACACTAATAATAACAATTCAATCCATCATATCATTTATTTATAAACAAGCCTAATGGTTTTGTTTAAATATAGTTAAAAGCAGGAAATCAACTTTTCATCCATGTACAAAGAAAGCAAACTCCTTCAAGATTGCCCACTGGAATCTGCATGAAATATTTACATACTCTCATAATAATACCATGAGTCAGTGAGAATATGAGATGTGGCATAGAAATAAATATGTTCCACTCATTTGTCTTCAGTACAGTAATGGTTAGTTTTGCTTAAAAGGTTTGGCAGGTGGTGTATGGCTTTTGGTTGCTAAGTTGCTGATTCTATACTGTCTGTTCGTGTTTCTGGTCTCTGTGTTGTGGTGGCAGCTCCAGGTTGTGTCTCTGTCTTTCCCTTTAATGAGTGATCCCAATGTTTTTCTATATTGGAGAGATTGGGTCTTGGTAATATGTCGGGGGGCGGTTACCTTGGTTTTAAATCTGAAATCTAATGTGTGTTCTTTTTCCTGTTGGATTCAGAGTCTGAAAGCTAAAATCTGTCAATGCCTTTTCGGTTTCAAAATGTTTGTTATTCCTCTATTTTGTTTATTTGTTTGTTGGTTGTCTATTTATTCTAATTGGGCATATATAATTGACTGGTCTCTGCAAATAAAGGATGGATTTGCTGAGGGAAAGGACCTTGTTGTTTCTGTCATGTCTGCTATGGGTGAGGAACAGATTAATGCTCTGAAGGATATTGGGCCAAAGAACTAGATTCAATTGCTGCCAGTTTGTTTGTTGTTTCTATTTAAGCAAATATATTTCTGTAAGCCTTTATAGCTATTTGTTGAAGACCAGACTTATAAAATCTAGTCAGACCACCAGTCGTACCAAGGTTATTTATTTATGCATGTGGTGACAAAACTAGATCACATTTTTCTGTTTTCTATGTTATCCTGTGACTTTCTTATAAAGGAGGAGTCTCTTTTAAGAAGTGATGTTTATTTTGACTGCAGTGATGATGGAATCTTATGCGCTAATGTACTACACCTTCTGTATGAATTGTCAAAGTAGCTAACAATATATGCATATGGATTGTGCTTCATTTCTTTGTTTACACCTTCTGTTTTTTATAAACAATATGCAGGAATGGAGGTAAAGTTAAGAAATATGTAAAATTAAAAAAAAAAAAGGGAATAGATATCGTTTGTTTTAACAAATGCTATCTAAAGTCTGACTTTAGATAGCGTTTGTACACGGAAACGCTATCTAAAGTCACCTTTTAATAGCACTTCCTAAATGCTATCTTTGCTAACGAGTTTTAATAGCGGTGGCATAGATAGCGATTACAGACGCTATTAAAAGGCATCCGGAAACGCTATCTAAAGTCAATTCTGTTGTAGTGAATTACACCTAGAAACTCAAAAACGGCTAAGAAGAGAAGAAATTCAACGATTAAGAAGAGAGAGTTGTGGAAGAGGGAGTCTTGGAATAGGAAGATGAGGAGAACTCTTGGCAAATGTTATGATTCGTCGTAGGAAACATTTAAAGCTATTTGGAGGTCTTTAATAGGTGAGTAAAAACAACCTTTTCTTAACCTTCAATGGTGCGAACGATTTGGGGAAACTGAGTTTTTAATTTAAATTATGATTTTGGAGAGTTTTGAATGCAAGAACCAATAGTTGATCAAAACCTATTTTCTAAATTGGGGGTTTTGTATAAAAACGAAATTAATATTAAATTAAGTGATTATTACTATGAGTTATGTGATTATATATGAAATTGGTATGAGTTTATGGTTGATTGACATGTCTTTATATGTTATATGATGTTATAGTGTTGTCGTGACATGTTTTATTATGTTATATGATGTGATAGTGTTGTCGTAACATGATCTGTTATGCTATATGATGTTATCGTGCTATTGTGACATGCTATGTTGTGTTATATGATTATATGATGTTATAGTTTTGTCGTGACATGCTCTTTTACAATATATGATGTTTTAGTGTTGTCGTGACATGCTCTGTTATGTTATATGAAATTATAATGTTGCCTTGGCATGACATTATATCATTGTTAGTGATACATGGAGTCTGAGAAGCCATTAAATGGTCATCTGAGATGACATATTTCATTATGCTTGAGTTGGTCATTACCTTCCGGGAAGGGATGACGGTATACATTGTATTCCGGGAATATGATGAGAGATATCACCATCTGGGATGGGATATCAAATTATTGAAAATATCCATATCTGGGATGGGATATGAGATACCTCCATCTGGGATGGGGAAGGCAGTGGGATGTCATTGCATGGATATGAGCTCATAGACCTTAGTGGATCTGGGATTCACACCGGTTATGGGAACCAAAGAGTCAAGTCAAGTGATTCTTGGAATCACCGAGTTGTGTTCATGGAGTTGTATTGCATATAGTATGCATGATTGATATGATTAAAAGCTTGATATGTGAATGTTTTGACTGCTTAGTTATCCTTTTAATTATATGTGATTTGGAACAATTTTTGCTTATTTTAAAGGGGTTATTATGTATATAATTTTTTCAGGTACCATGGTTGATTTTCCGGTTACTGCACCGGCTAAGAACAACATTATTTTGCGAACCTTTTTATTAAATTGTTTTTATTCACTGGGATTATAAATCTCATTAAAAGTGTTGTTTTCAGTGCACGAGGACATCGTTAGTGAGATCAAGGAGACTTGAAGGCTTAGTCTTGAGTTTAGCTATTTATTATATTTGGTTAGTATTATGTTCAATAAGGAGCCTTTTGTGGTTGAAACTATATTGTTTTATTTTATGGTGTGGTTATTATTAGTAGATGCCCGGGTTTTGAGACAATTAATATTATTTATGTAAGGATTATCTTACCAATGTTTATTTTTAAATTATTGAGTTATTTTCTGACATATATAACTTGTGAAAATTTTATTGGAGTATTTATGCCTTATTGAATGTTTTAAAGGATTTTATTACATTTTTTTTATTGAGTCGCTGATGTAATGAAGGGCGTTACAAATGGTATTAGAGTGGCACCTCTCCTAGTACTGTGTGGTTCGAGGATGAACCAAGCGGAAGCTGGTGGGCATGTCACACCCGGGGCTGACGAGGGCGGGGAGTAGTCACCGGTGCAAGAAGGCACGGACAAGGAGCAGCTCCTGATAAGCTTATAGGCGAAGGGACACATGAATGAACCGACTACACACCAGAATGAGAGGGATCCTGAGACTGTGTAGGTATGGGACTATACAGTTGATGATGGCTTATATGAATTGATTGGTACTACCTATTCTAACAAGATGCATCTTCTTTTCAGTAGCCTATAAATTAAGAACTCCACAGTTAAGTGTGCTTGACTTGGAGCAATTATGGGATGGGTGACCTCCAGGGGAGTTTTCCTAGGAAATGTGTTAGTGAGGACAAAGCATGCTGAAAAGACCCGTGTTGGTTTGTAGGGACAATCGTCAATCCATAAAGCAGTCAGGGATGTTACAAATGGTATCAGAGTGGCACCTCTCACAGTACGGTGCTGGTGGGCATGTAACACCCGGGTGCCGACGAGGGTGGGGTGTGGTCGTCGGTGCAAAGAAAGCACGAACAAGGGGCATCTCCTGGCAGGCTTCTAGGTGGAGTGACACATGCATGAACCGATTAGACACCCGACTGAGAGGGATCCTGAGACTGTGTAGGTATGGGACTATACAGTTGATGATGGTTTATATGAATTGATTGGTACTACCTATACCAATAAGATGCATCTTATATTCGGGAGCCCATCACTTAAGAACTCCATGATAATCTTTTAGATTATGTGATTTTTGTGTGCTTATTAAATGGATTTTTGCTCCCAATTGTGTCGATTGATTGAGTTTTGTCCCTAAGTTTAGGTAATTTAGTTTTTAATAGTATTTTATATATTTTAGTTTAATTCCATTTTTTTTAGAATTAATATGATAATATGTATATATAAAAAAAAGAATTAATATGATAATCTTTTTACTTGATTGTGATTATAAGAAATAAGTGGCATAGGCCCATGAAGGAGTCCAAATCAGGTGAAGAAAATTGACTGGCTCAATTACTGGACCATAGGCTCAAGTGAGATAAAATTGGCAATTAGAAAGAGTCGGGAGAAGTGGACTTGGATTTCAATCACACTATGAAAAGGTGCATGAAGTTGGCAATTTGAAAAACCCATCATAGGCCCACGTGAAGTTCTTAGAAGGTTAAAAGGAAATTGGGTCATTTTATTGGAGGAGGGCGGCACAACGTGAGTGACGCATAGGAAGTGCGAAACAAAACCAAGCAGCGTGAAAAGGGAACAGCATAGCAGCCGCATAGTGAAAAAGGAGTAGCCGCACAGGAAAAAAAATATAAAGAGAACTATACAGTTTTGAGGGGGAGAAAAGGGAGCAATCAAGAGAGTTGAAGATGACGATTAGAGACTCATGATGACTACCTTGCCTTCATCTTCTTCCGGAGTTTGTTCTATTTCTATTATGTTTAGCTAATTTTCTTTTGTTAGAGGTAGATGGAACTACCTAGATAACTTGTTTTGATTCTGGATAATTACTTGTTCTGGTTTTTTTAATTTCAAGAGTTTATTCACTGTTTGCATGTTTATCTACTGTATGAATTTTGCAATTGGGAAATTCGGATTTATAGTTGCTGTTTGTGAATGAACGATTTTCGCGTGTTACTTAGGAATAAGAACACAATCAGATTAATTTTTTTGAGTGGAAATCTTTCTTAATGCTTCTGCTATTTATCTAATACTGAAGGAATTGAATTAATAACTTAGACAGAAAGGTTTATTCACCTAAGGAATTAGGGGATAAATTACAAAACTCAGTTTCTTGAAATTGGATAAACTGTTCAAGTTAATTTCCATGATTGAATAGGTAGGACAGGCAGGGAAATCGATCCTCTAACAATTTTTTCTTGATTAATAAAAACCAATTTTCTGTTGCTTAATATTTCTTATTTGAAAAATACCAAAAATATTTTCTTTTCTTTGTTAAGTTGTTGTTCTTATTAGCAAAATCCACTTTCAAACCATTCAGTTGCTCAAACGAAGTTGAGTTGGTACATTAGTAGTTAACGGTTCAATCCCTGAGGACGATATTTTTTTATTACTACAAAGTGATTTGGTGCACTTGCCAATTTTGCTCAACACTCCACAGTTAAGTGTGCTTGGCTTAGAGCAATTCTGGGATGGGTGACCTCCTGGGAAGTTTTCCCAAGAAGCGTGTGAGTGAGGACAAAGCATGTTGAAAAGACCCGTGTTGGTCTGTGGGGATAGTCGTCAACCCATAGAGCAGCCAAGGATGTTACAAACAGCTGCACATATATGTGTATTGCCATATTTTATTTTAATTAATAAAAAAAGAGGGAAGTTCATCTTGTTTAAGCTTTATTCATGTTTTAATATTTTTTCTTTTTAAAAAAACTTGTTAAAAATGATTGTTGATCCTTGATGTGAGAAAAAATCCCTTAAATGACGTCGACAATTTGTTTGCTTTCTGATTTCAAAATTTTAAATGATTTGTGTAGTCGTTTTGCTTTTGAATGATTGTTTTGGTATTTACATGTCATGATGACATAATTGTTGATGCGTATAAAGAAATTCTAAGAGTTTCATTTTGCTAGTTGCATTATATGAATAAATAGTTGTGATTCAATTTTATGAGAATTAAATCATAATTGTAATCCTTCCAATGTTACACCTTACTCATTCTGGCACCTTTTGATGTGATTGCATTGGGTTTGATTTCGAGAAAAAAATTGTTACCAAAATGTGTTTTGTAATAATCCTCAAGAATGAACGTTATTTTTTTTTAATGAATGATATGATTATGATTGTTTATAAAAATACTATTTCCTTAGAGATTGAACATCTTTAGTTGGAAAGAATATGCATAAAATATACTAGGAAATAATATTAAAGTCAAATCAAAGGAATATGTTTACTATATTGTGTTCACCGTTAGTGTATGTGTAAAATTTCTCTATTTTATTTTGGTTGTTCAGATTTTAAATGTTGCCCAGAATCTTATATTTTGTGTTGTAATTGAATTATTTGCATGTCAATTTTACTTATTTGACTTTTATCTGCTATCGTATTTTTGACTCTTGACTTGTGCATGCCTGTTTAAATCCATCATCATTATATATACATTATCTTAGAGGTTACGCTAGATAATTTCCAGTGTGGTTTGGGCATCATGTCACTGGTCAGGTCTATCGTATTTTTTTTAACAAGAAAATGTGTAAGCAAATTTCGAGGACGGAATTTCTTGAAGGATGAGAGAAATGTAACATCCCAAAAAATTGACTACTAGATAACTTGATATGAATTAAACTATTAGAATTATTATATTTCAATTTTGAAGTGCTTAAAATCTCGTAAGTGGCTCAAAAAAGGTTAAATAGATAGTTTGAGTGTTTTAGGCCCAATTTCGTATAATAGACTTCCTATGACTTGTTTCCTAACTTAAGATGGATATTTCGTAACCAAAGAGAACTTGTTTGAATTCGAGGTCTTCATAAGAAATATAGTTCTGTCTCTTAGCTTTCCTTAGACACCAAATTCGTCCAAATTGGATTCTTGTAGCTCAAGTTATGACCAAATTCGTACACACTATTCAGGTTCCAACCGTTTTTAAAACTTCTATCCCAATTTTGACCATCTAAACGTCCGTTTCAAATTTTTTGGTCTGCATAAAAGTTGTAGATAATTCTTTTATATTTTGAACTATATAAATTGTATAATTTTTGGATGTCTATAACTCAAGATATACGTGAAATACAACACCATATGCAGAGTATACGGGCTCAGTGCGTTTTTACACGTTTTGGGCTATTGGGGCTCTATAAATAGAATCTTAACACTCTTAGGGTGCGTTTTTGAATCCTAATTACACCTAGAAACTCAAAAACGGCTAAGAAGAGAAGAAATTCAATGATTAAGAAGAGAGAGTTGTGGAAGAGGGAGTCTAGGAAAATGAAGATGAGGAGAATTCTTGGCAAATGTTATGATTCATCGTAGGAAACGTTTAGAGCTATTTGGAGGTATTTAAGAGGTGAATAAAACAATCTTTTCTTAACCTTCCATGGTGCGAACGATTTGGGGAAACTGAGTTTTTAATTTAAATTATGATTTTGGAGAGTTTTGAATGCAAGAACGAATAGTTGATCAAATCCTATTTTCTAAATTGGGGGTTTAGTATAAAAACAAAATTAATATTAAATTAAGTGATTGTTACTATGAGTTATGTGATTATATATGAAATTGGTATGAGTTTATGGTTGATTAACATGTCTTTATATGTTATACGATGTTATAGTGTTGTCGTGAGATGTTTTATTATGTTATATGATGTGATAGTGTTGTCGTAACATGATCTGTTATGTTATATGATGTTATCGTGCTATTGTGACATGCTCTGTTGTGTTATATGATTATGTGATGTTATAGTGTTGCCGTGACATGCTCTTTTACAATATATGATGTTTTAGTGTTGTCGTGACATTCTTTGTTATGTTATATGAAGTTATAATGTTGCTTCGGCATGACATTATATCATTGTTAGTGATACATGGAGTCTGAGAACCCATTTAATGGTCATCTGGGATGACATATTGCATTATGCTTGAGTTGATCATTACCTTCCGAGAAGGGATGAAGGTATGCATTCTATTTCGGGAATATGATGAGAGATATCACCTTCTGGGATGGGATATCAAATTATTGAAAATATCCACATCTGGGATGTGATATAATATACCTCCATCTTGGATGGGGAAGGCAGTGGGATGCCATTGCATGGATATGAGCTCATAGACCTTAGTGGATCTGGGATTCACACCGGTTCTGGGAACCAAAGAGTCAAGTGAAGTGATTCTGGGAATCACCGAGTCATGTTCATGGAGTTGTATTGCATATAGTATGCATGATTGATATGATTAAAAGCTTGAGGTTTGAATTTTTTGACTGCTTAGTTATCCTTTTAATTATATGTGATTTGGAACAATTTTCGTTATTTTAAAGGGTTTATTATGTATATAATTTTTGCGGGTACCATGGTTGATTTTTCGGTTACCGCACCGGCTGAGAACAACACTATTTTGTGAACCTTTTTATTAAATTGTTTTTATTCACTGGGATTATAAATCTCATTAAAAGTGTTGTTTTCAGAGCACGAAGACATCGTCAGTGAGATCAAGGAGACTTGAAGGCTTAGTACTTGAGTTTAGTTATTTATTATATTCGGTTAGTATTATGTTCAATAAGGAGCATTTTGTGGTTGAAACTATATTGTTTTATTTTATGGTTTGGTTATTATTAGTAGACACCCGAGTTTTGAGACAATTAAAATTATTTATGTAAGGATTGTCTTACCAATGTTTATTGTTAAATTATTGAGGTATTTTCTGACATATACAATTTATGAAAATTTTATTGGAGTATTTATGCCTTATTGAATGTTTTAAATGATTTTATTACATTTTTTTTGTTCAGTTGCTGATGTAACGAAGCGCGTTACATGTTAGATCTCAACTAACACTTTGCCAAGCAAATTTAACCCTTTTGTTAACTTCAAAACTTAGAGATTAATTAAATCCAAATCACTTTGGTTCCAACAAGGTCGTCCTAGAGTACAACGATCTGGCCAAGTCTCGGGTGGTTCGCCGAAGGTTTGGTGAACCATGCGCCCTCACGGTGGCGCATTCACGTTATGATGCGTTGGCTGTCCAAGGGGTTCACCCATGGTTTGGTGAATTGCCGACGTTGGTGCTTTTTGGCCAATGTGGATATGTAACTCCGAAGTTGCCTTCTTGAGATAGTTTGGATCCACATGCATAACTCAGTAGCGGAGTAGTGTTGCACCACATAGCAAATGTTGGTTGAGTTGATATGTTGTTATAATTGTTATATAATGATGTTATATGTTGTTTATTGCTATGCCATGTTATGATGTATGTTCGTCTTGCTTACTATCTCCATGTCGTTGTGTTTACATGATTTCTTACTCCCCGTTCTCTGTCTTCTTGTTGGCATGTATGGTTTTATGCAGAGGATGGCGAACATCCAGGAGAGGAGTGACTCTGAGGAGTCACACTCGTAGTTAGGATTTCCCTGTTTCTAGTCTAGTAGTTTCAGTTGTATTCCGAGGGTTTATTCCGGAACGGTTTTACCAGCTCTGTATGTGACATCGGGGTTGGGTTATGATATTGCTTCGTTATGTTTTATTTCTTTTAAACCTTTATGTTATTTCCACGTTGAGTTGTTACAATGTGGTACCTTTTATCAAAGTTTTATTTTAATGAAATAAATGCATGTTTTTATATTACCTCTTTTAAGTAAATGTTTTATAAATAATATGTGGGTAGAGGGTGTCACATTTAGTGGTATCAGAGCAGTTCGTGAAATAACCAAAGTTAACACAAGAAGGGGGGTTGAATTGTGTTTACCAACTTTTTCGGAAACTTTGAAAATAGTTTTTGCAGGCACAACAAGCAGAATTTTAGATAATAGAAATTTAGATGAGTGACGCATCTAAATTTAATAGAAACACACGTACAGACAGAGAAAGCTAAACAGAGGCTGATATTCACAAGATAACTCCCCAAGTTAAAAGCTTAAACAAATAATACTTAAACAAATTAAATAGATAAGGGAAGAGAGATATTACTCAAGAGATTTATACTGGTTCACCCAAAATCCACAGGTCTACGTCTAGTTTCTTGGCAGCACCAAGTTTCCACTATAACTGAGTAAATTACAGTACAAGTATTCTTTGCACACCTAGACTCTTCAGGATCAACACTCAAACAAGTATTCGTTTTTCACCTAGCCTCTTCAGGCTCAACACAGTAAGGAATGAAAAGGTTTTGTGTGATTAATACAACTTGCAAGTCTTTCAGATCACACTCAAAGAGTGGAATAAATATGAAGCATGAAAGACTGCGAATTAATATCAAATGATTGAAAGTGTATTCAATGAAAGAATGAAAAGTTAATGAAGAGAGTAAATGCTTTTGTGCAGTGTTGTTAATGATATTCAACTTCTTCTCTTCATCTTCATTGTTTGATCTATTTAAAGACTTCAATCAATATAACCATTTAGACACAGCTTCAGAAAGTGTGTTCTTTTGATTTGAGCTTTCGAAACACCGTTAATGCCAAAGAGTCGTTCTGTATAAACATTAAATGCTTGGGAACGTTGAGCTTTGACAAGGTTGTCCATGAGTACACTTTATCCCGAGCAGCTGTTGTTTCAGAGTATGCAGCAGTAGGCTTCTTGTACTTGTAGCAAAGAGCTTTCCTCTTTCTGTGCAACACTCAGTTCACTATCACAAAACACTTTTTACTTTGTACTAAAACAACTAAAAAGTTACTGCTGTGGTACAGAGATTGCCTGTTTATTCCTTAAAACCTTGAAACAAACGTTCTTTATTCTTTATTCTTTGTGCTATTGTCCAGAGGTCTTCGAGATCCTTAAGGAAGACATCTAATTTGAATAAGGTGACTTGGACTTTATTTCTGACAAACTGACATCATAGCAGTGTTGGAAATTTAGACGGCTGAAAGGCAATCCAAAAATTAGACAGGTGGTCATGCAGTCCAAAACTAGACGGGTGCTAGTGTATTCCAAAAACTAGACGGGTGATCCACTGAGTCTTTTCCAGACATATGCTTCTTGCCACATCATCAAGTATATTCAGATCTTGACTGAACGTTTACTTGGTCTTTGACTAAATTTCAGACGAATGGTTTTTAGACGAGTCTAAAAACTGAGCTCTATAAAAAGGTAGACGAGTCATAAAATAGACGAGCGACCTTAAGTCTATTTTCCTGCACACTTATCAGATATGTCAGTAATTTCACATGGTTCAATAGCATCATACTTAATCTATTTGGAATCATCAAAACTAAGAGAATATACACCTGGAATGTGTCTCAGACTTATGAGGTCTCAAATTCTCCCCCTTTTTGATGATGACAAATAACTTTTCTGATTTTATTGAACAACAAAAAGCAATAAGAGAAATTTCGAAACATATATAATTGTTCATAGTATGCTATGCTCCCCTTAGTTTATGCATCTGATAAAAACACTTATTTAGAGCAAAAACAATGTACTAGAGAATATAAGTAGATTTAATCAAATTATATCATAGCAAACAACTTTCAGAACAAAAAGGTCACAAAGTCATAAATAATTTTTCTTATTTTATATTATATTTCCTCCCCCTTTTGGTATCAATCAAAAATTAAGTAACACAAATATTACAGAGAGCCAAAAGAAATATAAAAAAAATATCAATTCATTTCATATAAACAGAGTTAGAAATGTTACAAGTGATAGACATCACTGACTAGTATATTGCATGACTCAAGAAGGAAATGAAAAATACTAAGACCTAAAAACTAAGAACTAGGGCCTTCTTGGCTTTCGAAGAAAGCTTCCATCATCTTCTTTATTGCTTCCTGCTGAGCTAGCATCTGAGCTTGAAAAGAAGCTTGCTGAGCAATTGCTTCATCCTGTCTTTGGATGACAGTCTGCAAACTCCAAGACATTTCATCTAGCCTCTGATGGGCAGTAGGATCATAAGCAACTACTGGAGCAGTAGGATCTGTTGTGGACAATGTAGTTGCAGATGCTGATGGAGGAGGTGGGCAAGGAGGAGAGGTAGGAGGTAACTCTTGAACAATAATGTAGTCCTCAGGCCGAGGGTCTAGAAAAACACAGGTTGCTAGAGTTGTTACAAAATCATTATTTGGATAGAATTCCTCTAGAAAATCATGAATTTGTTCGTGACGAAGAGGAGAATCTACTACAGAAAGAAGAAATTCATAAGATCTCCTAATGAGATTTATGTGAGTAAGAGGAGTAGATTTAGGGAAGTTTAGCAAAAAGAAGGGGAAAACTATGAAGAAGGGAGGGATTGTGTAAATGGAAGGTGAAAATAGTTAAAGAGCATAGGCTTGGCTACCTCTGGTTGGAATGGAGACTTTGTCTTCTTCTTTCAATCTTGAGCTAGAACTATGTCTCCAGTAGATGTCTCTGAATTTCTGAAACTGGTGATGAGTCTCAGTAGTAAGAAGCTTCTTCCTATACTTGCATTTGTTGTCAGTTAGCATGATCAGAGAAAATTTTTGTTCCCCAGTCAAGTTTATTTCCTTTTTCTTTCCTTTCAGAACCATGGAGTCAGGCATCACCTTGATTTATGTTGAAGGATTCATGTGGATTGAAAAGCCATTTTCCTACAGGCTTATGTTTTCTATCCAGCTTTACAAGCTGCCTTTCAGCTTCAAGTGAGGCAATCACATCCAAGTCTTTGCCATTTAGGTAGTTGGAGCATGATTCATCTGTGACAGAGAATGAAGTGGTTCTGGAAGATAGGTGATAGGGAGATATAGTGCCTAAGGGGATAGGGTTGTGTCTGGTTTCAGAGAATAAGTCTGGAAAGACTACTCTCAGAGGGACTTGGCACTGGTTTCTGATGTGATCAGGGGTTAGTATTTTGGGTAAAGTTGGAGGTGGAGTGGGATTGTCAAAATATGCGAAGTCATTGACATCCTCAAAGAGAAGAGTGTTAGTATGGTGAGATGTTTGTGGTGTGGAAGGTTTTGATGAGTGATTTTCAGACATGTGAGTTTCTGAGATGGTAGGGTTGGGTTCAGAAGTGTGATGGATAGGTGATGTGTGTAATGGAGTTGGAATTTTTGGTGAAGTAGGTAGAGTGGGGATTTTTTGTTGTGGTTGAGGTGATGGTGTTCTTTGTAGTGGTGGTGGTGGTGCTCTTTGTGGTGACATAGCAGGTAATGGTGATGAAGGTTGTGGAATGGAAGTTGTTGTGGCTGTTTGTTAAGGTTGAAAAGATGATTCTCTTTGAGGTAAGGGTGATGGTGAAGGAGTAAGAAGTAGGACAGTCTTCCTCTTTGCCACAGTAGTTCTCTTTTTCTTAGGGATCACAGTCTCTTCTGGTTGAGACTTCCCCTCAGCTTGCACATCTCTCTTCCTTTTGAAAACCTTAGTTACACTAGGTGCATTAGGGACAGAGGCAGTAGCTTGATCAGTAGATTCAGCAACAGGTTCAACAACCTGAGCAGGATTTTCAACAACATTTTGAAACACAGGCTTCAACAGTTGACTCGGTAACTTTCCTCTTCTTCCTCTGTAATTGAGGCCTTTCCTCTTCAACAGGTTCCACGAACGGTTCATCCTTAACATCATGAATGGTGAGAGATTCTTGAGAGGGTTCAGCAGCAGCAGATGATGAGGCTTGAGCAGTAGAGGGTTCAACTATAGGTTCAAGTTGTACCTTCAAAGACAGTGTCTTTGAAGTTATCTCTGTGTAAAGATCAGCATGGAAGGCTTTTGTCATATTTTTCAAAGAATTAGCCCTAAAGACTTTTGTCATAAGCATGCCATAGGGATATCCACCCTTGCATTTTCCTTTCACAGTCTTCTCCATGTGTCTAAAAATTAAATCTATGATATCTATTTTGATTCTTTGGACTAAGTGATAGATAGCAAATTTTTCTATCTTACTCACATGATCCCTAGAGCCAATTTTAGGTATCAAACAGTTAAGTAAAAGTACATCAAGTAATCTTGCCTTAGGTGTTAGGTACTTTGAATCAAATTCCTTTGGCTTAGGAACTCCATACAGTACAAGGTTTACAGCCATCTCGCCACCTTGATTTTTCATCCAGCTCTTGTCGTACCCCGCTCCTTCTCTAGGGCACTTGATCACCTCAACAAGTGACTCATGAGTAATGAAGACGTGGTCCTCATCTACATCTCCAAAAATCATGAAGGTTGTGTTGTCCTTGGTGACTATAGAGTTTTTCCAGAAATCCCTAACCAAGGAAGGAAAGACATCTTCCATAATTTGGAAGAATGGTAGCCACCCAGCGTGAGTAATTCCAGGCTTAACATCCAGTCCTTTGTTCTTCAGCTCAGTGAAATTAGGGACCCTTCCAGGGTGTGAAATAACCAAAGTTAACACAAGAAGGGGGTGGAATTGTGTTTACCAATTTTTTGGGTTACTTAAAAAGATTTTCACAAGAACAATAAGCAGAACTTAGATTAAAAGAAAATAAGACAAGTGATGCGTATAATTTTAAGACAGAGCACGCAAGCAAGCGGAGAAGAGTAAAACAGGGATTTATATTCACAATATTAACTCCCAAAGTTAAAAAGCTTAAACAGAATAATACTTAAGCAAAATAAATAGTTAAGGGAAGAGGAATATCACTCAAGAGTTTTATATTGGTTCACCCTAAAATCCACAAGGCTACGTCCAGTTTCTTTGCAGCACCAAGTTTCCACTATAACTGAGTAAATTACAGTACAAGTATTCTTTGCACACCTAGCCCCTTCAGGCTCAACACTCAAGCAAGTATTCTTTGCTCACCTAGCCTCTTCAGGCTCAACACAGTAAGGAATGAAAAGTTTTTGTGTAATTATACAACTTGAAAGTCTTTCAGATCACACTCAAAGAGTGGAATAAATAAGAAGTATGAAAGACTGTGAATTAATATCAAATGATTGAAAGTGTATTCAATGAAATAATGAAGAAGTTAATGAAAAGAGTAAATGCTTATGCACAGTGTTCTTAATGATATTCAAATTCTTGTCTTCATCTTCATTGTATGATCTATTTAAAGACTTCAATCAAGAGATCTGTTTAGACACAGCTTCAGAAAGCGTGTTCTTCTGATTTGATCTTCTGAGACACCATTAATGCCAAGAGTCTTTCTGTATAAACATTAAATGCTTGGGAACGTTGATCTTTGACAAGGATGTCCAAGAGTACACTTTATTCTGAGTAGCTGTTGTTTCAGAGTATGTAGCAGCAAACGTCTTGTACTTGTATCAGAGAGCTTTCCTCTTTCAGTGCAACAGTTAGTTCACTTTCCCAGAAGCACTTTTTACTTTGTTCTAAAACAACTAAAAGGTTACTGCTGTGGTACAGAGATTGCGTGTTTATTCCTTAAAACCTTGAAACAAACGTTCTTTATTCTTTGTCCTTTGAGCTATTGTCCAGAGGTCTTCGAGATCCTTAAGGAAGGCATCTAATTTGAATAAGGTGAATTGGACTTCATTTCTGACAGACTGACATCATAGCAGCGTTGGAAATTTAGATTGGTGAAAGGCAATCCAAAAAGTAGACGGGTGATCATGCAGTCCAAAACTACACGGGTGACCATGCAGTCCAAAACTAGATGGGTGCTAGCGTATTCCAAAAACTAGACGGGTGATCCATTAAGTCTGTTTCAGACAAATGCTTCTTGCCACATCATCAAGTAAACTCATATCTTGAGTGAGCGTTGACTTGGTCTTTGACTGAATTTCAGACGAGTGGTTTTCTGACAAGTCTAAAAACTAAGCTCTACTAAAAAGTAGATGAGTCATAAAAATAGACGAGTGACCTTAAGTCTGTTTTCATGAACACTTATCATATATGTCAGCAATTTCACATGGTTTAATATTACCATACTTAATCTATTTGGAATCATCAAAACTTAGAGAATCTACACATGGAATGTGTCTCAAACTTATGAGGTCTAAACAGGGTGCACTTTCTTCAGTTCTGTTAGAGAAAGTCCTTATTTTTTAGCAACTTCTTCAAGAAAGCTTTTGTGTGCCATCATTTCAGAAGAGAAGGTTTTTATGGTTTGGAGAGAAAAGGTTTCGATAGAATGAAGACGAAGAGAATTCAGA